>NQMI01000090.1:0-174708 GCA_002270565.1 Stenocarpella maydis
CCACCCCTGCCAAACCTAGGCAAGGCCCACCGGATTGGACCAGGGCGAGGCTGGTGGCTCAGGCCTGTTGCAGCAGATGCGAAGGCAACTGACCCTGAAATCTGCAACCAGTTACTCCGTACCTAACTAACCATACCAACTCGACGTGTCGTCCGTCGTCCGTCGTTCCTGGTCAGCTCAGCCTGGATATACTCGGGATTACCCCCCCCCCAAACCGTCCACCGTCCACCGTCCACCCAGACAAACTGACGGACCAACAATGCAGCCTTCTATCGCGCTGCAGTCAGTATCGAGCATCACCGGATAAAAATCCCAGCTGAGCCATGCGGAGCCTGGACCTGCCTTGCAGCAATCCTCTGGTGCTCAGTTCATGCTCTGCGGCCTGAGCCACCATTCCCCCCCCCGTCCCTGAGCCACCTAGCCGACGTTGCATCAGGCCGACCTGGATTCCGGCACAAACTCGGTTTGACTCGACTCGACCCGACGACTCGACTCGACCAGACCAGACCAGACCAGACCACATAACGACAACACAACACAACACAACACAGCGACACGACACGACGCCGCCGCTGCAGCAAGCAGGAGCACGAGCATCCCCATTCCCACTGCCAGTCGCCGGCCACAATCGACGACGCGTGGTCGTCCTCCTGCCCGCCCAGCTCGTCTCTGAAGTCATCGGCTGCCTCTCGCTGTCTCTCTTCCACTTCCACTTCAGAATTCCCCACGGGCAAGCCTAGCATTGATCGTCTGAGCTTTGTCTGGTCTTTGCCCCCTACTTCCCCGTCCAGCAAGCTCTGCCCCTCGCAACGGGCTCGTTGCTTGCCCAGGAAAGCCTATCCACCGCCACCATCAACAATCGACCATCCAGCCATCCACACATACCGCACCTACTGTACACGTACCCGTGCACTTGGCACAGCCGCCTGGTGATTCCACCTTGGCCGAACTTCCCGCACTCACCGTTCCTACCGGTGTCCGCCTCCACAGAGGCTCTGCCCGCCTCCCCTGCACCATCATGCATGACCAAGGGAACTCTAACGGCGACCCGGCCGCACAAGTGAGCTTTCTTTGTTCCGTCCCACTTAGTACAAACCTACCTAGTACCTACCCTACTACCCCCTTCGCACTGGTCACGTCTTGTCACCCCTTTGAGTCCGTCGTATATATCCTAGACTGCGGCCATCCTTCACCCTCTTCCGCCGCAGAGCCCAAACAGCTGACCCGCTGTGTTGCAGCACATGTCGAACCCCCAAGACTTACAATCGCAGATGCTGTCCCAGTCCTCAAATCCCGTGCCCATGATGAACGCCCCAGCGCCTCTCCTCCGCCCCGCCATACCAGGTGCAAGAGGCGGTGGCGCCCGCACACCCCGCCTGGGACTCGCCATACCTCCCTCTCCGAATGTCAAGCCCGTAGGCGCTGGAGCTGGCGGCGTCGCACAGCCCTCGCGCCCGCCTCTGCCCAAGCTGAACCTTGACACTCCCAAGGGCACCTCTGTGGCTCCTCAAGAACACCAACCCTCGCGCGTCTCACAACCAGGCCATAGCGCCAGTGGCGGCAGCGAGAGCAGCGCCGCACACAGCCGGACGGGCAGCTTTGGGCCGCTGGACGGCAGAGGCAGCAACCCCACCTCGGCTGGCTCGCAGTATTCCGGTATATCCTTCGCCTCGCAGTACGGCGTGGGCGGCACAAAACCACATGGCACTCCCGACCCGGTGAGTGCCGTGGGCTCGCTTTACTCCAACGCCAGCGAGGGCGGTGCCGGCATGGAGCGTGAGGGCAGCATGCACGGCCTGGAAGCATCCTTCGATAAGATGAGCCTCGAGAAGGCCAGGACGCTTGACGCGGAGGATCTGGACGATGAGGGCTGGCGGATAGTGAGCATGGAGAACCGCATCGTCGAGCTCGGCGGTCTCGGCGAGGGTGCTGGAGGTGCCGTCACCAGGTGTAAGCTCAAGGGCGGCAAGACTGTTTTTGCTCTGAAGGTAATATCCCCAACTGTCATCTCTACATCTCGTCATGTCCGTCCTGACCACAAGTCCAGGTCATCACAACGAACCCGGATCCGGATGTGAAGAAGCAGATTCTACGAGAAATCAACTTCAACAAGGGCTGCGCGTCGGAACACATCTGCAGGTATTACGGCGGTTTCCTCGAGCCTTCTACTGCCACCATATCTATCGCTATGGAGTTCTGCGAGGGTGGGTCCCTTGACAGCATTTACAAGGAGGTGAAGCGGCTCGGCGGCCGGACGGGCGAGAAAGTCCTGGGCAAGATTGCCGAGGGCGTGCTGCAAGGCCTGACCTACCTCGAAGCCAAGCGCATCCTCCACCGCGATATCAAGCCGTCCAACATCCTCCTCTGCCGCAACGGCGACGTCAAGCTGTGCGACTTTGGCGTGTCTGGTGATTTCGGTACCAAGGGCGAGGCCAACACCTTCATCGGCACAAGCTACTACATGGCACCAGAGCGAATCACGGGCCAGACATATACCATCACCTCGGACGTGTGGTCCACTGGCGTGACGCTCCTCGAGGTTGCTCAGCACCGCTTCCCGTTCCCGGCTGACGGCACAGAGATGCAGCCTAGGGCTGGTTTGATCGACCTCTTGACGTACATCGTCCAGCAACCCATCCCCAAGTTGAAGGACGAGCCTGAGGCGGGCATCTTCTGGAGCGACAACTTCAAGCATTTTATCGAAAGCTGGTATGCCAACCTCTTGGTCTCGTGTGAGAGCTCCTAACTGACCCGCATGTGACAGCCTGGAAAAGAACCCCAAGCGCCGTGGTATGCCATGGAAGATGCTCGAGCACCCGTGGATGACGGAGCTCAAGACGAAACGTGTCAACATGAGCAAATATTTGGCCCAGGTATGGGGTTGGGATGATGCCAAGGGTTCAAAGTGATGAGAATTGCATGACGCATGGAGATGCCAATTTTGCACACAGAACCACAGCAAGCATTGCATTCTCAGACGCAGAGATGAGCGGCATTTGACCGAGAAACTTTGAACACCACACCATTTACTACCGCAGCGATGAGGCGTCCACCGTACGAAACACTTCGAATGTGTTATACATACCAGAACGGCTAGCATTGGAGCATTTTGAAATCACATAGCGCGAGCGTCTAACCTCACCCCCTACCAGGGTTGTATTGCACAACACAATTAACACACACAATTTGCATCTTGGGCAGGCCAGGATTCATCCACATGGCCGCATTAATTGCTGGGAATCTTGGGCTTTGGGCTGGACGAGATTGCCGTGAGGCAGAAGATTGGAATGACCTCGCACACAAAAGCGACGGACACTCGGTACGAAGCAGGACATTGAAGGCGGCCCTGGATACTTGGAACACAACTCGAAAATTCACATGAGGATACGGAGGGCTCACAGGGTCATGGAGTCATTAGTGGGAATGAAAAGGGTTACTTCAACTCTGCCGTTTCCCAATGCTGTGATTTGATGGTCTTGAGTGGATACTAAACCTCAGGGTTGTCCCTCTTGTCCCTCATGCCGAAAATTAAGTTCGTTGACTTCAACCACAGGCTGAAGTCTTTGTGTAGCCTATTCTCCAATCAGGCCATGTTCGAATACGCTTTGCTTCTTGGCGACTCACGGTGGAAGATTTCCCGTAGAACTTGAGCATGCACATATATCACAAGTAGCTGAAGCAAGTCAATGATGCTGGCAACACTTTGATGGCTGTCTGTCTGTCATTCCATTCACCCTCATGATCGCACACGCACCCCTTATCCTGCAGCGACTGTTGCTTTGTGGGTATCTACTCAAACAGAGACATTGGCCACCAAACCAAACCACATTTCATACGTATGTACTTTTGGTATCGGAAATGATCCATACCCTCGGTCTGGCCAGGAACAAAGCAACCCCCCCCCCAACGCAGTTCAACTCTTCCAAGCAGGTCGGTAGCTCGCATCCCCCCGAGATGGAGTCCCGGACAGATCATGCTGCTTCAGAAAGTATGGAAACTGAGACGAACCGCAATTCAAAACTGGCCACCGACAAGCGGCCAATAAGAAAAGAAACGTAATTGAAAGAAATGCCGCAAGAGTCCACTTCGAGCCCCGAGTCAGAAGAAGGACGTCCAGATCAAACCAAAATTGGAGCAGGCGAGTGATGTGCAAACAGACAGTGGGGCCTCTTTCTTGGGCCACCGAGTTACCGTCAGGTATGTTGTGAGATGGCCTTTTTTTCCCCCATCGTAGCTCCAGCATCACGGTGCGTGGCGTAGTAATCCACATTATATAATGTTCTCAACCTCTATCCAGCAGTTTTGTGTCGGCTTCGAAATCACCTAATGAGTATTGGGAAGGACGACAGCGTGGCAAATGGTGGGTGTAGGGTTCCTTCGTGCCATCACGACGGTTGTTGTGTGAAGAAGCAGGCGCAAAGAAAGCGAGGCTTCCGAAGCAGTGAAGCAGATTCGTATGTGCAGACACATTGCAACAGCAATGCTCAAGACGGGCTGAGGGGGCTGCCCTCCTTCTCCGGCTCTACCTCGGCCATGAGCTCCCGGAGGACAACCGTGGCGTAGGCGCTTGCGTTCAGGCTGAACTCGAGGACGACCGCGATCTTGACCGTGTCCTCATCCGCTGCTGACAGGTCCCTCTGGGTAAAAGAATGGACGGCCTCCTTGCTGAGACGGTCGTCATGTCTCTTCTTGAACCACACTGCTTTTGGGAAAGCCGTGGAGGGTGACGTTTCCTTCGCCACGGAGTTTTCCTGGATGCTAGCACCCTTCTCGGTACTACTGCTACCAGGACGGCTCGCAGCCCAGGAAGGCTCTGGGCCTGCCTCCGCAGCCTTTGTCGAGGGCATCGCCAAAATAGGATCCTGCAGGTGCTTGTTGAGTGCCTCCATCGCGGCTGCATTTTGACGGGCCAAAGCCTCAGGAGTAGGCGCATCGGCCTTGCATGGGGGTACTGGGAGCTCATGGGTAGGCGTCTTTGGCTTGGCTGTGAAGCCAGCACTGTCGGATCCTGGGACGCTTGGCTGTCGCGTAGGTGCCATGTGCCTTGTCGGCTGCACGTTCTCAGCCTCAACATCATAGGCGTGGACGGGTGCACCTTCGCTAGGAACTGTAAGCCCGGTGGTTCCGTTGGACTGCGACTCCGCTGGAGAACCCTCATGTCTAGTCTTAATTCTCTTGAGGCTACCATCCTCGGATCGCTGGACCCAGACCTCGTTGACACGAGGCTCGACCTCGGGGTTCTCCTTCATCTGGCGACGACGGTCTGCCTCGATCTTGTCATCGTGGGCAGCAGGATTCGCCGCGAAGTTGTTCCAGCTGGTAGCGGTGGCCAACTTCTCTGGAACCTTTGCAATCTCCTGGGCCTTCAGGTCGGCCTTTCGCTGCTCAATGAGGTCCGCATCGGTAGGCCGCATCTGCTCGTTGTCGTCCGTGTAAGTGCGAACCTCCCACTTTGGCTCTCCAATGAACTTGCCCACAATGTGACGGTAAGCCCCACTAAGGCTGAAATCCTTCTTCGATCGTCGCATTTGGTGAGGGTTCAGTCGGCCATTCTCTGGCCTCGACATAAACTCGACGTAGAACTCTCCTATGTCGTTGTCCGGGTAGATGACATCATAGCCGGGGCAAGGTAGCACAAGATCGAAGACGGTGTATTTGCCGCTCTGTACTTCGGCCTCGGTAAGGCGCCGGGCTCTCTGGAACAGAGGTTCACCAGATGCTGCTGCACCGCCCTCGTCTTCGACACTGTCGCCAGCGGCCTTATCTGAATTGACCAAGACCAAATCTCCAGGGATCACCTTGGATCCGTACTTGGCCCAACGATGGGAAACAGCATGGTTCCAGACGTACGATTGGTAGGCATGAAGATACAAGTTTCGCATGCCACGTGTGATGGTGAGGATCGCGCCTTGGGGATCACGCGGGTTCTTAGCAAGATGACTGATGACGTTGATCTCAGAGCCGAAACGCCGCGGCATGTATTGAAGCGCGGCTTTTGCGTTTCTGGCCGTCTTCCACTGAATGATGGCACGAACGCGGTTAATCTCATCTCGGTTCGCCGGGGTCTCTTCAATAGAGCCAGCCATGACCTTGCTCATGTAATCTGGGTCGACGTGTAGGATCCCGTCGATGACGGCGTCGTAGTCTTCCATCAATAACATCTTGCCCAGCTCGTGCGTTCCGACAAAGTGGGTGCCGAACCGCTGGAGGCCAAAGTAATTGATGAATCCGTACTTGGCCATTTCTGAGACGGCCGACTCGACAGCCTGGGTGGTCATTTGCACTCGGCGCTTAAGCGAGCATCCCTGACCACGGCTGACGGAAACATTCTTGACAGTGATCTTGAACTCGTTGCCACCATGATCGCCGAGCTGTATGGGATATTTGCTGTATTTGTAGTCACCGATCTTGATGGCGGGGATCTGGCTGTTGAGAAAATCCAGAGTTTGATGCTTAATATGGAAGACACTGATGCGCTGGACCGTGGCTGCACGGCGGTCTTTGGTCCCAGCGAACCCGAAGTTGCTCGCCTTAACCTTGAGCATACGGGCAATCTGGTTGACGGCATCCATGGTGTCTTTGTTCTCCTTGTAAAGGGTGAAGTGAAGATAATCGCCGCCCATCTTCTTGAAAGAGGGTTGTGTAGAGCGGTGGCGCTGGCCACCCGCACGAGGGTTCTTGGTGAAGCGATTGGAGGGAATAGCGATGATGATCCCATCGTTTCCAGTTTCTGTTTCTACCCGCGACTGGAAAACGCGACGGATTTCCTGAGTAGTCGTTAGTCGAGTTGGGTGCATTTGAGTACATGATTCTTACCTGGTGGACTTTTCCCCGCTGCGATCTCTCCATGGGAGGAAACTTGACAGAGTTGGCTCGAGGGTCAACTCTGTTATTGCCGGACGCGCCTATACGTTCATAGAGCTCCTTCAGTGCTTGGGCGGTGGGCTCACCCAAGAGTTCGCTGAGAATCTTCAGGTCCTCATCGCTGACCTGTAGGGACGGAGAGTCGCTACCTGAGGCCAGGCCATCGTTTTTAGCGGCCGGGGAAATGCCCTGCTGGGACCTTTGATGATACTGTCCAGGAACATGGACTTCCTGTGTGGCCGTTGGCCGTTGTTCAGTATACGCAAAACGTTTGTCGGGGAGCTAAACTTACAGCGTCAGTAGGCCTGGAGCCCAGACTGTAGTCTGAAAGGTGGAGGACCTCTCCGGTTTTCTGGATCTCGTTGACAAGGAAGTCGGTGAATCTGTTTACAGTCAGGTTCAGGCCCACTGTCGACCGGCGGGTCAACGATCACAGCAAAAAGGAAAGTTTGAAGACCCAGCCACACATGTCAGCGGCTTTGATTAGTCGGAACCGGCAGTCACATACCTCTTGCGAACATCACCATGCCAGCCATTGTTCTGGGGTGAGCAGAAATGAAGAAGCCCCAACTTCTTCTCTGAAGCTGCACGAACAGACGGCATGTAGTTCATCGGCTGATTTGGGCTGTGGTGTTGGTGCTGCGACCCGTGATGAGGCCCATCGTGTTGATGATTCTGGTTGCGAAAAGCTTGCTGATGGGTGTCTGTGTCCTGGGTGGACTGAGAAGTATGCTGCGGTGTGCTTGCCATCTTGGTATGTTTCTGAGGCACAGCTCTAGGCTAATGAGGCAAATGAGTAGGGGTGCGATCGTGTAGCTGGGATGTGTGCGTGACGAGTGGGAGTGAGAAACCCCCAAGCTGCAACGTGCAGCAGACCTCGTCGTGAGACAACAAGTCAATACGACGAGATGCCTGGTTGGCACGTGGGAGACGTTTTGAAAAATAGAATTCCACTGCAAAGGCAGCTCTGGAGTTGGAGTCCGTCAATGAAGTCAACGAAGGACCCTGACTTTTTGGAAACAGCAGTGCCCCTCCAAAAAAGTTCTTATCGATAACATCAACAGCACCTTTTAGCAAGGGGAGGTATCTGGAGCCTGGACAGTATGGGCATAGCAAAGCAAGCGATCTACAGAGGCTGCAGAAAGCAGTGAGGATCATGCACCTTGCAAACTAAAGAGTGCGGGATGGACACCAGCTAAGGTACCTGCTTGAAATCATTTTGACAGGGTCATAATTTCGATGTCAGATCCAACTCAAGTGTCCATGAAAGAAAGGCCTTCATCCAAAGACAGATGCAACATACCTACGATTCTGCAAAATTCCTCACTAGGAAATCCCACATTAGGAGATCAATTATCTAGACTTTGATATCATACTATCGCTTTTATGTGTAGTTAATTTGTCTGGTATATGGATGCTGGTTTCGGTGTAAGAGTTTAATACACTGAAAATTTCCCTGTTGGACATTGTCCAGGTAATGCTTCAATAACTAATGATGAGCTAGCCGCAGGATGCATCCTGTTAGATTGTATGAAATCATTATACGCCCCCTACCAATATGCTTGTGCCCTGCTCATGCTCATATGTCATACATGCAGTCATTCTCATAATGTTACCATCTTCCCAGTCTCCCTTGTCATAGGTACATGCTGCGGTCATGCCCATATTTCCTGATTACTTATCCATTACTCCAGCACCCGCACATACGGTGCCGGAAACAGGCCCTTGGAGCCCATGTAAACCCCATGATGCCACTCCCCGTTCGCATCCTCGATCTCCGTGATCTCTGCACCCTTAGGGAACAGAAGCTCATCGCTATTCCCAGGGGTGGGGTACCAGGCCCACCGCGCAGACGCCGTCAGGCCGAAGCCACCATCGGGCGGGAAAGGCATATCACCGGCATCTACAGTCTGGGATACGTCCCTGGCCACGAGCCTCTCCCACTTATCGTCACCTTCATACCACACCCATCGCTGCAGGCTCGGATCTTCGGGCACCGCCTCGACCTGCAACCGCCGGCCGCCCACGAGGTCGCGTAGGGTATAGCGCTTCTGCCCGCCATTACCGTCCTGGAAGCCCACGACCACCATCCGGTGGCCTTGGAGGCAGCGCCTCCAGCCAGATGGGCCGTTCTCCGGGCTGATGCCGCCGTTCGATTCCAGGGAGTGGTAGCACTGCTCGCATATGTCGTAGTCCCCGGGGCTCGAATCCAGCACTATGGAGCTGACACACGAGAAGCAGTGGAAGCGGCTCTGCGTGGGTGCGATGGGCATCCTGCAGACGTCGCATGTGGTGACGAACGTCATAACTTTGAAGGGCCCAATGCTGGCCGCATTCAGGCCCACCATCATGGTTGCCGAGGACGGGCGCGATGGCGAGCACGGACTCGGTGGCGCTGATCCGGCAGACCGCAGCGAGAACTGGTGGGCCAGCGGGAGGAGGGCGTGCGTGCAGCTCCTGCCCTGATTCACACAGTCGTTGCAAAACCCCCAGTCGCCGGCATTGCACACGTCGCAGCGCCAGTAACACTGGTTTGACCACGCAAAGCACTGGGCACAGAAGGTGCCACTCTGTAGACGCTCGTACGGGTCTTCAGTCGACCACGCCTTCCTGTCCTCGGCCGCGGATGCCACCATGGCTGTTGGTTGGAGGAAGCGGCTTGCCAGGAGCTTGTGTGGCTCTGGCAACGAAGGATCGGATCTGTGCAGCCTTTCCCATCTGTTGAATCCATCATACCCGAACCCGAACCAGTGCAGGCAACCCTTGCCTCTGCGATAGCAGTCAAGACAGATGTTGAAACTGCCGCTATTACACTCGGCGCAGTTGTAATGCAGCTCATACTCTATGTGATCTCGGTGGCAGCGGTCGCATCTTATTACAGGCTCGGGGAAGAGCGACGTGCGGTTCTTCTGGTGGCCGGAGACGGATGCTGGAGATGCGAGGAGATTGGGGTTGGGTTGCGCAGAACTTGAGCTCGGAGGTGGCGCAAAGACCATATCAGCAGGTCTCTGGCGAGTAGACCTGGAGCCTGGGTCAGGACTGGTCCGTTCTTGGGACTGCAATATATTCAGACCGTTGGCTCGCGCGCTGAAGGGAAGGGCGGTCGAAGGCGGCGACTGGACGAGGGCTGGATTGCCGATTGGGACGTCCGATGTGCTCGCACTTCGACCATCCGCGATAGCTGGCCTCTTGGAAGACGTATTCAAGCTGTTCGATCTCAAACTCAAGTCCGTCTGGGACCGGGCGCCTACCCTGACTTCCGGCTGGGTGGGCCCGACGGGTAATGTTGAGCTCCGGTCTCTGCTCCCGCTGGCGGCCCGCCGACGCCTCCTTGACTCTTGGACCTCTAAATGGGAGGAACGTGAAGATATGGGCGGCCGGCTGCGCTCTTCCGACTGGCTTGTGGCGCTTGCCGATCTCGAATGATGGTTTGTCTGCCGGTTTGCAGACCTCGAGGTAGCACCAAGTTGAGGCCGTGGTTCAGATGGCCCGGCTTGGGAAGTCCGAGAGGTGGCTCGGCTCATTTCGCTTGCCTCATGTCGTAGCCTTTCTCTTTCTCGCTGGCGCCTTCGATATGCTTCGGTAATCTTGCGGCTCAGTTCGTCGTTGTTGATCAAGTCGATATTCTCCAGGTCCAGACCGTCCAGTAGGCCTTCTTCCTGGATTTGCCGAGCGAACTCCTCCACCTCCCGCTCCATATCGATGTCGGCTGCATCGGAAGAGCCGATCAAGGATCGGAGGGACGATTGATGCTCTACATTGCGCCTCTGTCTTTCCCTCATGTCCTCGGTCCTTCGCCTGGCCTCGTTGCTGCTGTTGCGACTGTGTTCAGACCTCGATCCTAGGTGATCGGGCGACAGCCTCGCATTCTGTTCTACTCTGAGGTTCGAGTCCCTGTCTGCGGTGGCTCGCCGATGCGGGCGCTCCCGAGCCCGCGACGCGCTCGTGTCTCTTGTCCGATGTGAGCTGTCTGTCCTGGACCTACTCGAGGATCCACGCTGGCGCGACCTCGAGGAATACGCCTCGCCATTTACGGCCTCAAGGAGGCTCATCTCCCGCACCGATTCGATCAAATTCCTCTCGCGCTCCTCTAGGTGCAACTGTTCGGCGGTCCGCTCCGGGATGTTCAACTTCGGAAGTACGCTGTCCCCTGGCTTGTACTTGGCATCCATCTCTTCCTTTTCAGAAACTGGCTTTGCCTTCTCCGGGTGCGCGCTGAGCACCATGTCCAGGAGTGAGGCAACAGTGGCATTGTGTCTCGTGTCCCGCACAGGAGCGCGGCACGACGGGCAGGTGAAGACCGAAGCCCCTGGGGCTGGCGGGTCGGGGCCATTCTCGGCCGTGTGTGCTTGCCAGGTGAACCAGTCCTTCAAGCAGGCGCCACAGAAGGTGTGCAGACAGTCCAGGAGTGTGAGAGGGTGGTAGAGCAACTCGGTGCAGATCTGACTCGGGACAGTGGTTAGAAGGGCTGCGGAAGCGGGGGCCCAACGGCAAAGACGGCTGAGACAGCTGAGAGGACTCACCGAGCACGTCAACTCTTTCTCCAGATCCAGTCCCGGCTTGGACGAGTCCATACTTACCCTTCCGACAGGAGCTTCGGCCCTCCGGTCTGCGACGGAGAAATCGCGAGCAAAGACCTGAGAGTTTGGCTACCGATGCAGAAGCAAGGATCAAGGGTTGTGCCAGGGTTATGTCGGTGGTGACGAGCCTGCGCAGCAGCAATACAGGTGATGTCTAAGTAAGTCGGTATGGGCTGACAGGGTCCAGCGTCGTTGATCCATCCGATGGGAGTCGAGGAGACGAGGCTCCGGGCATTGAGGACGATTCTCGAAATTTCGTGGTAACAGGGCAGAAGAATCGACATCCAAGAAAATCAAGACCGCGATACCACTGGCTGCGGAGGCTTGATGTGCGTGCGAGTGGCTCTGGTTTCTTTGTACATTCGGCGCTTAAGAGCGGAAGCTGCTTGGCCAGGCAAATGCGGTAAGCTTATTTCCACTCTCCACTCGCATGGTGCATCATGTGTCCGGCACCTATCCTGCGGCAGATCATCAGCCGTGTCTATCAAGTGCAGGAGTTGGGAAGAGTGACTGCAGCGCAAGGCTGAGTATTTCAGCAGTAGGGACATCCTACTGAGGAAAATCCGTCATAGGCTAAGCCGCTCTTAGGCTTACATGCTGCCTAGGCATCTATAGGAGAACGACTCCAGCGGCATGACCTGCTCGGGGGCAAACGTCTGTCTAGGTGTGGTTCTTGCCAGCCGTGTGCCCAAGTGCACTGCAGTTGGGCTGCGTGCATATTATGCTTCTGCACGCAAGAGTTGGCAGGGACACATGAACGGCATTTACACTAATTTATTTACTCGTGCTTCCACTCTGCCTTCGCCTTTTCCGCGAACGCTTTCATACCAATCTTCTGGTCCTGGCTACCAAACAGGCTGTGGAAGACGCGCCTCTCATACTCAACACCGTCCCGCAACGGAAGATCCTGGCTCTTGTTGACAACTTCCTTGCCAGCCTGCACGGCGACCTTGGAGTAGCCGGCTATGGTCTCGGCTGTGTTCAATGTGGCCTCCATGAGTTCCTCATAGGTCGGGAACGTCCTCGCAGCGACCCCCCACTCGTAAGCCTCCCGGCCCGAGAAGGGCTTCCCAGTGAGTATGAGCTCCATTGCCCTGGATTTTCCAATGGCCCTCGTCAGGCGCTGGCTCCCTCCGGCTCCAGGAACCGTGCCAAGCTTGATCTCAGGCTGGCCAAAGTTGGCCTTGTCGGTGCAGTAGATAATATCACACATCATGGCCAGCTCACATCCTCCGCCCAGGGCGTGCCCAGAGACTGCGGCGATAATGGGCTTCTTGACCTGGGTGGTCAGGTTGGACCAGGACTCGATGAAGGAGCTGAGGTACGCCTGTGAGAAGGTCAGGGGCGCCATCTCCTTGATGTCTGCCCCAGCCGCGAACGCCTTCTCGGAGCCTGTGAGAATGATGGACGAGACGCTCTCCGAGGCATTGAACTTGAGCAGAGCCTCGTTAAGCTCGGTGATGAGCGGGGTACACAGGGCATTGAGGGCCTTGGGCCTGTTCAGAGTGACTGGCAGATTAACAGTCAGTCAGCCACGGGTCATAGCACGCATGCGATAGCCAAGAGCTTCGCGATCCATACCTTGCCCAACGCCAGGCCTTGGCTCCGAGACTTGGATATACTCGTAGCTCATTCTTGCTGAGGCGGAGAAAGAGGCGCGGGAGATGCGAGGCAGTGTCGAGGTCTGCAGCCTGGAGGCAATTGGCCTCAGATTCCGGAGGTTGTGCATCTTGGAGGGAGAGAATTAAACATCCGAGGCTATGTGGAATAAGCAGTGGGGGACAACGCTATGCCTCGGGCGAGAGGGATGCCCAGATGGTCGCTGGCTTGGGGCTGTAGCTGCGAAGACAGCACGTCGGCCTTGGCAAATCAGGCTCGTGTTCTACCTGACGGGTAGGTAGTGTAACACAGTGGTCGAATGGATAATATCCTGGGGCGATACAGTAAGGGTATAGTAACTGTAGAGAACTGGGAAAGAATTGCATTCAAGCTGCAATAATAAACGAGCTGTCTGCGGAAAGCCGCTTCTTGCCGTCGGCCGAGGATGAGCGACACTATACAACCACCTGGAGCAGTGTCGTCACAGAAGGCTGGCTACATAGCCCACCCTCCGCACCGAGTACTCCGTAGACTACCTAGGTACCTAGTGTAGGTACACTAGGTACTTTCGGCACTACCCATCGTCCCGGCCGTTCAGCGCCTCCCGCCCCCCCCGGTGGGACAAGAGACAGCACGGCTCAGGGGGCGGCGCAGGGACCAGTGGGAGCCTGTCAACGAAGAAAGCGAGGTAAAGAAGTGGGGCTCAATCAAATACACTAGAATACCAGTTTACGCCCTTTTGGCGAGACTTTTTTAGTGAGTAAGCTCTAGACAGATTTCAAAGTTGTCGCAGCCGTCACCATCTCGTCTCTGCTCCATCTCCATTTTGCGGAGCCCTCGAACCGTGCGACCAGCCCTGCTTGCCCGCCGACGGCCACTTGCCCTGCGACAGCATCTCGGTATTGGATCGAATCAAGCCTCTCGCTCGGAACTCTGCCTGTTGCATCTCACCTCTCAACAGCCTCCCGGCCGTCACGTCACGTCACGTCGCGATGGATGCTCCGGAACCCGACCAGACCCCTTTCGCCTCCATGTCGGCACAGACATCGAAGCTGCAGAGGCAATACCAGGCGCTGCTCGACCAGTCAACCCCCTTTGTCACATACAGATGGGCCGGCACAGCCGTTCTATTGCTGCTGTTCTTTGCGCGCATCCTGTACGCGCAAGGCTGGTATATTGGTGCGTTCACTCCTGCAGCCTCTCTTCCAAGTGCCTGGCGCTCGTCCCACTAACGAAATGAACACTAGTGGCCTATGCCCTCGGCATCTACCTGCTCAATCTATTCCTCGCCTTCCTGCAGCCCAAATTCGACCCTTCCAATGAGGCCATTGATAACGAGATGGAGGACGGCGCGGCCGGGTCCTTGCCAACAAAGCAGGACGAAGAGTTCAGGCCCTTTATCCGACGCCTGCCCGAGTTCAAGTTCTGGCACTCGGCCACCCGCGTCATCCTGATCGGCTTCGTTTGCAGCTGGTTTGAGATTTTCAATGTTCCCGTCTTCTGGCCCGTGCTGGTCATGTACTGGTTCATCCTCTTCTTCCTGACCAGTAAGTCGAGCGTCCGCTGCTGGCTAGCCTCGCTACGTGCTAACAAGGACCAGTGCGCAAGCAAATCCAGCATATGATCAAGTACCGCTATGTGCCCTTCTCCATAGGCAAGGCTCGATACAACAGGAATGCCGAGTAAGGCGCCAGCCAGTCAGGGAGCCAGAGCTTTGTGACAGAAGTTCTGGCGGTGGTTTTGAAATGGCCCAATGAGGCATTCTACTTCTGTGCCAAGCTCATCGTATTCGACCTAATGAATCGTTTTAATCTGCATCTGCATTCACGGACGGAGGCAGGAATCACCTTGAAGCCTTGTGTAGAACCGGCGCAAGCGTGTGAGACTTGACCTAGGGCGTTCCTGTTTTCTTGGGTACTTGGTCTGGTCAAATGGGCCAGGAAAAATCCTATGGGGCTAGAATGAGGGCTTTAGGGAAGAAACGCGTTATGTAGACTATGGTTCTCTAGAATGAAGCAGCTTGAACCCTCCCCAGCTTGCAGACTCAGGTACTGTACAGCCGCGTCGTGACTTATTTCGGAGTTAGGGGAAGGAGGGATGCAGTGCGCCAATTCAGCACAACTGTATCTGACATTGTCTTTTCTATTGTCTTAAGCCTAATAACGTGGAGTGCTGGGTGCAAGCGGCTTGGGCTGAGGCAGAGCACAAACAAAAAAAGGTGGGTGCAACTACGTCCCCGTGTCTTTTAGCAGCCGTGCGACTACACTAGGACCAAGCGCCGTTGACTCAAACGACGCGAAGCTACCAACCCTTGTCGGCCGCAACTGGAGCCGCAACTCCTTCCAGCTTCCAGCTCCCAGCAAAGTATTCCAAGACCCAACAACACACCTCAAACGCCAGAGCTCTGCTCCGACGAGGCTCCCACGCTCAAGACACCGGTCGTTCGTACCGACACCAATCGTCAAAATGTCGTCCTCACAGTCTTCACACGCTCGCCAAGATTTCATCGCGAGGATCAGATATTCCAATGCCCTTCCGCCGCCGCCAAACCCTCCCAAGCTCCTCGACATACCGAACACTGGTCTCGCGAGCGGCCAATACACGACCCCAGGCTTTGCTTCCCGCCTGGCGCGAGAGCAGCCGCTGAACATCGAAGCAGATGCGGAGCTAGGAATGCCGTTGGACTTGGTGGGCATGCCAGGTGTCTTCGAAGGCGACGAGAGCTGTGCGTCTGGATCCTGACGAGGCTTGATTTCGAAGGCCAGCACACTGACATTTACTAGCAATCCAAGCACCATCCCAGCCCCCACAAGTCCACCCGCACGACAGAGCGTTGCTGCGACCCTTGGCCACCCTCGGCAAGCCAAAGGTTGCAGGTGCTGCTGTCTCCTTCCTCCGCCGTACTGAGTACATTTCCAATGCAAACACCACAACGAAATCGAGCCCATTCCGCCAGGCCCCGAAGAACAACAGTCAGCGGCCACTTAAGCGGAAATCGCCGGAGCCTGACATCGGGACACCAGCCTATGTCAAGCGCAAGATCGACAAGGGCTTTGAGGCAGCGCAGCAGAACCTCAAGGACAAGAGCCGGATACGCCACCCGACGAAACCTCCCGTCAATAAGTTTAGGAACCTCAAGGTGGTGGAGGCTTACCCGGTCCTGCCGGACCTCGACGCGTTCCCAGACTCTGGCGCCTATGTCACCTACAAGTTTGCGCATCCCCCCATCCCCAAGGACGGGACTTACGACAGGCGTCTTCTGAACAGTATATTGAAATACAATCGCTCACCAGAAGAGGAGGAGGCCTACAATGCGGCCGTAGAGGCGCACAACCGCGACCCGGAGAATTTCCCCAAACCGCCCAACCAGCAGCCGTATAACTTCTACCTTGCCGACAAGGTTAAGCACGTTGACCTGTTTCGCCAGAGATTTGACCTGCGCAATCCCAACCGTGACGACGACAGTTTGAACCCGGAGACCAAGGCCGATAGCGGGAAGCCGGCATTCAAGTACAACTATGCTCGCACGTACAATGCAGTCATCGAGAGCGAGCTGGATCATGATACGAAGTACAGCGAAGAGCTCGTGTTCGGCATCGATCCCGACACGAAGGTGGCATGGTACTACCCGTCCATGCAGCGCATGAAGTTGGAGCCCCCGAGGAGAATTCACAATCAGTTCAAGCGCGAGAAGACCGAGGTCGATGAGATTGACATTGTTCCGGAGGATCCATCTGACGAGTGGCGACTCAGAATGGAGCTATGCAAGGCGAACCCTCTGGTCGGGCCGGACCCGCCACAAGAGGATGAGCACGATGTTGACGCGGATGTAGAGGAGGCGGCGTCACATGATGGAGATGGCGGTCGACGTGCTGACAGCGAGGAACCCGCGGCCACGAACGGTCGGGACTACAGCGAGGAACCCAGAGACGAGAGCGAGCAGGATGCCGAAGGAGACGAGGATGAGTAGGTGGACCTACTCAAGTCATCCGAAGGACCTCCACGTCTCGGTAGGGACGGGAAAGAGGAGCCAGATTTCTGGCACTGTTTCCTGTTCTTCTCGTTTGCCAACCTAGAGTTGGAAGGCGTAGAATGGAAAAATCCTCCAGTATTCTGGCATGATTGTCTGCAATCTTGAGATTTCCTGGCTACTGGCTTACTCCACTCAAGCCAGGAGGGTATTGGGCATCGACCAGGTCTAAAGATCATTAGTTCTGGTACTCCTTGAAGTCACGTCATGAACTGAACTTCGAGTTGACCTCTACATCTACATCCTAATACATAAAATTCTTGGGACCGCCTCCACATACTCAGGTGGTTGTTCGCCACTAGACACCCTGTATGGAAAACGGAAGCAAAGCAGTGAACGCATAGTCAGGCAAAACATATCAGCCTCCCGCATCTGGGACGGGTCCACATGCCTTGGGGCACAGGTTTGTAGGCTACATGAGTACATTAGTAAGAGCGCTTGTCCTTGAGTCCCTCATGCCCCGTTACAAGCTCTCGCTCATTCAACCTCCATTTCTGGCTGTGGACTAATTCTGAATCCCCCCTCGTCCAAAGACTCTACTCCTTGCTAACTCCTATTCATTGAATTCAAACATCTGTATTGATAGAATGTGGGACCCTGACCCGTTGTGTGCCATGGACCTCTTCCAACTGTTTGGTTCTCTATAGCACTGCTTCTCCCGATCTCTACCGTATAAGACGTCCCTCGACACTTCCCCGCCCCCCACTGACGATTACACCCTCAAGCTGCGAAACCTCCACAGAAGATACGGCCTCGGGGAAAATTTCCTGGAGCTGTTCAAGGCCTATGGGGAGCACCACCGTGGCCTGGACAGCCCCGAGGCGCTGAGGCGGCGGCTCCAAACCTCAACGCTCCGGACGGCTTGCACCGACACCATCGTATCCCTCGTCAAGGCGATGCAGAAGAATCCCACGCCAGAGTGCATTACCGAATGCAGCGAGATCATCACGTGCTGCGCCGAGATGCTCAGCCTCGCCAGTGAGTTCGGTTACAGCCCTCGCCCTCTTCATATCGTTCCCTCCCAGCCTGACCTCCCTCTTGTCTTGAGAACAATCTTGTGGCTGCGAGCTTAGTGAGCGGGCAACCTGGCTAACAATTTCCCTCAGGGCACTGCCTGCGCAACAAGAAGAGCATGAGCTACAACCTTAAGAGCATCAGGGTCCACTGGACGGGCGAGGGGTCCGCCTTGGCCTTCAGGCTGTTGTAGGAAGCCCCCAATCTCAAGAACCTCGTCGCCGTCGTCTCCAAGTCCACTACCGACACCATATCTGACAAGGAGGCAGCGCTGAGGCCCTACCTGCCCCCTCGGGCCCAGACGAGGATCTCCGAGGCTCTGGGCTTCGAGGAGCTGGAGGAGCTGGAGAGACTCCGTAGGCTGGTGGGTGTCCGGGTCGAGCACGTGGACAAGAGCGAGGCAGATCAGCGATCGGAACAGGAGTGCAACGGCCTTGAGAAATACCTGACGCACATCGCAGAGGAGGCCGCACAGGAGGGCTGAAATTTTGGGCGGAGACGCCTTAAAGCAGGACTTGGAGTGGTTCGGCTCGAGACGGCCAGGGCTTATATGGGGAGCTTGGAGAGTGGGCAAATGATCCCGAAAGTCTCCTCTGCACCACACCAGAGGTCGCAGTGGTGGTTTTACCTAGGATTGCACAGGTTACTGGCAGTTACTTGGCCGTAGCCAAAGACCGAGCATGGGAACTGCCTCCAGCGAGAACCAGAGGTCACTCCTAGACTGTGCCGTGCGGGAAGACCAATGTTATTCACTCGTCCTCCCGGCCAAAGAGAACGTATTTCTCAGAGTATCAAGCACCTAGGCCGAATACCGAGAACTAGGCGAGAGTTGCGGGGCAAGATGTCGCAACTGAATAATTACAAAATCCTCCACGTGTAAAGAAGGTTTCGTACTCAAACAACGTTGCGGAAAACTACGTCTCTTGATCTTGTCTAATACGCACTCCGGGGAAAGGCCTTGATGACTGCTACCCCCCGAGGGCGAATCCTACTCAAAAGCGGACAGGAGGGATACTGTCGACCGAGTCCGGCAGAAGACGTGTGGAATTGAAGGTTGGAGAAAAGGAGAATGTGGAGACGGGTTGAGGCCGCTCGAGAGCTTGAACCCGTTGCCTACAGTCAGTGCTTGTGTGGGTATCTATGATGCTATGGGGTTATTTGGAAACCATTTTCGGCTCCTAGCATGCATGTTGTACTGGAACATGGTGTGTCTGTCTTTGAGTTGAGTGACGGCGTGGAATGACAGGTGAAATAATGAGAGCAAGATTTTGTAGTGGACGCGGCGGTTTTGTCAGGGTTGTAACCCTGGGAGTCCTGACCAACCCCCCCCCCCCCAAAAAAAAAAGACCAAGTGAGACTTCCCGACAACTCCAAACTATCAAGTCTGGACGAGATTTTGTAGTTGCGAGAGGCTGTGATAATAGAAGTTAGAGTACGCGGAGAATTACAGGGACTAGCAATTTGGTTTTGCAGGTCCAGAATACAGAAGAGCAGAAGCATGGGTAGTAATAATTAGGAATTTGTAAATCTAAAGGGGATTGTTTACCCCCCAGCAGTCACCAAATAAAGCCGCTGTGTAATCTAAATATCCGGTAAGAATGGCGCATAACATGGCCTCATGTTGTCCCGTAATACCCCAAGAACTCCATCGCTATGCAGCTGAAAACAGGCTTTATCCATTACTTATGAACCATTACTCATGACCCATGATCCCGTCCACTCGAGCACGAAAGGGCAACAACTGCTGGGGCCCTTAGAAGATCAAGACCGACGCGGCGAGGAACGCAACCAGGGCGCCGTTCCCTGTGCGGGCGGAGCCAATGCCGCGCGGGACGGCGTCGCTCGTGGCGCTGCTGCTGTCGGACCTCCCCTCGGGGGTGATGCCGTTGAGGTTGTCTGCCGTCTCGATGGCCGGGCCCTCGCTGTAGAAGTCTACGAGGGCGAAGACGGGAGCGTGGCCCCACTCCGAGTTGCACTTGTAGGCGGACTGGCCGAGCGTGCCGACGGAGCTCGTGTCCGGGCTGTTTGTGGTGTCGATGATCTCGACGTTGGGGACCTGGATGGAGGATGTGATGGACTGATAGACAAAGTGGTTCATGACTATTCTCGTGTTAATGACCTGCTACGGGTCTCACAAAGCGGTACATTCTGGGAGGTACTCACGGGGAAGGTAGCCTGACGAGACGGCCGAGCTGGCGTCGCCCAGGCCTGACGGCCGATCGACGGTGCAGTTTAGCCCTGCGGGCGAAGTCACCTGGTAGGCTGTCTCAAAGACAAAATCCCACTCGTTTAGGAGGTAGGGGTATTTGCTTGAGTAGGTGATGGTGGCGATGAAAGTCACCAGCCTGGTCCCGTCGTCGATCATGGTCTGCAGGGTCGGCCAGGTGTTGCTGGCGCCCACAGCAGCGGGCGTGTAGCCATAAGTAGAGATATTGGAGCTCTCATAGACCTCGCCAAAGGATGCGACGTCCTGGTCATCCGAGTTCACGATCAGCAGGGTGACAAGCTCGTTCTGGTTCTCATCTAGCCAGAGCTTAATCTTGGCCAGGAAGTCCTCTAGGGTGCCGGCGTTGAGCAGCTCGCACGTTGTGTGGCACAGCTGGAGCGTGCTGTTGGAGTTGTGTACCTGGAGAGAGAGCAGTCGGATGCCGGCGTTCAGGGCCTTTGTGGCGTTGTAGTACTGGTTCCCGGCGACCGAGTTGTCGGTCGATGTGTCCCGGAGGAAGGCGGCGTCGTGAGCGCCCATGTGTGTCACGTTGCTGTACTGCCTCGAGCAGAGGTCGGGCGAGTTGTTGCAGGCAACAGTCGAGGTCGAGGTAGCCGCCGATAGTGCAGTCGATGCGGCATAGCTAACGGCCGACGTAGCCGTGGCCCAGGTACTCTCGGCCCATTCCGTTGTCGATGCGGTACTACCGGTTCCTGATCCTGCTTCCGCACCGTCGCCGCCCCCACTGCCGCCACCTCCATACTTGTCGGGATACCATTGTCCATCGTCTTGTGGGCTCGGCAAAGAGCAGACCGTCGCTGTGAGAGACAGGACGACGGCCAACGTGGAGAGGACTGACGGCTTCATACTTGGCCGGTGAGTCGAACAATGGGGTGATGGATATTGAGTAGTGATTGGGTATCTCAGGTGAGAAAGGAGTGTCTACATCCAAGAGCCTCACATCGACGGAGCGAGCGGGCCAGAGAGAACCAGCATCTTTATAGACTGTATGGGCCATTGCCGGGCTACCATATTCAGGCGGCCACGAGGCAAAACTGATCTGGAGGTCACCCACATCCCACATCCAACAACAGTGGGGAGGAGGTTAGATCGGCATCCGGCTGGGTTAGACAAAGAGCATGGCGCAGCAGCAACCAACATTACGTTGTCGCTCCGATTCCAACCCCTAAAAAATATCCAACGGGGCTGAAAGGACACCCGGTGCCTTGGTCCTATTGGGCGGCAGCGACTTGTTCAAGACGGCAGTTCCTGGACGACAAGAGGCGGCCCCTCAGGCAGCTGTAGGGGCAGGCCGGCCTGGAGGGGCCTTTTGGGGGCACATTTTGATTGAGCCTTGAGATCTGCGGCCTGAATGGGGTATTCTGCAGTCATTCTTGCTCAAACAATTATTGATGAGGCTGGTTGAGGCAACCTCTAGGCAGGCTGGCAGGTTGTTGGTGTTGCGAGACCTGCGAGGGTCCTGCCGATCACGAGCGGTCGAGCAGGGTTGGTTGACACGACTGCTGTGGCGGTGGGCTGGACCGCCACGCGGCTCTGTTTGCATAGCTATATATTCGCACTGTACCTGTGCACCTTTTCTATGTATACAGAACACAGTGTTTTTTCCCTCTTCTTTTTGGGGTTCAGCATCACGTTCCGCCTCCAGACGCGAGATGACATCAACGTCGTAACCCGCAACATGACTGCCGGCCACTACACGTGTAAGTCGTGCTAGGCCAGGGAAGCGCATGGCGAGGACATGACAACAAAACTTTCTTGGCTCCTCTTATTGCACAATGTCCACCACCATTTCGACCAGTGCAAGACTTGTTTATCCATGACAGAGCCACGAAAGCTAAACGAATGAAGGTTGGTGGTCCTCTGATTCCACAGTCCATAGACAACAAAGTCCCTGGGCGCCCAGACACAGGGCATAATGTCGATATGTTCGCGGATACTGCGCTGCCCAGACCGCCGCACTGCGAAAACATGCACGCATCTGCGTTCGCATAGTTTGCCTCCCTTGAATACAATGCGGACGAGTAGACGTCATGAATTACCAAATACTCATCGGCTTCTACTCGGGAGAGACCAGTGCCGTAGGAACTTGAAGCAATCTCGGCGTCCGGAGAAGGCCCAGCCTCTGGCCAGTCCCAATGGAGGTGACCGGAGCCAGGCGCGGCGTTTCAGGTTCCGACAGAGCCTGTCAGCCGAGAATACAGCTAGTGTGTGCCTACCCGTCACTTGCATTTGTTTGCGTGGTGTGGTCACCACCGAGGCCGAAATGTCAGCATATGTGCCCATCTGTGGTCATGCGACGAGACGACCCGACCTTGAGGTTCCCTGCAGAGGGGCGCTTATTCACGCGCTCCTGTTGGTGACAACTGTGACCGTAGCCAGGGGGTATCACTTCCATTTTTTTGTGCCTATTCATGAACCTGGATTCTATGCAGTCTTCTTGCGGGCTTTGAACGTCCGCAGTGGATCTGACTTGCGCCCGCTGACCTTCTTCGTCTTGCCCTTGTAGAACTTAGACCGGCGGTTTTTCCGGTCGGCCTTCTTGAACGGTACGAAGCCAATCTGGTCCGCCGTGAGTGCCTTCTTGCCCTCCTTTGGGAGTAGATATTCGGGGACATGCTTCGCTCGCAGGTGGGGCTGCGTCCGCGCCGCTCGAAGCTCGCCGTCGTGGCGCAGGTGGTTCAGGTCGGCCGGATTCTCCTCGAAATGCCGCTTGAGCCGTTCGCTCTTGAGCAGCTCTTGCCTCAGCTCCCTGGTCCTTGCTTCCCTGATGCTGTTCTTGGTGACAGCGCGCAGCGCGTCGTTCATTCTGTACCGGAAGTTCTCCACCTGCTTCATGTCAAAGACATATGGCTTGACTTCCTTGCCTAGCTTTTGCTGTTGGCGAAGCACTTTGGCTAGGACCTTCTCGTCGTTCTCCGCGGACTCGATCGAGGTTGGTTTGTGTTTTCGAAACTCATCTTTGGGGACGACAAAGGACAGCGCCATGCCTCGTTGGCCGGCGCGCGCCGTGCGACCTATTCTGTGTGTGTATGACTTGGACGATGTGGGAAAGTCGAAGTTGATCACGGCAGAGACATGCTGGAAGTCAATTCCACGAGACACACCGTACTCCTTGTCTCGTTTGGACGACTTCCGCTTCTTCTTGGGTGGCGCGTCGCCTTTCCCCTTGTCGTTCTCTTGGCCAGTTTGTTCCGCTGGTTGGTCTTCATCTCCAAGAACCTCGTTTTCGTCAGAGCATAGTATTATGTCGTATATCTTGGGAGGGTCAGTAAAAAGCCAATTGATATGTTCCACGATGCAGGGGAGAACTCACATTCTTGTTGAATTGCTCGACGACGTGGAGCCTCGAGTTGACGGGCAATTCTGGGTTCAAAATGGCGCTCCGGATGCCAAATTGCTCGAAATAGAGCCGTAGCCGCCAACAACGATCAACATCCGCAACAAAGATAATACCTAGAAAGGATATATGTTTAGCAGCCGGTCAGGTGTCGAGGTTTAAAAGGTATGAGCCTCTGGACAGCACAAAGCCCATGACTTACATTTGCCCTTCATGAGCTGCAATTTAAAGATCACATAGGCCAAAAGGAACTTCTCAGCTTCACCGCACTTGACGTAGAACTGCGAAACACCCTCCCCATCAGCGTCCGGCTCCTCAAGGTTGAGGACCGCTGGGTCACGGCAGAACAAGCCCTTGACGGTTTCCACGTCGGTGGTGAGGGTTGCGGACATAAGGATGGTTTGCAGTCCCTTTGGTATAGACAGAGCCACATTTTGCAGGTCCTCGTCGTAGCCATACGACAGCACCAGATCAGCCTCATCCAAAACCAGATGTGTGAGCCTGTCCACAGAAAGTGACCCATTGCTTATGTTCTGCCATGCTCTTGCCGGGGTGGAAATAACAATATCAGGGGCGCTCGAAAGGATGGATCGCTGGACAGCCTCGGAGACTTGGTCGGTCAGCTTGACAGCTTGGACGTCCTTGGCACAGAAGGCTGAGAATTGTTCGACGTTCCGCAGCACTTGGTCGGCAAGCTCTCGGGTGGGGACGAGTATCAAGGCGGCAGTGAAAGCCGTGGGGTCAGACTGGTCCGTCCTAGTTAGCCAATGACGGGGAGGACGAAAATAGATCAACGTGCACAAAAGTGACAGGCGGGGGGGAACAAAGCAAGACGCACCTGCTTCCGCTTCAGAACACCATGGAGGACGGGTAAAAGGTACGCGGCCGTCTTCCCGGAGCCAGTCTTGGCCTTTGCGAGTACATCCTGGCCGTTCAAGGCCAGAGGAATGACCTTTGACTGGACAAGAGTAGGGGTCTGGTACTTCTGACTGGCAATGGCCTGCAGCAGGCGCGCATCGAGAGCAAGATCAGTGAAGGCGGGGCCAGGGCTTGCGGTGGTTTCCCCAGACGAGCCAGGCTGGTTGGGCCTGTCAGGCTCAGACTCTGGGGCAGTCTGGGGCACGAACGTGGGTTGGTTGTTTCCGTCCAGTTTTCGCTTCATCTTGGCAGGTCATGTAGAACGTCTCGGGTATCAGGGTCACAAATAGAAAATCGCGGAAGACGCTGTTGATCGCTGATCAACTTCGGGCAGATTCTTGAGAGAGACCAGGAAAAGTTTCTGATGCCTGCCGACGACAAGAACCTCCCGCCGATAAGATAAGGCGGTAGAGGTACCTCAGTACCTGGGGACCTACCCTCGGCCCTGGACCGCTAGGGTCTATGTGTACGTTAGTAGGTAGTGAGATACATATAACTATAGTGTGACATGACCGTCATAACTCGCGACAGGTCAATTGAGTGCTCCCCCAGCGAGCTCACTCGTCGCCCTGAAGTCTGGCGTCTCGCCCAACCGATCAGAAGCCCGAAAGTATCCTCGATCATCCGTACTACTCCATACTGAATACCCCATTCTCCGTTCTCCGGACCCCAGATGCCTCAGCTCGGTCTAATTCCACCATCTCAAGTGCCGGAAATTACTCGCTTGTTGGTTGATCAGCTTGGCGACTATGCCGCAGCGAGCAATCACGAAGCAACGCAGGACGTTGTACGCACCTCACTGACTAGACTCCAAGCGACCCGGACAATGCGGCGGTCAGCACGAAATAGGACGCCTCAGACGCAATGCTACGCGGCTTTGGCCATTCCATGCACATGCCCAGAAGACTGGTCAAGCCTTGGCATGTCGGACGCTTGTCCGGGGAAGCTGTGTCCAAGAACAGCGTTTTTCATCTTGAAACTCGACCAAGACTGATGGCGAGGGGAGCGCTACCAGATCACAGCACGCCGCTCCCGATTTTACAATAAGCTATTGCTCTCCAAATCGGCCCAGTGCCGGCGGTCCATCAATGCCGCACCAGAGCCAGAGTTGCTATTAATGGTGCCGTCGCCTCCAGAAATGCTCTGGCGATATATGGTTCACGCCGAGCGGAGCAAACGCCGCTATCCTGCACCCTTCACCCCTTAGAAACTCTGCGTTATACACTATTTGCGTCCCTTTCGTATAGACTGCGCTTGCACCATTTCTTCGTGCAAGCCGGGCCGAGTAGACTTGGTTCCGCGACGGGCCTGCCTGGTCCTATGCTAATTTCAAGAGTGCCCGCGATGGTTGCAACGCTGTGCGCAGTGAGGAAACATCTGGCCCGGGCTTAACCTCCCAAATAGGAATCTTAGATGAAGCTCCGCCCAGAGTCCAGGCTATAAACTGGAGGATGCACCTCGAGGCTCCGCGAGAAGCCCACCCCGGCCCCGGCAGTGACAACGGTGCCCCCACGTCCTCCAAGACTCCTCCAAGTCGATGAGCCGAAGGCCTAGTGTACTGCGTAGCAGCGTAGATAGGCCTTGGCCGATGATCTACTCCGCATCCCCAGCCCTGGACCCTAGCATCCCGTTCCCGACTATCTGCGTCCGGGGTGCTCGTTTCATGACCCATCTGTTTCCTTTCAATGTCAGTGCTTGCCAGGTTGGTCCCCACCTCAATTCGCCTGGACGAATTGGGTGAGAAGCATGCCCTGCTGGTCTGGCACTGTTTCACACAAGGGTAGGCTGCCCTTGAGACCGACCTGGTCTCAACGAGTTCGCCCAGGTCTCACCTGTATGCCGCCCCCTTCGTCGCGTCTCATTACCAACTACCCGTCAAACACGCCTTCTAGAACATATATTACCCTAGATTAGCAAGTCTCGGAAAGGCGCAAGAGACAAAAAAAAAAAAAAAAACCCAAAAAAAACCGACAGCCGTGCGCCCGTTGCCGGCGGCATGGCCTGCGAAAACCGGCTTCCTGCGCTGACCGCACGCATAGCACCTGACGGAAATACTCCGGCTAGGTGGTCTCTTTCTTATTTGACCTGTTTCTTCGCGTGTTTCTTCACAAGCGAGAACAAGCTCTTAGCCGAGCCTCAGTGCAGAGGGGGTCCTTCATTCGGGGAACGGCCGAGCCCTCATAGCTCACGGAGATGAATCGACACACGTGTAAGCCAAGGCCGTACAAGGCGGTCCAGAGTGATTTAAGCAAATAACAAGCACCAACGCGCCCTACTCTGCCAGCTTGGCCGTCTCGAAGGACGACATTCCGACCTCCGAGTCCAGACGTTGCGTAGTGTACAACGAACAGGATGTGCTGCTGCCGGTAGTCTGCAATTCTCCTCTTGCAGATCCTGCCTTGGCGGCTCTGTGGACCAACAAGCATTCTCAGCACGCCTGGCACGCGCTGGCCTCTTGCCGATGGGATGTTTCCGGTTGAATGCCAAGTCCCCTTGGCGGGACGTGAAAGTCTTGGTGGCTGGGTCGCAGTGGCGACGAGGCGCATGCGCACTTCGCTATCGCCAGCGGAAATCTTCTGTGATGGGATATCACGTGTGAGTTTCATAGGGACCCTGGGCTGAAACTCAGCTCCTCGGTCACCCATGGACAACGCCACACACGGCTCCACCTGCCTGGATCACCCACCTCAGAAGTCGAAACTCCACAACTCCTGTACGCCCGCCTCCTAGTCATACACCACTGAGCTGCTTCACTCATAATTGAGGCATTTTATTCTCTCGGCACGCCGAAGCCCTGCCCACGACAACACACGGCCCTTCCCTCCCTGGCCCCTCGCAATCCAAGGATGCCAGCTCTTATTGAAACCCGATCACCTACTCCTGTCAGAAGACCCTGGCCGTGGGAGCTGTGCGTGCTGCCCCGGGATAGGTGCGGCCGTCTGAAGAGCTCTGAGCTTCTGGTTCGCGGCTCCCCAGGTATTGGCGAGGATGGAAATGTACCGCCTACCAGCCGTGCAGGGTAGCGGCCACCGTGACATTTGCGTACCGAGTTACTCCTTGGGAATTCCAAAATTTGGCCGAGTTATTTTTGTCAACTTACCTGTTGCCCAGAGATTTCCCCAACGCACGTTCCCAGAAGTGCCTCATCTGCCATATTGACTGCGGATCTGCTACCACACACCGACCAACGTCGAGTGTCGGGGGACGTGAATCGAGCGAATCCTTGCATGGATCTCCAGTGTTGTAGTCGCCCCGAAGATCAGCGTCAGGTCCGGAACCGAGCTAGGTTTGAGGCTATACTGTAGAAATTCTCCCTGGGTAGACAACAAGAAAACCTCACGTCCAAAGCATATAAGAAATTCTTCTGCCCGCCGTCCCATCTCCAGGACTGTCCTTGGTCTCACTCTCATCCCTCTGCCGCCTTCCTGTTGCTCTCCTTTTTCCTCTCCTCTCCCTTCCTCGGTTTTCCTTTTTTTTTTTGGTTGTTCTTTTTTCTTCTCTACAGCTGGCCTGTATATCTCGGGCATATGGCTCCGAACTTCAAAAAGGTCATGGCTTTCGGAAAGAACCGTACCGCTCATGCTCCCCAGCCTCTGAGGCAGGAGGACCATGATGATCTTGAGGCAGGAAACTTCCTCTCGGAAACCCAGAACATGTACTCCAACCTGGATGTCGGCGCCCCCAAGGGTGGTGGCGCCCAGTACATGGACGAATACAGAGCGTAAGCCACAAACGAGTCCTTTCCCAGGAGTAACACAAGTCCTAACCCAGGAAATAGTCTGATCCGGTACATCGATACCTACCGGGACCCCAACGCCGAGGTCGAGATTGAGGAGGAGACAATTGCGAAGAAGAAGCCATGGTGGAAGGGAGGTGGTGCCGCTGCGGGCAAGAAGTTCAGCGACTTCGTCACCCCTACGGATTGGCTCAACACCGAGCTCAGGGACGGCCTCAACACCATGGAGGTCGAGAGGAGGCGCAAGAACTGTGGCTGGAACGAGCTGACCACGGAGAAGGAGAACATGATTCTCAAGTTCATTGGCTTCTTCCGTGGTCCCATTCTTTACGTGAGTGCTTTATAACTCACCCTGTACAGCATTCGAGCCTTTTGCTAACACGAACACTAGGTCATGGAAGCGGCAGCAATCCTGGCTCTCGGTCTCCAAGATTGGATCGATGCCGGTGTCATTATCGGTATCTTGATGCTTAACGCCATCGTCGGTTGGTACCAGGAGAAGCAGGCCGCCGACGTCGTCGCCAGTTTGAAGGGAGATATCGCCATGAAAGCTCGTGTTGTTCGTGACGGTCAGGAGCAAGAAATCCG
Source organism: Stenocarpella maydis (assembly GCA_002270565.1). NCBI lineage: Eukaryota > Fungi > Ascomycota > Sordariomycetes > Diaporthales > Diaporthaceae > Stenocarpella > Stenocarpella maydis. The sequence goes on from NQMI01000090.1 coordinate 28,894, forward strand.
GGCCCGAGAACTTGTACCGGGTGATATTGTGAGCTTTTCAGACTTTCCCAAATGCCTCTCATCTTGTAACTAATAGAAGAGCAGGTCATCATCGAAGAAGGCACTGTTGTACCGGCAGACACGAGACTTATCTGCGACTATGACCAAGGCGTCGAGGGCTTCCAGAAGTACAAGGTATGGCATGTCCCAAAGCAGACATCGATAGCGACGGCACTGACAAATCCGCAGAGCGAGCTACAGGCCCAGGACGTCGGATCCCCGCGCCAGGAGAAGTTCGAAGAGGGAGAAGATGATGAAGGAACTCCGCACATCGGACACCCCATCGTTGCCATCGATCAGTCTGCCATCACTGGCGAGTCTCTCGCTGTCGACAAGTACATGACCGACGTTGTCTTCTACACCACCGGCTGCAAGCGAGGCAAGGCTTATGGTGTTGTCACCTGCGGAGCCCAGGCTTCATTCGTCGGCAAAACCGCTTCTCTTGTCCAGGGTGCTCAGGACCAGGGTCACTTCAAGGCCATCATGAACTCCATCGGAACTGCGCTCCTGGTTCTCGTCGTGCTCTTCATGCTCGCCGCCTGGATTGGCGGTTTCTACCGCAACCTGAACATTGTTGGCAGCCCCGAGGACTCGACCAACCTGCTTCACTACGTCCTCATTCTTCTCATCATTGGTGTCCCAGTCGGTCTGCCCGTCGTCACCACCACAACCCTGGCCGTCGGCGCCGCGTACCTCGCCCAGGAGAAGGCCATTGTCCAGAAGCTCACTGCTATCGAGTCCCTTGCCGGTGTCGACATTCTGTGCTCTGACAAGACCGGAACCCTTACTGCCAACCAGCTCTCGGTCCGCGAGCCGTTCCTGATGGAGGGAGTCGACGTCAACTGGATGATGGCCGTCGCTGCTCTCGCCTCCAGCCACAACATCAAGGCACTCGACCCCATCGACAAGATCACCATCCTCACGCTGAAGAGATACCCCAAGGCCAAGGATATGATCTCTGAGGGCTGGACGACTGAGAAGTTCATGCCCTTCGACCCCGTGTCCAAGCGTATCACCGCCATCTGCACCTACCAGGGCGTCCGCTACGAGTGCTGCAAGGGAGCTCCCAACGCCGTGCTCGCCATCAGCAACTGCTCGCCCGAGCAGAAGATCCTGTTCAAGGAGAAGGCCACCGAGTTCGCCCGCCGCGGTTTCCGTTCCCTGGCCGTCGCCGTCCGCGAGGCCGATGGCCCGTGGCAGATGCTCGGCATGCTCTCCCTGTTCGACCCCCCTCGTTCCGACACCGCCCAGACCATCGCCGACGCCCAGACCCTGGGTCTTCAGGTTAAGATGCTTACGGGTGACGCCATCGCCATCGCCAAGGAGACCTGCCGCATGCTTGCCCTGGGAACCAAGGTGTACAACTCGGACAAGCTGCTCCACTCCGACCTCGCTGGTAACTCCATCTACGATCTGTGCGAGCGTGCCGACGGCTTCGCTGAGGTGTTCCCTGAGCACAAGTACAAGGTCGTCGAGATGCTGCAGCAGCGTGGCCATTTGACGGCCATGACTGGCGACGGTGTCAACGACGCCCCGTCCCTGAAGAAGTCGGACTGCGGTATCGCCGTCGAGGGCGCCACAGAGGCTGCCCAGGCTGCCGCCGATATCGTCTTCCTCGCCCCTGGTCTGTCCACCATCGTCTCGGCTATCAAGATCTCCCGCCAGATCTTCCAGCGCATGAAGGCCTACATCCAGTACCGTATCGCCCTCTGCCTGCACTTGGAGCTGTACCTCGTCACCTCCATGATCGCCATCAACGAGACCGTCCGCGTCGACCTGATCGTGTTCCTCGCCCTGTTCGCCGATCTGGCCACCATCGCCGTCGCCTACGACAACGCCCACTTTGAGCGCCGCCCCGTCGAGTGGCAGCTGCCCAAGATCTGGATCATCTCCATCGTCCTCGGCGCCCTGCTCGCAATCGGCACCTGGATCCTGCGCGGCACCCTCTGGCTCCCCAACGGCGGTGTCATCCAGAACTACGGCTCCGTGCAGGGCATCCTGTTCCTCGAGATCTCGCTCACCGAGAACTGGCTCATCTTCGTCACTCGCGGCTTTGAGACGTACCCGTCGTTCCAGCTGGTGGCTGCCATCTTCGGCGTCGACATCCTGGCCACGCTGTTTGCGGGGCTCGGCTGGTTCACGGGCGGCGCGAGCTCGACCATCCCCCCCGTCCCCGCGATCGCCTCGGACCCCAACGGCAGGACGGACATTGTCACTATCGTGGTGGTGTGGTGCTTCTCCATCGCCGTGACCATCGTCATCGCCATCGTGTACTACATCATGACCGGTATGGAGTCGCTCAACAACCTCGGCCGCAAGAAGAGGAGCGCCTCGGACACCCTGATGGAGAACATCCTCACTCACCTGTCCAAGGTCGCCATCGAGCACGAGAAGGACGAGGACGGGTCAAGATTCCACCTCGTTACCAAGCAGATCAAAGAGGAGGACGACTAAGCGACTGGGTCTAGACTTGCATTGTATTATCAGTCGGCTGGCGTCCAGGAGTTGTTTTTCATTATTATTGGGTCCGGGAAAAGGGAGATACCAGCGGAGACTGGCGCTATCCAAGAGGCAATTATACACATGGTGTCCTGGGGAAATGGAGGCACTCTAATTATTCCCTTACGTACTTGTCAGTCGCCCTACGGTGTTTTGATACTCAGGCTCGCACCGTTTCATAGATGGCGAAATGATAAATTCCTCATGTCAAAACAAACAAGTTACGGGAACCAATCTGTGCATTGCTTGAAAAGCCATTGCCCACCTGTCAAAGCCGGCCTCTACGGTAAAATGCTTGTCGCCAGAACAAGTGCGTAGTTGCCAGGTGTATAGGTACCGCTCTCGCTCCGTCCAGTGCAGCTTGAGCCGGGGGCAGGACAAGACAGCGAGCCAGCAACCTGGCAAGCGCAAACGTGGCGTGGCTGGTTCGCACTCTAACCCATTGTGTTCCACCTGATACATTTGCGTCTCTCCAACCGCGCGTTCAGACGTAGCTCGGCTGTGGGAGCCCTCATTGAGCCATATACAACAACCGGACTGACTGATGTGATGGGTATCAAGTGTTCCCGTAACACCTGGTATTGGACGCACAGAGCAGACTGACTTGGTCGGTGAGAGGAGGTGACGCGCGACCTACCTTGGAACAAGCTTTTCTGATCTGACTAGTTGTGCATGTGCTGCATGCACGCTGGATGTCCCGTAGGCGGGAATATGCTCTCAGTCAATGCACGACATGCCGCCCAATTCTGTGCCCAGCGCGCCAGTTCATACCACTGGGCCGGGTTCGTATGGACCGGTAGGCATTCCATGGAAACGGGGAGTTGAAGACAGCAGCCACTAGCAAGGTGAGCCAGGCAAAGGTCAAGGTGACAGCCAGGGCGTCGGCCCTCGGGCCAAAGGCGGGATGAGGCAGCTAGGTAGCTGCTCACCTGCGACAAGGCATGGCAGGGGCAGAACAGACTTGTTCTTCTTGTTGGCCTCCGTGTCTCCTACGGCCCTCGATACTGAATAATGCCGCCGTGGTGGCGGGCCAAGGCAACGGGTCCGACGGCACGGGGTGTGTCGCACCACGGGAGGTGCTGCGGCATTAAGCCATGCGAATGCCTGACCCGCGGCCTCTTGGGAAGAACAAGCTGGTCCCGAAAGACAATAGACCCATGCAATGGCTGTGACATGTCTCTGTGTAGGGAGCGGAAGCGAATCGGGCGGTCAGCAAGGCACCTCTCAATGCCGTTGAGGAAAATAGGCTTTGGGGTTTCGTGTCCAGCCCTTGGGCAAGAATATTTCCGATTGCTCCTGAGCCGGGACCCGCGTGGGGGGCCACGTCTCGACGCCGCCGGGGGGTTGGCAGAGACTTGGTGTCTCAAAACTCCAGGTCCCGGCTGCCGGGTTTGATCTGGCTTGATTCTGCCGCGGGTCCAGCCTCGGGGATTTTTTTAATACACGATAGTCAGAAGACTCGGGCCGCGATCGGAGCGCAGGTGAGGTGAATTGATTGCCGTCAGCCGAGGGGTTTGCACTTGTTTGTGCTCGAGCTGTGTAGGAACAACCAGCACATTGAACGACTACGGCGGACTGGCTGGGCATGGGCTGCTTCGGGGGTTTCCTTTTCTTTTTCTTGTTTCTTTGGCTCGATGTTGACCCACCGGGCTGGTCCGAACAGCGTGGGGACCTGTAATGGGGGAACACTCTAGCTTACGGCTGAGTCCCCGAAGTGGATATCCGTACTTAGACGGCAGTACGTATTGTGCATACTATCTAGGCAATGTAGTAGTACCTAGGTATGGTAGTATGCAGGATTGCCCAGGAAGGAGAATGGAGATTTGGTCACATACTCCGTACTTCATCTCGCCAACCCGCCTGCAGGCATCCAAGCACATGGCATCTTCCAAGGCGAGAATGAACTCTGCCAGCCTGGCCAGCCTGGCCTGGCTCGACAGCATGCCGTGCATCACGAGTTGCAAGCTGTGTGACACGTGATGCCCTCTGCAGACTACATATACATACCTTGTATGTACAGATGGCATCTGGCAGCGTGGTACTGCTGGTGCGCCCTGCAGCAAGCGAGTGGATGTTGCCATGGTGAGACGGGGTCAGACAATGCCGACCGACTAGTGTAAACAAGAGCTTTGCCTAGACTGACGTCGAGGCTATGACGGATTGCAGGCTGCACTGCAGGGAGCCCACTCGCCCACTTCAGATGTCACCTGCAGGAAGCAAAGCGGGACTTGGGAGCGGGCAGGGTGTGGGTCCGCATTTCTTTTGCCGTCTTCCTCCACGAAGGATCAGGAATCAGGATTGCCCGCCCACGGCGGATACCGAACAACGACGTCAGACTCGGTTCGACAGGCCCAGGCCAGTGTACACTTTTAGGCAGTGGTGTAGTCTAGCCCGACAGAAGCTGAACGGGGGGTGGTATTGTGGTGTTTAGGTGCTATGCGCAACACCATAGCAGTAGAGTTTGCCTCCCAGCACAAAGTCATTTGATTCAATTGGACAAAGACGTTCGTGGTCCGTTACATTAGGAAGGCTGGGGAACTGGTCACATCGACCTCGACCGACGTGGGTTCCCAGGCATGTGCTGTGAGCGTGTGTGGGCGATGAGATGAGATGGTCTGATAGGTGAGAGGTGCATGGGCCAGCCGACGAATCCCAAATCCCCGTTGGGCCTGGCAAGTGCCAGATATAGCAACTCCCACTGCCGTGCAGTGACATGTTTGTTTTCCGCCACCACGCTCCAGTAGTATAGCGAACTAGTAGCTTCCCCAATGCTTTCCCGCCTCTTTTCTTTGTGCTTATTCCGGAGTACACTAGTGTGCCCAAGAACGTAGGTAGACTACCTGGCTACTTTTTGTACTCGGTACCCGGCTATCTGGGTCAGTTGCTCCGCAACCACTTTGCTCACTTTGCTGCTGATTGACGCCCTGGGCTTACACCGCCCTCTCGCCCAATCACGTTGCCGCTCACGACCATCGCGCCTACCTGCAACTCGCGACCCAACAAGTGCGACTTGGGCCTCAGAGTCCACATATCTACGATTTCCCAGCGAGACAGCCGAGCTGAGAGCCATAGTCCTCCTTGACCTCATTCCCTTTCTCTGCCTTTCCCCCCTCTCTCCATATCGCATCGCATCGATTGCATCCCAAACTATTCGATCCCCTCTTGGTTTCCTTGTCGCGGTGGGGTCGTCGTCATCATCATCCTTTTGCTGCAACCGGGGGAAAACATGGCGTGAGCTTTTTCACGATATATCAATTCGTCCTCAACCCACCTGCTCACGTCTTGCAAACCGGACCATCTTATTACATAGTACATCTCCTTTGCCCACAAAGGACTGTCTTGACCGGGGGCTGCCCTGCCCTGCCCTTCCCCACAAGCTGCCGCAGGCTTGCAGGGAAACCAGCCACCGCTTTTCCCACACTCCGCCCGCCTACAGGTCCGTACATATCTGCTCCCCAAATCGGCTGCTCTAGCCCACAATCGCCAACACACACCTGGACACGACAGCAACTCTACATCGCCCTTTTTTTTTTTTTTTTTTTTTTTTTTTTTTTTTTTTTTTTTTTTTTTTTGGAGGCGAGGGGATGGCTTCTGAGCACGATCGAATGATCTCGTCGGATCCCGTGAGTCCTCATTGACGGGTTCCCCCCACTAGCGCCGCGCGCATCACTTTGTTGATCCATAAACAAAACTAAACAACCACAGGTACAACCCCTGCGCCTATCCAAGAGCGCCTCTCCTCCTAAGATGTCGAGCGCTATTCCACGCCCTCTTTCTGAGATTTCTCCTTCCGAGAAGCGAAGGAACTCCCCCAGTTGGAAAGAGGCATCTAAGGTGAGCATACATGCTCTCATCCGCGTCTAGTGTGTTCCCGCGTGCACCCATGCACTAACACACCGCCTCAGAAGATGGCCTTGAGCACCGACTCCTCGCCCTTCCAGAGCTCCCCGCTCGAGGGGAAGGCCTCGCCCCGGCTGTTTTGGCAGAGTAGGAACAACGAGAACAGCACATATGGCTCAGGCTCGCCATCGCCAACCCGCCGGTCCTCCATCGAGCGCCTGCAGAAGGCTTCACGCGTCAAAAACAGCAACATCCTCGCCCTCGAGCAGAAACAAGAGTATGATCCCACAAGAATCCCTCAGCTCGAGCGCCCGCTCTCAAAGGTCCAAGGCAATGCCTTTGGTGGAACAGGCATCAGTGGATATCGTGACAACAAGGCATTTGCCCACTCCAAATCAGACAGCCAGACAAGGATCCCGCAATACAGCCCAAACAAGTCGCCCCCTCCACCATTGACCATGTCTCCTAATCTGACACGCGGCTCTCCCCCAAACGGTCCAAGGCCAGCAAGTAGGGATCAGGCGTCCCCGACCAAGTCCTCCCTTGCACCCAGCCGCTTCAAGAACAGCCTCGACGTTGACAACGAGCTCACCTCCCCCGGATCTTCGTATGAGGATCGTGAGCTGCCATCCGGAATGTCTCTCCATCGCCATGCCAAGAGCGTCACCTTCGACGCTGCACCTCCTCAGGTGAACGAGTATGAGATGGCCACTCCAGACATCTCATCCATCGCCTCGAGTTCCCGCGAGGGAAGCATTGACTCGGAGGATGACGATGATTATGACGAAGATGAGAATTATTTCATGGGCGGCGGTGATCATGATGACAGCTTCGACGAAAACCTCGAGGACACCGTGAAGACGCCCGTTGTCGGCCCCGAAGATTGGCGCCAGGACGTCGCCAACCCTCTAGATGAGGTTCTAGACGGAAGCCCCATGCTCGATGGCTTTCACAACTTTGCTGCTGGTGAAATCCCACAGCATGATCGTGTAGATTCACGAAACTCCAATGGTGACCACCGACCCCTGCCACCACTGCCCCCTCCTTCAGGCATTTTCAACGAGAGACGGAACTCGAACTCGTCGACGGGGCTGTCCGCCACTGCTGAGAGGATGATCGGGTCCGGGTCCCCACGGACCCTGCCATCTCCTCCTCCTGCTTCTTCCTTCTCCAAGTCAGACATCCAAAATATCGGCAACGGCAAGATGACGCTAGAGGAGCGTCTCAAACTCATGATGCTTTCGGACGATGGCAAGTCTGCCGCCGAGCAGCAGCGGGAGCGAAGAATGAGACGAGCCGGGACCAGGGACCGCGCGGACAGCCACACCCCAGAAGCTGAGTTTCATGATCCGCTGGTCTCGGCCGAGGAAGACGATACTCTTCCAGAGCTGTCTGGGCTGGGAGACTACGAGCTGCCTGCAAAGATCTCGCGTGAGTCTATCATGCGTCGGGTGGATGGTAATCAGGCGTCAGAGCGGGAATCTGACTACAACTTCTCCTCGCCTCCAAGCTCCCCTGAGCGCCAGCCCCATCTGGACCCTGACGTTCCCCTCCCCAGCACAGAAGGCTCGGCGGAGGACGAGATTGACCACAGCGCTTATTTGGAGCATGAAGACGACCAAGATGACATGTCAATCGCAGACTACTATCAACGCTCCGAGTCTGGCGTTGAAGACGTCGACGAGGATGTGAAGGATGATGCGGACAAGGCCGACGATTCCGAAAGCAATTACTCTGGTCCTGAGCTACCACCCACTCCACAGGAGAAGTTAGAAGAAGACCAACTGACTGCGTCTCGGACCGCATCTCCCACCCAGCATGAATCATCAATTGATACGATTACGGAGAAGGACCTCCCAGACCTCCCGGCCGAGGCCACCGAGGCCAGTGAGCAGAAGCACAACCCCTTTACTGACGATCTGCAATCCCTCAAGCTTCCGAAACCCGACGAAGTTGACGTTCCTCAGGAGACTGAGGCACTCATCTCGCAGAGGCCGTTCACACCAAAACTGACTCTCTCCAAGCCGGAGTATGACGGTTCTGGTTGGGGCGAGCCAGAGGAGGATGAAGAGGAGCCCAAGACTCCAGACTCTGTCATCCATCGCCCCCTGCCGTCCTATGACGAGGAGGAGGAACTGGAGGAAGAGCGATACTCTCCAGCAATACCCGAGCAGGTCGCCACCATCAAGTCTGCTGCAGGGTCGAGGCTCAAGACTCGCCCATCCGCCACTCCCTCCGACATTGCGGCCATGAGGGAACAGAGACGCCAAGTTAGTTGCGAGGTGCCTAGCATGCCCCAGATTCCCGACCGTCATCTTGCTCCGGACGTAACGGGCGACGAGTACATGCAGCGACACCCCAGTTTCAAGGCCCGTAGTCTCACCCTAGACCTTGACCTTGGTCTCAGTCTCGACCAGGACTTTGACCGAGTTATCGAGGCACAAAAGGTTGTTTTCCAACGATTTCCCCCTCATCAAGACTCGACTATCCCCAGTCGCAAGATCGCTAGACAAGCGTCTAGAATCAGACTCACCAAACAAGACACAGTCGGTGCTAACATCATACCACGCAAACAGCGCGGCTACCTCATGCGACAGAACACAAAGGTCGTTACGGCGAGCGACAAGGATAATGAAGACTTGCGCCCTTCGAGCCGGTCTGCCGGCAACTCCCCGGTGAAGCAGACACGCCCCCAGTCATGGACCGTTGAACCGTGGAACGGCCAGGTTAGGAAGAAGAGCCTCCGGAAGAGACACACTAGCAATGGCCCAGTTCCCCCTCTGCCCGGGCAGGAGAGCAATGCAGCCCCGATGAGCACGCTGGTAGAAGAAGACGCAAGCACGGATATCTCAGCGGAGGAGACTGGCGAGCGCGGCAGGGTCTTCGTAAAGGTGATGGGCGTCAAGGATCTTGACTTGCCCATGCCAAAGAGTAAGAGAGCCATCATGCTCCAGCCACCCATGACATTGATGCTAACCATCTCAGACGAGCGCACTTGGTTCAGCCTGACCCTCGACAACGGTGTACACTGCGTTACTACCGCATGGCTGGAGCTGGCGAGAAACGCCCCCATTGGCCAGGAGTTCGAACTGGTCGTCCCGAACGACCTGGAGTTCCAGCTCACCCTGAACGTCAAGTTGGAGAAGCCCCCACCTCAGCGGATGGCCCAGTCTCCTGCCTCGCCGCGCAAGACCAAGACTTCGACCTTCAGTCGTGTCTTTGCGTCACCAAAGAAGCGCAAGGAGATGGAACTGCGACAGAAGGAGGAGGACGAGCGGCTGGCTCGACAGCAGCGAGAAGCCAATGCCAGGAAGACCGCTGCCAACCCCACCGCCTGGGACCTCCTCTCACCTCTGGCGGCTGAGGATGGCAGCTTTGCTCGTGCTTATGTTTGTCTCAAGGAGCACGAGGCACGATGCTTTGGTCGTCCTTATGTTGTAGACGTCGCCTGTTTCAACGAGTGGGCTACCGAGGAAGCTGGGTTCGCGTCGAGCGTGAAGAGCAAGCGAGGTAGTACCTCTGTTATTCGCAAGGCCCCTTACAAGATCGGAAAGCTCGAACTCCAGCTACTCTTTGTCCCGAGACCCAAGGGTGCCACGGACGAGGACATGCCTAAGAGCATGAACGCTTGCATTCGCGAGATGAAGGCGGCCGAGGAACGCCGATCGCGCAACTACGAGGGACACCTGAGCCAGCAGGGTGGAGACTGCCCGGTAAGTTCGACCTTTAGCATGTCTACGTGGGCAACCGCTGACCGTAAACCTAGTACTGGCGTCGCCGTTACTTCAAGCTTGTTGGCACCAAGTTGACTGCGTACCATGAAGCCACAAGGCAGCCACGTGCCACCATCAATCTCGCAAATGCCAAGCGGCTCATCGATGACCGCAGAGCCCTGACTGAGAAGGAGATTACCGGCAAGAACGGAAAGCGTCGCCGGTCGGCCTTTGCCGAGGACGAAGAGGCTTACATGTTCGTTGAGGAGGGGTTCCGGGTCCGGTTCAACAATGGCGAGATTATCGACTTCTACGCCGACAGCCCCGAGGACAAGGAAGGCTGGTTGAAGGTCCTGTCGGATGTCATCGGCCGCGACAGCTTTGGTAATGACGAAGAGGGTCCTTCCCGGGCCAAGGGCAAGTGGTGTGATCTCGTCCTTAAGCGGGAAGATACATTGCGCCGGCGAGCCGAGGGACGACGGCCTAGCCACGGTCGAGCCAAGAGCAGCCTTGTCTGAGGATGACGTGGTCTCGATGACGCGCACAAATTGAAGAAGAGACATGACGAGTTTCGGAAGCGACTTGACGCGTCTCATTGCATGAAGTACCCCGGACACTGCACAGACGTCTTGAAGAGTCGTATGCCCTCACTTCTGATATTTATTTCACTTTATCGTGCTTCACTGGTCTGGAAGTTTTGATATGCTACTTCTACTTGTTCCGGCACGCATAGCCCGTGCCAGCGTGGTCGCTGATGCTCGGGGCAACTACTGCGGTGGGCGCAGCGTTCAGACCCACAGCGTGTACCAGCCCGAGGGTGGTTCGGACGATGATATGAGAAGGAGAGCAACGGGCATACGAGCGGGAGGGATCGGCGAAGGATTAGGAAGGCGAAGGGTATTCACCAGGTGAAGAGGCACCTTGGGTCTGGAGTTGGTTTTAATGTTTTGTGCTTGCCGGCTGGGATTACATTCCGGTAACGTCTCCCGCCTCGGGTGGGAGTATATTTTTTTTTTTTTTCTGTTGGTGCCCCGCGGCCTCTGCCAGGCATGGCCCGTGTGGTAGCGGTGGCCTTCACTGTACAATATTTGAGCAAAACTCCAGTGAGCGAGACAAGATGGCTTCGAGGCTGAGGAGAGCGATAGTCCATCAAGCCAGTCACCGTATGCGTGCTTATGATGATTACATTTCTGGGCGCTGCAAAGCTGTTTGTAGTGTATGTGCCACGACTCGGCCGCACTGCCGTCAGGAGGTTGCCTGGCGTCGATTCCACTCGACACATTCGTCCAGCCTCAGGCCGCTGCCGCCGAAGCAGTCGAGCGCACTGCCGATTGTCAAGTCGACGGTGCCGCGGCTCAAGCTGGCGACGGTTTCCAGGTCGTGGAGGCTGCGGCCACCGCCGGCGTAGGTGACGGGAATGGAGCACCACTCGGACAGCTTGGTGATGAGATGCTCATCAACGCCGCGCTGCAGGCCCTCGTTGTCGGCGGCGTGGATGAGGAACTCTGAGCAGTAGGGCTCCAGCTGCCTTATGGACTCTGCAAAGGAAAGCGTGGCCGAAGGGTGAGCACTCCGCATGCATCAATACTGTGAAAGAAAAGAAGAAAAGAAGATGGGGGAAGAAAAAAAAAAAAAAAAGGCCGGATCGCACCTTGGTTCAGCTCCATATCCGTGATGGTCTGCCACTTGTCCATGGCCACGAACCACCTGGGCCCGTCGCCCTCGCGCTCGCCCGGCTGGCGGCGGCAGCTGAGGTCTATGACCAGCTTCTCCTTGTCGCCGCCCAGGGAGGCCAGGACGGCGTCGAGGCGGGGCTGGCTGAACTTGGCACCCGGGAACAGGAAGGACGTGATGATGACCTACTGAGCACCGTCAGTCAGTAGTTGCTTATTGACCATGACACACACATACACACACACACATACACACACAAATTATATCAGACAGTCAGACAGTAAGACAGTCAGACTGACAGACTGACTGATAGCACATACCTTGTCAGCGCCGGCAGCAATCCACTCGGGGGCGTTGGAGTCATTGATGCCGCCGCCAACCTGCAGCCCGCCCGGCCAAGCGGCCAGGGCGTCGCGGGCGGCGTCGGAGTTGCCGGGGCCCAGCATTATCACGTGGGCGCCGCGGAGGTCTTTCTCGCGGTAGAGGGCGGCGAAGTGGGCGGGCGGGTGCGGCGAGACGAAGTTTGTCTTGAGGGAGCCCGGGGTGCGGTCGTCGAGGGTGCCGCCGACGATCTGCTTGACCTGGCCTGAGTGCAGGTCTATGCAGGGGCGGAAGATGGTCATTTTCTTCTTCTTCTTCTTCTTCTTTTCTTTTCCATCTTCTTTGTATGAGTACGCGGTTTGTATCAGTGGTGGGGCGGGGCGCGGGGGGAGGAATTGAGCGAGTGTCGTGGGCGAGGCTGTTTGTCTCCTTGGTTCTTTGTCCACTGAGAGGCGGCTGGCGGGGCACCAGCGGGCCACTAAGAGCAAGAGATTCCCACCACGGCAGAAATTTCCGGGGCGGCAGCGGCTACAGCCAACCACACTGGCTCCCATCATCACCACCACAGCGTCGCCCACATTTACAAATCTCACCAGCGCCCACCGACGCCGAGGTCCTTCTTGGCTACAGTCCAGGTACATTTCCTGGTACAACACGTCGTTCCCTGCAGGTTCTGCAAGGGCACGGGCCAATTCATCACGGCCGCGTCTGGTCAGGCCAAGGCCCATCAAGTCCAGAGCAGAGTCACCGATGGCGCCCGGTACGGTGGTATTGGGCAAGAGGAAGCGAAGGCTGCCGGCCGGAAAGGCCGCAGACGCCAACGCAAAGCCGGACGGGGCTGCGGCTCTGGAGGAAGCCCAGGCCATCTTCAGGAAGCACTTCGAGGCCCAGTTCGCGCCTCTGGAGGGGCCCGATGATGACGAGGCAGGCAGGCCACCAGCCGAGGGGCGGAGGAAGGCGGCTGCTGCTCCGGGCAGGGGGGGGGCACCACATGGCGGCGATGGAGGCGCGGCCGGGGTGGAGGACATGAGATCTGAAACCTCTGATGACTCCGGCGGCGGCGGCGGCGGCGGCGACGACGACGACGACGACGACGACGACGACGACGACGAGAGCGAGGATGGGGATGAGTGGGACGGCCTCTCTGCCGGGGATGACGAGTCCGGCCGCGACAGCGAAGGTGGGTGGTGACAGAGCCCGCGGCCCGGCTGCTGAAACAAGCCTTTCTCCTCTTCAGCCTTGTTTCCCACCATTCTGCCGCGGTAGTAACTGACGGCACGTGCCGGGCCACAGACGGCGAGCGCGCTGACGAGAGCAGCGAGGGGGATGAAACAGAGCAGACGAACACGCACCAGGTCGAGGTGGTGGACTACTCCAAGCCCACCCCGTCCTTCTCTACGCTCACGCCCCAGGCCGCGCTCATGACCAGGCGCGAGATGCGCGCCTACCTGTCCTCGAGGCCGCCCGACGCCGTTTCAAACGCGGCGGACCGGCCGGCCAGCGCCAAGGCCCGCCGCGCCAAGCAGGGCGGCGGCGGCGGCGGCGGTGACGGCGCCGACGACCCGCAGAACGAGGACTCGAGGACCCTGCTGGCCAACGACCTCGAGCTGCAGAGGCTCATCTCGGAATCCCACATCCTGTCGGCCACGAACCCCTTCAACGCGGCCGCCGGCGGCAGCAACGCATCCAGCAAGGCCTTCTCCGAGGGCCGCACGCGCGCCCTCACCACCGACCTGCGGCTGCAGAAGCTCGGGTCCAGCGGCAGCGTCTTCAGGCAGCACAAGATGCCCATGGCGGTGCGCCAGGGCATCCTCGGGGCGAGGGCGGCGCGGGAGGAGAAGAGGCGCCGCGAGGCAAGGGAGAACGGCATCATCCTCGAGAAGGAGGCGCCTCCAGCCGTGGGCGGCACCAAGGCGAGGAGGAAGCACAGGGGGCCCAGGGGGTCCGGCCTGCCGGTTGACATGCCCGGCATGGGGAGGATGAAGGGGGGCGAGCTGCGCTTGAGCAAGCGCGACGTCAGGGCGGTGGAGATGGAGGGCAGGGGGAGGGGGGATCCTCGCGGGAACCACAAGGGCAAGCACCGGAAGCGCAGATAGAGGGCGAGAAGGGTGTGTGTGTGTGTGTGTGTGTGTGGGAAGCAGCGCAGCATATGGTTGCAGTACCGGATCGCGAACCCTGGAGGGGCCTGTGGGTGAGCGAGCGAGCGAGCGAGGCTGATGTGCTCCAGAATGGTTTCCTTTTTGGGCCTTTTTGCCCGCATCGGGGAACTTGGTTACTAAGGGCGCATATCCATCTACACACACGGCTATTACGTCCGTCATCCTGTCCCGTCGTGGTGGTGGTGGCCGCGGCCCTCGAAACAACAACCTCAGACAGGCTTACTCGCACACAAGACCGTGGAAAGAGAGCAACGATGTACGTCCTGGCCACGGCCGGCGTCCCCGGCAGACATGGAGGGGGGGGGGAGAGAAAATAAGAAACACAAAGCCTACTGATTTGAGTTAATCTTCTCGCCCAAGCTTATCCAGGCCGGAGCCAACTCGAGCGGCTGGCTCAGCTTGGCCCCGGCCCCGGCCCCGGCCACACCTCCACGCCCGGGGCCATGAGTAAGTAACGTGAATCCTTCTCCGTCAAGTTCTTTCGTCTTGTTGCCTCCCGCCTCCCTGCCCCTGCTTTGAGCAGTGAGAGATCGCAAGGACAGCCACTTCGAGGCTTGCATGTGCGCAGCATCTCTAGAAAAGGGGGGAGGGGTGCGCGGGACGCGGCTATCAAGCCACTCACACACATCATGCACCCGACGACCCGCAGCCGCGACAGTTTTTGTCTACAACACGACACTAACTTGTATACAAATGTACACACTCGCATACACACGCGAGCACCCTGTGTTGCCTATTTGGATTCCCTCGTGTATGTATCCCTGAGCCCGCTTGGCTGGCTGGCTGGCTGGCTGGCTGGCTGGCTGGCTTCATTTGGGGTCATATTTTTAGGTTCTGGGGGAGATCTTGTGGGAGTGATTGCTGCTTGCTTACTGCAGGAATTAGTAAATTGCTTGCGCCTGGTTTGTGGGGGATAATGAATCCCAAAACTGGGTCGGTCCGGGGGGCCGGGGTGGGAGGCGTAATCATGTGCGGCGCGGTCGAGGAGAAACGCAGTCAGCAAGTCGAGTTTTTTCTTTCTTTTTTTAATGCAACCGGGCAATTTGTCTTCCTTCCAATGTCTAATTTTCCTTCCTCCCCATGGTTTTTATTATTTGGACTGGGGGTTGGAGGTCGGTCAACTCTGCAGTCAGTCAGTCGTCTAGACTGACTGGGTGACACCGAGGCTGAGAGAAGGAAGGCCCCCCTGGCGGAACAAGACAAAACGACACGAATCCTTCCGCCTATGGGACAAGATGGTGACGATGATGCATGACGCATGGGTTGCGCAGACTTCGACCCAAACCTTGTTTCGGATCTAGATCTGCGGGCCTCAACCTGCTCGTCATGTACGTCATCTCCCGCCCGAACATGGCCTGCGCCTTTGACCGACACGTCGGTCCGTCCCTGATGGCTTCCTTGTGGACTACCACCGGGATGCCGCACAACTTGACTGAATGTGCCGTGACCGTCCCGTGACCGACGGCTCGCGGGACGCGGGGACTGGTCAACCCAACAGAGAGGCGCAGGCAGTGTGGTCTAAATGACAAGAACTCCGCCATGCGATGCAATGATATTGATACATAATCTGTGGTATGAAAATCGTCGTATTCGACTGATATGAATAAGCGGCTACCCTGAAATGAGCACAATGTGAGTTTTGTGCCTGTATTTTTCCTCCATCCTTCGTCCTTAAAAACGCACAAATGTGTCTCCAACCAGCTGGTATCTTTCATCCCGATCTGCTAGCGCCCGATGAACCGAAGACAGTTATATACACCACTTCCAGCCATTCGGTGCCGACCCACAATGCAGAAAATGTGTGTCTGGGGGCTTCCGCAGAGAGCTACACCCAAGCCCCGTCTATTGCGCTTTTTCTGCCCAAAGTAGAACGCAGAGTACGAACCCAACGCGGTGGGGGGGAGGGGGGGGGGCGGGGATAAAGCAGAAAAAAAACAGAAGTTAAAAAAAAAATGGCCGCCTGATGAGTAAAAGACAAGAACAGCAACCCCCCGCAAAGGAAACGCCCAGGTGTCCCGTGAAGGTAAGCCTGCCCCTTCATCCGGGAATGACACTGTGACCTTCCCGTCCCAAGCCTCACATGAACTCGTAAAATAGACAAAATATCCCTAAATGTACAATACCCTTCGAAACCCGAGGGAAGGCGTTGCAAGGCGTTCAAACTGCCTCGATCAGGTTACATCATGACAGCCGTGTGCGGTTGGCTTATGGTCATCGGCAGGCTCAGTGTCTGGAGGCTGTGGAAACCAGACTGCGTGCTGGGCATCGAGGTCGAGGGGCCGTAGCCACCGTTCGAGGTTGGCGGCGTGCCGTTGGCAACCGAGTTCAGCGATGCCGTGATGTAGCCTGACTCCGAGTTCGGCGAGGCGTCTCCCAGTGAGCCCATTTGGTCCTCGCCAGAGTACTCCTCGTCGTCCTCGCCAGAGAGGTTCAGGCCTTCGGCCCCGTCACCACGGTCATGCGTTCTCTTGTGTCTGTGCGTAATGCTGCGTTAGTCTCTGCTGTCCGCACGATTTCGTGTATCCTCTTGAGCTGTTGAAGATGTCTTGTGCTGTGTCCTGTGCTGTGTGGTGACGACGGCGGTTTTGGTTTTGGGTTTCGATAGTCTCGATAACATGCCACGCACACAACATGAGGATTTTTCGCATCTTCGTAGCCACAAAAGAAAGTACAAAGGAAATGCAGTCAAGGAAAGATGGGGCATACTGTGCTAGGTTGTCTGATCTGGAGAATGCCTTGCTACAATAAGGGCAGATGTAGGGTCTCTCTTGGGTATGTGTTCTCACGTGTCTGGAAGTTTAGTCAGATACACGGTAAGGTGATCTCGTGTGTTGACAAAGAAAATGCTGTTCCGGTCTTACCGCTTCAGGTGCTCTAAACGCTTGAAGAGACGACCGCAGGTAGGGATGGGGCACGAGTGAGACTTCTGGGGGTATGGGCCGAGCTCCATGACGGTCGCAGAGCGGGCACGACGCATGACGCCGTTCTGGCCTTGCATCATCCGACGCTGCTCCTCCATGTGGCCATTGACCATGTCATCGTGAGGCATCTGGTGGTAATCCTGCTGGAGAGACATCGGGTTCATGGCGGGGCTGCCCTCAACGGTGGACAGGGGAGTGCCGTGGCGGGAAAGCTCGAGCATCTCCTTGTGTTGCTGGCTCGACATGGACACGTTGCTGTATGTCAAACCTGGTGGTGAGTTACCAAGCGACTCGTCACCCTCAGCGACGGGCCCTACCGAGGCAGAGACAGAGCGTCGGAGATCCGAAGGACGGTGCTGGGCGGCCGTGGCAGTGGCGGCAGCAACAGCCGACATTCCCGGGGGGATGGACGAGCGCCGCCTGCGCTGCTTGTAAGTCGGCGACCCTTCAATCACCGAGTAGACGTTGTTGGCGCCGTACCCACGAGAAAACTGGGTCCCAGCCAAATTTGATGGGGGCAGTTGGATCATGCCGTTCAGACCGTTGACGCCGTTCATGTGGTCTGGAATAGCGGTGTAGAGTCCGGTCTCCTCGTTTGCAATGTAGGCGGGCTCCGCAGACATGCCCAGGGCTTGCTGAGGTGGCGTGATGGGCTCAAATGAGATGCCCCGGTTGCTGTAGTCCTCGTACTGCGACGAGACAAAAGAAGGCGCGGGCGAGTACTCGAGTCCGTACGCAGGCATCGAGGCGTGGCGTTGATGACTCTGTGTGATTGGAACGCCGTTTTGGTTATACTGGACCCGGTTGTAGTCAGGCTCCCGCTTGACCATGGTCGGGGGCATTTGGGGTGCCATTGACATGGCTCCGTAGGGGACCATTGCCTCCATTCCGTCAGACAAGGGAGCCATGGTCTGCGGCATCATCTGAGGTGGTGGCATGGCGTCAACGGCGCGCATGACAGGTGAAGTGGATTGCGAAGGAGGGAATGTCTGCTGGGCGTTGAAGGACGAGGAGTTGGCTTGCTGGGCCTTGGTGAGCTGCTCGTACAGCGACTGGGACGAATCATACTGGAAGGACAGAGCGGGCTCGCTGACGGCGACAGTGGTAGCCTCCTGTCCCATCTTCTCCCTCTTGAGATCTCTCTCCAGAGCGTCGAGGAAAAGACGGTCATGAGGGACGCTGTACCAATAGAAAACCTTCTGTTTCTTTTGGGTTCGGATGCAGTTGTTCTTGTACAAGAAGTCGAGGAAGGGGCTCTTGGGCTCCTCCAATGATGCGTCGGTGCCGGACTTCAGATTTCGGAGGTCGGAGAAGATGCCCTCCTCGAACTTCTTTGAGTTCTTGACGGGACGGCCGAAGGCCTGGAATCTAAAGGACAGGCATCGTACAATGTCGGTTCCGGAGATGTGGAAGAGGTTATTCCACAGCACACACGAGACATACTCGCCCGTTGGCAGGAGAAATCGTCGAATGTACTGATCTGGTTGCCAGTCGACGGGTGCTGAGATGAGAAAGTATTTCACTGAGCGGTTTAGGTTAGCCACGCGCTGAAGCTTATAAAAAAACAAGAGGCCCGGTGGGACTCGAGAGCCAGGGGTGGTGGTGCATACAATTATCAACCTGTTGCAGAGCAACCTGTGCATCGTGAGGCAGTGCTTGTTGAGCTTCTGTGCTCAGCATGAAAGTCTCTGGTTTTTGTGGTGCAGCCATTGCGCCTGCTTGTGAATACATGATGGACACGCGCCGCGGGCGGGAGCGTCTAGTTCAATTAGACCGGCCTCTGGAACGCGGAGTGGGCGGTTGATGCGGATGAGGATCCCACAGAAAGTAGGACGTGATTTGATGGCGAGAGGTGGGAAGATCCGCAAAGATCAAGACGGCACCAAAGCGTGTTCGGATCGTCCCCAATTGAGACAAGAAACGAAACAAGGGAACAACAGGCGGTGCGATTGATCGTCGGGTGCAGGTTCGTGTCGCAGCCAGGCGTTGGTGGGGGACGTAGAGTCGGTCGAGGGCGGGCACAGCAGGGGGTGTGCTCTGTCGCCGTGGAGGAGATGACTGCCTTGAGTATTGGTTGATGGTGATGATCGAGTCCAGCCCGGGGGGGGGTGATGAGGAGATAAATCGCACGCAGGAGGTACACAGAGAGTCGGCCACCAATTGCGTCTAGCGAATTTAGTGGGTGGGCGTGCGCTGGCTGAACCGTCAAGGCACAGGCAATAGCGCCAAATGGAAAAAGATAGGGGTTGGGATTTGGGAGTTGTGGGTCGGGGGAGTGTCCTCGAAGCGCGCCGGAGAACCGTGCTGCCAATATCCGAAGCGACCCGCAGTGCAGAAATGCGATGTCAGATGCGGTGCAAATGCAGGACCCAGCTGGCGACAAGGCTTGTCGTCGGTCGGATGTGGGCTGTTGTCGATGACAAACAATTGAATGGGGTGTCGATCAACAAAGCTGTCGACTGCTGCTGCTGCTGCTGCTGCTGCTGCTGCTGCGACGGAGCGGGTTGGCAGGAAATTAAGATGTTTATTGCGCGTGCATGCGTGTATTGCAAAGATAGACAGATCAGCCCACGGTCAGGTCAAGCAAGCTCGTGGTTGTCGAAGCTCGTCAAATCGGGACCCAGGCAAGGTATGGGAAGCTTGGAGGGTAGCCGGTGAACGGGATTTGCGACGGCCTGTATCTGATGTGTGAGGATAAATGAGGTGCCCTCTGGGATGCGAGCTGAGCTGAGCTGAAGCCGTGCTGCAGGAAGCAGGAAAGTAAAATTGGGAGAATAGAAAAGAAAAAAAGGCCGGAGCGGTAGAGTGTGAGGGAGAGAGGAGGGAGTGGGAGGGCGAGGGAGGTTGTCCAAAAGGTTTATGTTTGTGCCGCTCCAAGAAATAAGGTCAAATACCGTTGGTCCGGTAGTAGCGAGCCTCCTGAGACACGAGGAGAAGGGTAGAGAAAGAGGGAAGAAGAGGAAGGTCTTGCACAGGAAGATGTGGCAGAGATGCAGCAATCAGGCTGGTGTGATGGGGGGGGGAGGAGGGAAGAAGAGGGATGACCTGGGGGTTTAAGGGATTCGGGCGGGCTGCTGCTCCCATTTTCAAATCTGGCCGCACACCAGCCAGCCCAAGTAGGGTACTAGATACTTAAGTATGTATGTAGACAAGAGGTGGGTGGGGTACAATGAACATTGGGCGTGCAGGTACCTCGCCTCGCAGGTCCTGCCCAGGTCCTGCCAGGTCTCTGGAGCGAAGCTGGACGGGTGGACTGGTGCAAGGATGGGGTGGTGGGCTGTCCAGGCCAGGGTCCAGACGATCATGACTGGTCAGAATCGCGCGCTGCGGGACGGTGGGACCTCAACCTCAACCTGGGAGACAGGGGTGTCGGTACCTTGGTACCTTGGCAACTTGGTCTGCATGTTGTGCTGGGGGGAGGGGGTGTAAGTTATGTTCGGGTGTGCTCTGGTCGGGGCCCCCCCATCTTCGTCCCAGAGGTCGACTGCGGTCAGGCCCGGTGGGTGCAGGTTGAGGCCCGGCTGTGCGTTCAGGTTTTGTTTCTTACGTGAAGGTGCAAGCCGCCTTGAGGTTACTAATATCACCTCGACGCCGACGTGACTGACCCATCTCCTAGATTGTGGCTTGTCTGCCCTGTCTTGGGCCTCCTTGGTCTGCTCTCGGTCTGCAAGACCTGCATCTCCCTCTTCAGAGGTTTACTTACTGGCTTCTCTCGTCAGTCTTGCTGACACGGCCGGCAGACCCAAAAACGGTTGGCTGGTGGTGGCCCACTGGGGTCCTATACCCGTACGTTGTATAGTCGTAGTCAGTACACTACTCTAACTCACGTACTCGCCTACTCGTCTACTCAATAACTTGTCGCCCAGGGGGGCTAGGGGGGCGCCCCTACCTGTGTGGCCAGGGGGGGGGGAGAGTTGTGGAATGTAGAGATGCGCAAAAAGATGGGTACAGTTAGACGGTGCGAGATCACGTATAGTCGGTATCCAGGTAAATAGTCAGTTAACCTGTCAATCATTCATTCAATCGACCACTCAGTCAGCCAGTCTAGCCAGCCAGTCCAATTTGGCTAACCTGGGGCCGCAACCCATAATCCGTTATCCGATCCGAATGACTAGCATTCGATGGCTTTGCCAATCTCTGGGGCTCTGGGGCTCTGTGGCCGGCTGCCCAGGTACTGCCGACGCGCTGTCGGCCGCGAGCTTATTACCACGGAGAGAAAGGCTCAAACGGGACAGAATTCGGTGGGGCCCGTGGGGAGAACAGGCGAAGAGAGAGCAAGAGGGCGCGACGGCACGGCCAAATCTCCCATGTCTCCCATGCAAGGGTCGTCGTGCTGGTGGCCCAGAAGAGACAATGAATGACCCAGGCAATCCGAACACAAATTTAATCAGCAATGTGCGTACCATGGGTGCCCTGCGTGCCCCCGGGCCGCTGGGTGGTAGTGGCTCTTCCTGAACTGGTTTTTGCCGTCCGTGAGCGACAGTAGTCTCGTGGCGTGCTGCTGTGCCTGCGTGCCCAAAAGCCCTGCCCACCGAAACATGGGCCCGGCATTCGGAGATGTATCCAATCCAGGGCGGGGGGGCTCGCCTCTTGACTCCCGCCCCAGCGGCTTGCTCGCCTGCGCAGTACACTACATAGTAGTCCGTACGAAAGACCCACTCCCAACCCCCGTGTCTGGTTACTTGGGGCCCCTCCCCCTTGCAAGACGGAGATGGCTCTGGCTGCAAGAGTGGACAAAGGGGGCTGCACATCACCAGGGAGTGGTTCGCAAACCCAATGGCTGCTGAGTTTATACTCACTCGCTCGCTACCCACTGACTATTGCCGGGGCCGATTGGGACGGGGCCGATAGCAATCCGACGACGAGCTAACTTCTCATGCGATCGCGACAGAGTCGCTGATAACAGCGTACAAGCTCAGGCGCAGCCTGGCGGGGGAGTCATTTCGGAGCCGCCAAAGATTGGCATCGGTCGCGGGGAAGCCTAATAGTCTGCCATCTCCAGCAGCTTCGGCATCGCTTTGCTGGCAATGAGATGGGGTCCATTGCCATTGCTCGTTGATAGCTAGACCCGTATGCACCAAGGAGACCCTGCGTCCAGGGTTGTCGAGGAACCTTACAGCAGGCTGCTGCGAGGCAAAATGCGAGCTTCGTAGCGCTGCGGTGGGGTGAAGGGGACGGGGGGGGGGGACCTTGGAATCCCATCACGGAGCAGGGACAGCACCTCCAACCTACCTGGACTCCAACAAGCCGCCCTAAGCTAAGGCTGCTCCTGCTCGTCCATGCACCAAGACAAGGGTGATGGGATCAAGTTCTCGCGCATGAACATGAAGACACAGATGCCCTGGCGCCACAGTCCAGAACACCGAGGCAGAGGACTGGGGCCCCTAGGGTCGCCGCTCTGGAGATCAGCCTGCTCCGCTTGTCGTCGACCAAGCAAGCCATCATAGGTGATCATGTCCGTGGTCGCAAGGGAGCCCCAAGTGCCCGCACACTAGCAATGGCCTGGACTTTTCTCAGATGTCGATTTTACTAGGCCGTCTTCCGTGTGGCTATCGCGTCCGTGTCCTGTGCCGCACGAGGATGCTGGTCAGGCCGCCCGGTTGCCTGTAAGGGCAACCTCAGAGGCGAGCACCGGCGCCTCTGCACAAGGCAGCCGTAAGCTTCTGGGTAGCACGGTCCAGAAAAGACGTTGACCAGACGCAGAATCAAAGCGTGGCGGGAGAAGACAAAAAATAAAAAGAAGCATATTTGCCGTGATACAGTCCCATCCAATGCCCCCCCGCCCTGGTCTGGCTGCAAAGCTCCCATTGGACTGGTCTCTGGCCCGCGGTTGCTGGAGGTGGTGGGATTTTGAGGCTATTCGTCGGCTTGACTGGGGCCATCTTGAGGAATGTCGCACATCTGAGGAGCACTGGCCAGCGAGATCTCGCAGCTTACGGGCCGCCGCTTCTGGCCTGTCTCATAAGCGTAAAATCATCAAAGTTGCTTAAAAAAGAACCGCCCAGGGCGGGTCTGCTCTTTCTTTGGGGGTTGGCCGGCGCCAGGCGTGCATCCTACATACGCACGAACGAGCACACAAATCACCATCAGTCCTGCCGCATACCGCCTCCGCATACCACCATCGCTAGGTAGGCCTGAGGGTGAAGAGCTGCGAAGGAATGTACTGGTACCTAACTGCTGCCCGCTCAATCTTGAGATATGCGGGTCTCCGGGTCGAGCCCCTACAAGCCACCCGCTGTGGGATTCTTGACCGAGGCATTTGCTGGTCGTGGTGTCGGGAACGCCCGCATCGAGCTATCACAGGAAGCCAGCAGTGTAAGCAACAGGAGGGGACCGGGAGACATATCATCTTTGTGCAGCATGTCTGAGCTGTTGAAGGGGGGGGGGGCAGGAGGTCGTTTCCCATGCCTCCTCTTTCAACCGTCAAGTCGTTGTGGTTCATGCAAGTCGCCGTCTGTGCCTATTACCTCCGACCTCAATGAGCTGGATCATATAGTGCGCCCAGTTCCGAGCATGTGTTTGGGACGAATGTTGTCCAACCATTCTCGTGGGACAAGGAAGCCTTTCTTCATGGCAAGAAGCTCTACCCGAGCCGAGAAATCTGGCCAATCTCCGTGGGCCGCAGATTGTCGCTTGTCTTAAACGTCAGTTAGGCTAGACTGAGGTCCGAGAGAGCAGAACTGGCTGGCAGGCAGGCAGGCAGAGATCGCCTTTCCCCGGATTGTCGGTGGCCAGAAGGGTTCGATCCGGCCGAAGGGTAGATTACGATTACGGCCCCCCTGTGCCCTTGCGGTGGGAATAGTGTAGAGCGCCGCGCGATGACGAAGTGCGAGCGGACTGTGCTCGGCAACATCGGCCTTGTCCGGGGCTTTGAGGTGGGCAGCAGGGGTGACCACAAAGTGGCGAGATGTCTGAACTCTGTCAATGTCGGCCAGCCCAGCCCAGCCGTGCGGGTGGTAAGTCTTGATTCTTGCGCACAACTGATCGACGGTCATCTTTGGCTTGCGGTTGGCGAAGATCATCAACAGAGCCGCATCGACGATGGATGGGCCTGTGCTCTGAACCTTGCCGCTTGCCAGTCTGCCATGTTCCGAGGGTTGAAACTGAGCATCACCGATGCGGAAAGCCATCCCCAAGCTGCGGTTAGATGCCCTGCTCTCAGACGTGATGGCGGCTGGTTGGCGGGCCATCCTTGCAACCGTGACGGCATTCCCCCCGGTGCCTTCCGACTGCGCAGTGTTGCCTTGGGTGGAGGAGGAGGGGACCAGCAATCGCATATTGTGGGTGTATCAGTGGTCATGCCTCCGACGGCCGAACGGCTTCAGACCTGAAGGCTGAGTTCTCGTTCGATCCTCGCAGACGAGTGCCGCTGTGTGGATGTGACCGTCTGCAACTTGTCCTGGTCGTAGACTCGCTCAGGCGCGCTGGCGCTGGCAGCCTTGTGGGTTGTGCACTACGTTTGGCTGTGTCCGACGGAGAGGATGCCTTTGGCCAGTCCCCCAACTCTTGCCCCTGCTGTGAGGCGTTCTTGGGGATGCGCATGCCTAGTGTAGTGTAGTGTACACTAATGCCCACGGCCCACGTCCCCATGCCCCCGTGGACAGTGACTCCCGCACCCCGTGGCATCGCATCGTCGGGCAAGAGGCTGGCCGTTGCCCTCGCTTGCTTGAACAGAACAGAGGCCGAATCGGGGAGTGCTGCCAGGTGCCGCGAGTCGTCGGGCTGGACCCACCCACCTCAAGTTCTGACGGGGTGCGGAGATGGCTTCCTCTTCGGGGCCCCTGGCAACTCTGAAACATGGTGGGGAGACGGGCAAGGAAGAGGGCGCTTTGCTTCAGAAAGAAAAACAAAAAGTGCTGCACACAGAGCGCTACCTGGTTGTACAACCATGCAGTACGACATTAGGCCAAATCACTGCAAGGGTTGGCCCAGTCAACGTTGAGCCCTGGGTCCCGCCGGTCTCATTCTTTTCTTCCATCAATTGAGTCCAGAACGTCTTGTTGATACGAGGGATCGCCGACTCTCTTGCTAGCGTGCCCATGTTGGGCTAACTAGACTGTTACCTGCCTGTCGGTCCTTTCTGTCTGCCTCCTGACGTCGTGGGGTGCTTGTGTGTGGGTGCTTGTGCGGGTGTACTGTTCTACTATGGTAAGTGTGGGTATGTGGTATGCATGTACTCTATAGCCAGCCTTTTATGTGTCGTACCATGTTCCTGCGATCAGTTAGGATGCATGCCCCCTGCGGGAACATCACCTCGGTGCCTGTGCGCTCACTACTACACAACGAGCGGCCTCGGAAGTAGGAGCCCGGGTGGAGGTGGTCCATGTCCACAATGGCGACGATCGACGACGACGATGATGACGATGGCAGTGGTGGTGATTGATAATATACGATAGTTACCAAGGAAAAGAGGTGTCGGGACTCTACAGGAGGCTGCGTCATGATTCAGATGGGAGTTGTTCCCCCCTTGGTGATGGCCTACAGAAGCCTCTCGCATGGAAACGGCTTCCCGGTGCGCAAGAGTCAACCATGCCATCCAAGGTGGCAACTGGGAACAAGGTCCTGTCGGGCCGGTTCTTGGTCAGGTCTTCTCTCTTTTTGTTTTCTCTTTTTGTCCCCCTCCTTTATGACCTGAATTGCTGTAATAATTTCTCCAGCATTGCCACGCGGGATTTGAGCTTGTGGTGCCGTCAAGCAGAGAGCATATCAGGCTGGCGCTATATTGATCAGCTGGAAGCCCGTCGAGATGATTTATGGCATGAGGCTTGATGCTGGGCGACTGGCATTCCCAGGAAGCATACACAATACTCCGTACACATAACAAGGCGTGACATTCCAGTCGGTCACGAGGTTGTGATTAATGTGGGTTCCCATGTGGGACAGGGCGTCAAAACAAAAAGAGTTCACTCGGCCCCTGGCTCTGCTGCAGAGGGCATCATCGGGCGGACCCTTCTTTGCGGGAAGCCGGCGTGGTTGTATCCCAGATGGGCATCATTTAATCATGGCCGCCAGAATACGACGGCAGGGACGGGGAGCCACAATCGTCACGTACCTATGCAGGGACACAAAGGTCAACTGGTGCGGTTGGGGTGGAGAAGAAAATCAACCCAAAGGAGAAGGTCGAGTGTTTGATCACCCAGCTGCCGAGCAGAATGCCGATTGACTGGCGACATGAAACTTGACACGCGATGCAAGGAGACCGCAGTCAATTTAACGACAAGCCGAGCAGTAGTATACCGTGCCATGCTACTGCACTGCACCCTTGCTGGCCCGCCAGGGCCATGACTGTGCAAGCTCAAGCTGCAGCTGCAGTGAGGTGGGTGGCTGGGCTACCGGCGAACCCATGCTCGGTCAAAAAGTCATGAGGAATTACTGTGTAATTGCTCGAGTCGGATGCGAGGGCCCATTGTTGGTCGCCCATGATGTGCGGAACGAGCACACAGCCAGCTCGTGGCTTCCGCGTCGCCTGAACCTGACAGTACGGGCCTTGGTACGTACTCAGTGGTAACAGGTAACACAGCTGCCGCCGGCGGGCCACTCCTCACCTTTCCCGCATTAGTCAGTCAAGTTGCCCTGCCCGCCTTCCAGGCACACACCACGACCGCAGCCACGATGCTGCGTGCAAGCCCGTCCGAGGCCCAATGCGGTAGTCGCAACACGCGCGCACGCACACCCCCCCTCTCTCTCCCCTGGGCTGTACAACGGGCGCACGATGCCTCCCCCCCCCCTCATTTGTTGACCAGCGTGGCACCGCGGGTGCCGCCAGGCACAACCAACCCAAAATGGGGTGCGCGCAGAACATCAACAGGAAACGGGCCGGCAGCGATGCTATTTCGGGAGGCGCTTGCTTCATCAGACTAAGCAGTCCGGCGACACGGCGGAGCCAAACAAGTGCGTCCCCCACATATCCGGCCACCTGTGTGTATGTATGCATCACCACCAAGGCTGACCGGTTCCCACGGCCTGGCTCCCGTGCGCTCTCACCCGGCCGGTGCTTGGTCTGGACGCCCGCGGTTCGAAACAAGACACCGCCAGGGACTCGGAATGGGGCACAGGGGCACAGGGGAGCGGGGGATTGGGCAGGATGGGACTTGGCAACGGGGGAAAGAAAAGAGGCTGGTGCATTGAAGCATTGCCGGCGTCACGCTCACGAGTCTTCGCTGTCGTGGCTGTCTGGGGCTCGCTCGCCAATCTCAGCGGCGAATTCTTCAATCGCTGACTTTGCCTGGGTCCCATCCTCTCGGGCCCCATCACGCGCTGGCCAGTCGTTCATCGGGGCGTGACCACGCTTGACAAGGCCTGACCCCTTCTCGGGTGTCAGTTCCCGCCCTTGTGGTGATGCTACCGACGGCTGCCCAACTGGTCCCTCGCCGGCGCTGTCAATAATAATAATAACAGCAGCAGCAACAACAACAACAACAACAACAACAACAACAACAACAACAACAACAACAACAACAACAACAACAACAACAGCGTCGCTCTCGTAAACAGGCCCGCCTGTCCGCCAGGGACGAAGAGACCCACCCCGTGAGCGGTTTCATCATGGGCCAGGGGACAGGACGTCCCTAGCCTCCGTGCAGGCTGTCTAGCGGGATGAAGAAGCTTAAGAGACTGGTACGCTACGCCATGTTATGGAGTACCCCTGGCTTTTCTGAGGCACACCCACTTTCGTTTGGGCAGACAGCTCTTCAGGAATGTGATTGGCCGTGCCGTCCATGCACCCTGCAGCTTCTCGCCCGAGCACCCTTTCTGCGCGCTCGGGTCACCACATGGACGACAAGAATAGCACCCCTCGAGCATTGTGGTCACCGGGTGCCGCTCTGTCACTCCTGCGCGTGCGGACGCGGATGTATCCATCTTATTTTCCCCTTCGCCTAGCCTGCACCTCCACCGCACAGGGACGACGGCTCCTCCTGGTTCCACCAGGCTTTTTCGCTCGCATCGCGGAGCCGCTGCATCTGTGTCCCGCCTGCGGGTCGCGACCTCGATCCCGCCACCCGCTGCTGCCATGAAACGCCCCGGCTTGATATACTATATTCACATAGCTCGCACCGCTCGTTGCTGGATCCGCACGCACCGTGACAGGTGCTGCTCGGCAATCTCGCTCGTGAAAGACAGCGGTGAGCGTTTCGAACCGTGGACCACGACGACGTGTGGTCGAAACACCATACCAATGACGAGGCTGAAGCTTGCGCCCATCACCCACTAGCACGAAACAAGCGGGAGAACTCGACCGGAAACTTCTGCGCGTATTCTTTCCCCATGTTTGAGATGGCATGCCACCGTCAAGGAAACATACTCCCGCCGAGCCCAGCTCCTTCGGCGTTGCTGGGATACGAGATCACCGCATCTATCACCCTTGGGCGGCACTTTGCCATGATTTCTGAAACACGAGGGCAAGAGCGTCAATTTGTATCGCATCTCTTGAAACATTGACATCCACTGCTACCACCACCACCACCACCACCATTAGATACGGGCCAGCACCGTGAACGATGAACCCTTGACAACGCACACCACACCCCCCGTGCCTGCACGGAGATCCCTGGTCACCTGGGGCTCGGTATACGCCCGGCGCCGGAGGAAAACATTGTGTTCATGCTGGCCGTCCGTCGGCCTTGCATGAACTGAACTGAACCATGGTCGGGGGAGGATGAAAAACTCTTCCACACGCATACGCCACAGGTGGCCAAGGGCGATGTTCTAAATCCTGTCGGAAGGCACTGCCAATGTGAGAAAAGCCCAGTCCCGCATGCTATCAGTTATCACACAACTTGCTTGCATCTGTCGTCACTGTGGATGCTCGTTGACTAGTTACTAGAAGGAATCACGGGGGGAAATGCAGTGTGCCCAAAGTTGGGTCACTTTTCTGGAGCATCCGTCCAGACGGCTATGCGGACTCTAAGCAAGCGCCGGTGGTCACTGCTGGTGGTTACTACCCCTACCACCCTGTAGGTACATGAAACACCACCAGCCTTGTCATCACTGGTTCAACCGCGACGCTAGTCCTCATGTTCTTCCAGAAGGCTTCGTGACAAGTCATACCAGCCTCCGTGCGGACACCCACCCCAACGCCTTGCCCTCGCTCGAAATAGTCAAACATTGGCGCCTAGGAGCCCACCCCAGTGGCATCACCCGTGTCTTCGAGGGAGTTCGCGATGATCGACAGCGGGCCTGTGCTCGCCGCCCGCCTCTCTGTTGTTTGAGATGCTCCAAAGGAGCGTAGATGCTTCCCCTCTGGTCAGTTGCCCCGACTTTAGCGGGTCTTTTTGTCGATCTCATGGGCATTGCGGTCGAGGCTCAAGAACGACATGGCGCCGCCCTGTCAGCCCGTTCACTCTGAAGGGTAGGATGCCCGGTCAGCGGGGGTGATCAGCCGATGTGATGATGCTCTGCGAGGCCTTGAATCTTGCTCTCCTCCGGTAACGTGCTCCGCATCTACATAAGAGGCGAGAGGGGAGTCAGGGCGGTCTCTCGCAAGTGCTAAGGTGATCGTCATCGGCCTCTTGGCATGGAAACAAGTCAACTCACGCATCAGATACCCTGTCTGCTTGAGCGATCTTCCAGGGGACTCTTTTGGATGGTACGGGAAGCCCGAATGGGTGTCATGATAACATGCTGTGTGCCACTCGAATAGACTTTCGGACCAAGGCCTCCAGTCATCCACGACTGAGCTCTTGAAGGGTCCTCTATCGGTGTTGATGCAAGCCATCTTGGTAATGGGCGAGAGCCCGGCAGAAGGTTCAGGGGCTGGAGCGCATCCGATGGATTCAACTCTACGATCCCATATACCGCGGCCTATGTGTTTCAGCCTCTTGGTGGCTCCCACGAGCAGGCGCCTGCATTGCGAAGGAGGACGGAGCAAGTGCCTTGGTAGGTGGCAAGCCGTCTGTCACCCATCTGATCAAAGCCGGCGGTTTTCCATCTGAGGTTCGGCCTGATTATTGACTAGACGCTGTTGCCCCTGCCCCCCAAGAGGATGTCCGAGACGCTGACAGAATGCAAGTTGAGCCTTTTGATCGTTCTTGTCCAGTCCGTGGGCAGCCAAGAACAGGCGGTAGCTGCAGGGCTGATAGAATTGATCTTGGTCCCTCAATCTTCTTGATTTCTCGAGCGTTCGTTCATGTCACAATATTTGTCTCCCCACGTTTGTTCAACTCCATGTGCAAAATGCTAGGCACTGAGACGCTTGCGATAGCAATCCCGAGGGACTCGTCCTCAGGGGCTTTTTCGTTTCGACAACAGCTGGGATCCCGTTGATTCGCCTGGGCAATGATAGACCCTAGACCCTTCTGCCGGAGGTCTCCCGTTGCCGATGACCTTGTCGTGCCTGCCCAAGTGCTTCCAGACCAGTCGTGCTGAAGATCGACTTCTGAAACCGCCTAATAAGCCGAAGCATTGGACTGGTGGATATGCCATGGCTCCCAGTACCAAGCTGATTGGCCAGTCCGGTCTAGCATCGGTAGCTTCGTCAAGGTCGACGCCCGCATGAAGAGCCAACGTCAAGGGCTATGCTGATTTGAGGATATCAGAACGAGCCCGCGGGAATGTGGGAGGGAATCTAGACGCCTTGTCTCGTCAATCAGCAATTGCCAGCCTGCATCTCACCGAAATGCGGTTGTAGTTATTACTTGATCATAACCAGAGCCTGGAGTATCAACCAGCCTACTGCAATCTATATCTTTACTGCTCAGTTCACTCCTAGGTTCAGGGAGAGCTGATTCGTTGACGACATGTGTAGAATTTTATCTCCATGCTTGGCATGACATGGGGACTTCGTAGTCAATTTGGTCCTACACTGGCCAACCGGCATGAAAGCCGTTCTTCAGAGCCGCTATTATTGGAAATATAATCGCCGCCGAAGAGCAGTCTTGCTCAGGCCGAGCTGTTGAGCTCGACTGGCCGGCAGCTCTGGGTCTTCTCGGTCTAGTCTGATGTGATGAATCCACTGCCAACGGCTCTAGGGCATGATGGCACCCTGTACTACCTTTGGCATCACAAGTCAGTCAGTGTTGGCTTCGTTGGCGACCTCAGTGAAGTATCCGCGAGATGGGTATGTCGTCGGCCCCGGGCAATCGTCGTAAATCTCATGAGACACACCCGATCTAGGCCGATGAAGAGTCAGGGCTGTCACGGACCACCCCGTTCCTGGACATCGAGTCAGGCGGAGTTCCTCTGCTGAGTTCGAACACACGAGTCCCAGATCTATCGCAAGTCACGGTGACGCATGAGGCGAGGCCGAGTCGTCGAGGTCTGTGAGCACGAAGTGATACAAGATATTGCAACGAGCGTCATTCAGGAGAATCCCAGCACCTTCCCGCAAAGTCGCTCGTAGGGATTCGCGAAGCTGGCACGCGTCCGTAGGCATCTGTTTAGGCGTTGATGAAATGAATTGTCATTTGCGATGTGCCTGTCCGCTGTCCTCGTGCCTCACCACGGACCATCTGCTGGCTGCAGCCAGCCGTACACCGTTGTCTTTTAGCAAGCCCGTGCTCTACTGGTTTACACTAGAATCCTGCTAGCTCTGGTGAGACATAGCTCGCACACCAGGCCGACGTCTGTCCCATGGTCACTCGAATCCGAGCCGCCACATGTCTTTTGCTGCAAATATTTCCTTGCCCGGGCCATGAGAAGCCCGTTCTTCCCAGCGATGCCGCCATGCATGAATAATCCTCTGCACTAAATACAGCCCTGTGCGAGTCCTGGTTCGTGCGAAACATATGCAGACCAAATGTGATAATAAAGCAGCGGACAGCTACCCCGGCAACAGCACGCCGGCCTTGCTCGATGGGCTGAGGGGAGTAGTGCCTGTCCCTCCTCCTCCTCAAACAGCCGCCGGCCCTGGGGCTGAGAATCAGATGGAGCGCCCAAGCGCGCATGCAATAAAAACACCAGACGTTCGGGACCAGGCCGAACTCAATCTGTTGCATCTTGTTCTAGAAAATCATCGCTGAAGAACCTCCATGCGCTTGTCCCAACATCCGGCGTGTGCACAGGACAGGACACACTTGAATGGCCGGCCACTAGCCTGCCCCTTTTTCTCAGCGCCCACCGGGCGGACCAACAACTCTGGGTGCATACTAGCCAGGCCGGGCATGTGCACCGGACTAAAAGGATTCGATGCGACCGCGTACCTGCATTGACGAGCAGCACTACCCAGGTACCCGACGCACGAATGGGGCACATGATGGACTTTACTTACCCACATGCGTGATTGACGACTTCCACATCCCATTCATCTTTTGTCGTCTGGTAGCGATACCACGCTGCAGAGTAACTATCGTTCGGGCTTACTAGGCCTCGGAGATTTGTTATCTATCAGAAGGGGGGAGGGCCCACTGTACAAACATCCTCGGAAGCGTTTGCCTCTTCAGTATCGCTAAAACTCCGGGGATTCAGATGGGGAACGAGTAACACTGGCACACTGGAAGCGCTGTAGGTCGGGCTCGGGCCCACTTCCTTTTTTCTTTTTTCCTTTCTCTCTCTCTCTCTCTCTCTCTCTCTCTCTCTCTCTCTCTCTCTATCTCTCGTAGACATAGCGCAAACCCGCAATAAGAGCAATGGACCGATCGTGGCTACTCAAACGTGTGGGTGATGGTGTGTACAACGCCGTGGTCGAGAGGCGGCCCTGGCGGCGGCAAGCGGAGAGTCAGGACCAGCTCGGGCGGCCAGGGAAACAGGGTCTGGAACAACCAACCCACTGTGGGTGACGCCGGCAAGTGGGAATGCGGGTTCTGTGTGTAGGCCGACTATGATGTCGGATGGGCCGCTTACGCACGCGGTGCTTAGTAGTGGAGTGAGCGAGTTGGACGTGGTGGATCAGTCGCTGTTGGCGCAGACCGAGCGCGCAGAGGGCCGGAGTCATTCAGTTAATCCTCGAGATGATCGGGGCGAGGCAGGCGCGCATGACAAAGTGCCTGGTAGGATGGTGTGTGTCACGTTGAGTCAGTTGGCTATTTTTCGCCTCCTGGAACAATGCACTTGAGGCGCCCTGTCGCCCTGAGATATTTGTGGTTCAGGTTGCGAATGTACAGAGTCATTTCGTCCTCCCGATTGTCTCTGTATCCGGATTTCAGCGGGTTGATGATATGCGTCGCTACCTCACAGAGTCCTCAGGCTCTTCTCCAGCAGCTTTTGCCCCTCGCGGACCTTTGGGCAGTAGTGCCTCCTCAGCAGCTCTCCCTCCCATACTGTAGCTGCAAATGGATTGCTGCCTTCGACAGATTCACTGAGCGCATTGTAGGTCCCGTCGCCTTTCCTCTCCTCCGTATTCCATATTGCTCCGATCTTCTTCCCATGTGTATATGTCACGTCGTTCAACAAGGCGAGTACGGCCTGACACGACTTCTCCGGCATCTGCAGAGCGATGGTCATCAGCTGCTTTGCGAATGCTGCAATTCGTAGCGGAGGCACCGAGCGTATGTTCCACGGTGGCAGAAGGACTGCCGTCAGACATCTGATCATGAGCACAGTTGTTGTCTGCAGGTTGACCCTGTTCGCTTTGGGAGCCTGGTGGCTATCCGGGTCCGGCAAGCGCAAGGCCCTCGCGCCGAGTTCCAGGTCCGCGTCCATCGACAATGGGAAGA
Source organism: Stenocarpella maydis (assembly GCA_002270565.1). NCBI lineage: Eukaryota > Fungi > Ascomycota > Sordariomycetes > Diaporthales > Diaporthaceae > Stenocarpella > Stenocarpella maydis. The sequence goes on from NQMI01000090.1 coordinate 62,649, forward strand.
GGCTTTGAAAAAGGTGCGTCGAGAAGTAGGACAGGTCCAGGTGCAGATCCGCGCGGGCGTTGTGTGCGTCCTGGCCTGCGAGGAGGGTGAATGCCGTCACTGTGCATAACAGCGCCTCACGGCTTGTATTCCGAACCGGCACATCTTCCTTGTCGTCCTCTCCGTCCTCGCCATCTTCCTCGGCATCCTCCTCGCTGTGCCGAATGAGATCCTTCATCGCTTCGAGCAAGTCGCCGAAGAAGTCCTGGTTGATCAGATGAGAGTATTTGGCCAATCCCTCAAGCACGGCTCCCATTAGATTTGGCTGTCTCTGCTTGAGGACCCGGAAATAGGTAGCAAAGACAAGCTTTAGCGTCTCGGACTGCATATGATCCCGCTCCTCGTGGCTCACCATGGCATCTGCTTGCGCCATTACTTTGGATAGAGCCTTCTCTTCCTTGATAGCCTTCCGCTCACGCTTCGTACGGTGCTCCCACTTCTTCTTGGGTTTCTTGCCATCTGCAGTGTCAACCTCATCTTTTGAGGCCTTGCCAGAGAATTCCGAGAGCAGTCTTAGGGAAAGGAACAGATTGAGCACACTTTCGTTGACCAGATAACGCCGCGCCTTCATCATCTTGGACAGTAAAGACACTGCTTCCATGGAGGGCCGTCCCTCTTCGTCGTCCTGAAACAGAGTCTCGAGGGCCTCCAGGCACTTTGTGAAGGATTCGTCAACCTTTCGGGAGCTCAGTTTCCCGACCAGGATCTTCAAAAGCTCCGTTCGAAAGTTGAAATGAGGTACGGATGTAACCAATGTGCAGGCGCATGTGATGGCGACCTTGGCCAGGCTGCTGTTGTCCGCTGATCCCTTGAGCTTCGCGTACTCAGTCAACTTTTTGAGATACGCTTGGTAACCAGCCACCAGAGCATGCTCGTATGTACGCAGACTCCTGACTTCCTTGGACAACTTCGCCCCAGGGGCTTCCTCCGCGCTTGGTCGTATCCGATAGCCGGGGATCACGTCCTTGTATATTGCCAGCTGCGTCACGATACAGAGCTTCCGAATCGCAAGTATCCGCGACTCCCCAATCTTGCCCAATTGTTTGAAAGCCCCAGGGTATTCCTCCGGGTTTTCGCTCAGGTGCAGGCCAATCTTGGCCAGCTCTTCCTTCGCTTTGATGATCTGTTCACGCTCCGACATTGTTGGTTCGGCCGGAGGGGGTTCGTCGGCAGTCTCGGGAGCAGCGCCGTCGCTCTCGTTTCCGTCGAGCCATTCGTCGTCACTCTCAATGGGAGCAGCATCCTGGCTGACCGGCACGTATTCCAAGCGACCATCTGGCGTCTTTATTGGAAGCTTGTTGCTCTCCTTCTCCTTCTTCTTTCCTTTCCTGGGGCGCGACTCGTAGTCCTGCTCCAGGTTCCAGCTCGCAGCGTTCTTGAAGAAAGCATTTTGTACCTTCGAGCCTGAGACGTTCTCCTCGGACTCCGGTGGGCTCAAGCGCCGCTTCTTGGAAGGTGGACCCATTGCAACAAATTCTGGACGGCTGGAGCTGGATGGTCAAGAGCAAGTGAACGTGCTGCAGACGGGTGCTTGTATACGCACCGTGGTTGCAAAATTGGAGGTCCTATCGCTGCGACGCCAAAAGAAAAAAAGATTAAGCGGGCAAGATAAGCGCGTCGCGCCCCGCCAAGACTTCTTATCGCCCAATCAACGCGCAATCCAGAGCCTGGACTTTGGAAAAGTTCAGGGAGTCGAGGCCCCTGGACAGAAATTGTGCCCGAACCTGAACTTCACCATCGCCCAGGTCACAGGGCACGCGCACTGGCAGAGAGAGACATGGCGCCCTCATCACTCGCTGCGCAGTTGGCGCAGATCGCCGTCAACTCCAAGACCACCCTCAACGTGAAGGCGCAAAAAGCTGCACACACCAAGTCACTGATTTTCGAACCAAAAGTCGCCGCCGGCCAGAGTTTCCAGACCGTCTACGACATCTGCCATGAGGGCTTCGAGGAGCTGTGCCGCCTCGATGCTCGGTTCCTTCCGTACGAGCAGACGCTGTTCAGTGAGCAAAGCCAGGATGAGGACCGCACGGAGATGACAGCCGCCGAGAATGCCAAGCTGGACAAAGCCGTAGACGCGTTCTTGCGCCTGGTCGGGGGGAAGCTGAGGCTCATGCCGGCTATTAAAGCTGTAGAGTGGCTTATAAGGAGATTCAGGTAGGTCTCCTGCTTCTTGTTATCCGGATGCGCTCTAACTTGGGCCCAGGATACACGAATACAGCACATCCTCCCTCATTACCACCTTCCTGCCATACCACTCCGCGCCGCTCTTCGTCACGCTCATGTCGATCCTCCCCGCAAAGCTCCCCAACCAATATAGGTTCCTCGACCCGTACGTGCGATCCTTGACGGCGCCTCCCAGGGCTATTCTGGTCCAACAATCAGTTCATCACTTTGAGCTCCTGTCGGCCATTTCAGATTGGACGTTGGAGTCATGCCGAGCGCAACAGCACTACCCGGGCTTGATCTCCTTCTGGGGCGGATTGATGACCGAGTCTGTCAACGGCACGTTGGACCACATGAAATCAGGCAGGAGAGCGGTCCAAAGAGATCATGATCAAGACCTTCTCCAGAAGCTTCTGCCTATTCTAAGCGAAACCTTGATGATAAAGAAGGTCCCTGGCCTTCAGATAGCAAGCTACATGGTCATAGCAGTCTATGCCTCGAAGGGTGGCTTGGAGGATGCCATACTCCTGGAGTTTATGAATCAACTGGTCCTGGGCTGGTCTAATGAGACAGTCAGGCCTGGGTTGGTTTGTCTGTCTATCCTGGCCCAGTGCAGGTCTGCCAAGCAGCTCTCATGGAGGGTAGCTAAGTCTCTCGCCAAAGTCCAAGACTTGGATGTGCTGCTTCAGGAACTAAAGAAGGAGTACCGGGTTGATAAACTGGCCAATGGTCTTGCGATTGCCCTGATTGAGAGGCTCACCAAAAAGGGCGAAGTCCGAGGCCTCCCATTGATCAAGACAATCCTGTTGGCGCAGATGCTCAGCGAGAAGCAAGCATCGGTTATCATCCGATCGTTGCTAGTGGCCGGGCACAAGATTTCTAACGAAATTGACGAGGACGGGGAAGCTCGGAAACAGCTAGGGCAGATAATTGTGGCGCTCTCGCAGGCTGCGGATGGAGCTGGAGAACTGTTTCGGAGAGTCATCGAGGAGGCTGAGTTCGACATTGACGAGCTGGAGCTGAAACTCAAGGCGTCCATCCGCCCCAAGAAAGCTGTCAAGTCCAACGGAGAGGGAACTAAACCACTGACTGACGACGCGGAAGCTGCTCTGGCTGAAGAACTGGATCTGGACGCTGGCCTGAGCAGACTGTCGAAGCATAAGAAGCCTCCAGCTCGCACATGCCTGTCCAGCGATTCAGACCCCATCTTTGAAGAGCTCTGCCAGATTTTCATATCCGCCGCTTCTGACAGGTCGACCCTCTTGAAGTTGGACGAAGCTCCGATACTCGAGAGAGAATCCGCGCCGTCTGATTGCTTCTATTTCTCTTTCTACATGCGCATCTGGCTTGGTCCATACCCGATTCTGGCTCGAGCACGAGCGCTTGAGATGGCTAAGAATCGACTGCAGCAGCCAGACTGCTCAAAAGCCGACTTTCAGGCACTTCATCCTTACTGCATTGCTGCTCTGGGCGACCCAGCCAAGAAGGTCCGTCGGGCTGCGGCTGAGCTGCTTGCTGTATTGCAAACAAACAACACCGATGCAGGGTCTCGCAGGAAGAGCGAAACACCATGGGGCTCCCGAGCATTATACAAGACCGGGCAAGATCCCAAATGGCTGACACCCGAGGCCAGTAGGACCTTGCTCGAAGATGTCCTGATTCCCGCCCTGGAGGAGTCAATCATGCATGAAGACCACATCACCGCTGCCCTCAAAGAAGCTCTCGAAAGCTCAAGCAAGTCATCGACGGACAAGGATGCTTCAAAAAAGGGGCATATCTCTTCAAGTGTTCGCGCTGCCATATTCAGCTTCCTAGCATCGCACGTCGTGGAGTCTCCCTTGTTGAACTTCGACTTCAGACTGCTCAAGGCGTTGAATCAAGTGCAAAAAGTGGGGGGCATTTCCAGAACCCAGCTGCTTCTCCCCTCATTACAGTGGTGGTCAAAACTCGGTCATGACGAGGCTCTCAACCTGCTCAGCAAGGAAGGGCTGGATGGAGCCAAGGTCACTGCTTGCTTCGTGGACATTGTTGTGCCCAACGACTCCTCTGGACTTGAATGCCTTTTTGGCATTGTAGAGGACAATCAACCAGAGGAGCGTCCAGATCTTGTGCTTAGCGTATTCTCCAGAATACGCAAGATGTGGCCTTCCATGAAAGACAGGATCAAAAAGGATATCGCACACAAGGCCTTGAGTCTCTCGCAGAGGGAAGGAAAGGTTTCAGCAGAAGCACTGGAGTTACTGAGGAGCGTTCCTTTGACAACTGAGATTCTTCTCGACTTCCTCTTGTCTCTACAGGATGTCACTCAACTCGCGGTAGAACCACCTTCTACCAAACGCAGACGGACCAGTTCTTCCGAACATCACCGGTCGGCTGATACGCACCACTCTCCTGAACTTGCGGCCGCATTGAATAAGGTCACTATTGTTTTGAGCCTGGTCGAGTCGTCAAACCCGGCTGAGCATCCGGAGCTGCTTCAGAGCCTGTTCATGGTGCTATCAGAGCTCCAAACATTCAGGGCGCTGATAGGTTCCGAACTCGGTTATCTCCAGAACCTCGTCCTAGGTAGCTTATTGGCGATGATGCCCACGTACCGCGACGACAAGAAGCTCAAAATAGACACCTCAGTTGGGCATGGAGACGTGCTGGTGTCTTGCATTCAGAAGTCTTCGAGCCCGGCTGTGCAGAACTCTGCGCTGCTTCTGGTTGCAAGCCTGGCCAAGACTGCACCGGATGTTGTTCTACACAGCGTCATGCCCATATTCACCTTTATGGGGAGCTCGGTGCTCCGACAGAGTGACGACTATTCCGCCCATGTCATCAATCAGACCATTCGAGAGGTGATACCACCCCTGATTGATACGTTCCGCAAAGGAAGGAGACATATCGTTGCCAGTGCATCGGAGCTTTTGGCAAGCTTCGTTATCGCCTATGAGCACATCCCGTCCCACAGGAGACAAGGTCTCTTCATTTCGCTCGTCGAAAATCTCGGGCCTCGAGACTTCCTTTTTGCGCTGGTGGCCCTGTTTGTCGACAAGTACGGAACTTCCGATAACATTCAGATTTTCACTGCCGATCTCCTGAATCACTTCAGCGTGGAGATTCAACTCCAGACTCTCATCAGTTTCCTTGATCTCGTGGCAGATATGTTCAAGGCGAAGCCGAATTTGTCCGCTGTCATGTTTGGAAAGAAGGAGGGCGATGAAGAAGTCAACAAGACAGCCTTGAAGCAATTGACTCTGCTACCTCACCTGCTTGCTAGTCGGTCGCTCAAGCGGGAAGTTGGGAAGCTGGCGGAACGGGATGATATGGAAACCGCCAAGATCCGCGAGCTCTACGCACAACTCCTTGAAGACGTTCTGACGTTGGCTGACACTGTCAAGACAAGAAAGGCCTTGCACGTCCGCTGTGGAGACGCATTGTCCAACTTGTTGAACCTTCTCTCCGTGGGCGAGTTCATTAAGTCGGTGGAGACCCTACTTGATCGGCCGAACGTTGGCCTTCGCCAGAAGGTTTTGCGCGCACTCGAGGCACGCGTCGACAAAGAGAAGCAGGGCGATGCGCAGTCGAGAACGGCTCTTTTGGCATTTTTGCCTCAGCTTACCGCCGTCATCCGCGACTCGGACGACATTCATTACAAGCATACTGCGGTCACCTGCGTGGACAAAATCTCAGAGAAATACGGCAAGAAGGATCTGGAGGCTGTTGCAGCGGCCGCGTCAACTATCGCGGGCAGGCAATGCCTTGGCCAAAACGACAGGCGTCTACGGATCATGGCTCTCCTCTGCCTTGCCTCGCTTGTCGACGTCCTTCAGGATGGCATTGTGCCGATCTTGCCTACTGCTATCCCCAGAACGCTTGAGTATCTGTCTACCTCTATTGACGGCGTCGACTCCGATACTGAGCTTCATGAGGCGTGCTATGCTCTCATGACGGCATTGGCTCAACATTTGCCTTACATGGTCTCCGGGGCTTACCTTGACCAGCTACTGCACATCTCGAACAAGTCTGCCGAGTCTCCACTGGACGACGACGTGCACGACAACAGAAAGCAATGCCTGCACTTCCTCGCCAAGCAGCTGGATTCCAAGGTGCTGTTCGGCGCGTTGCAGAAGAACTGGGCGTCCGCAATGGACGCAGGATACTCGGTAGGGAAAGATGGCCAATACGAAAGGCTGGAGGCTAACAGTGTGCAGGCCATGAATGAATTTGTTGAGATCCTCGGGTTGGGCATCGACAAGCACTCCAAGGCAGAAGTTGTCAGGAATGTGTCATCTTTATCTGCCATCTTCCTAGCCGCCTTTGATCTTCGCCGCCTTGAAAACTCAAACTCGCGAACGAACGCGAGCAATTTGAACAGCCTAGAGGAAGCCATCAACGAGGTGGCCTTGAAGATGATTTACAAGCTTAACGACGCAGCCTTCAGACCAATCTTCACGCAGCTCATTGAGTGGTCTAGCTCCGGGCTTCCCAGATCGGACGTGCTCGGCATTACGCTTCGGCAGCAAAGCATCTACGGCTTCCTGTACAAGTTCTTTGCCAGCCTTAAGTCGATCGTCACGAGTTATAGCTCTTACGTTGTCGACCAGGCAGCCAAAATACTCCAAGAAATCGACATCAAGGATGCCAACCAACGCGAGCTCTGGAAACGCGTCCTCAGGACTCTCACGAAGTCCTTTGAGCACGACCAGGACGACTTCTGGCAGGCGCCCTCGCACTTCAGCGCCATTGCGCCCGTTCTGGTGCAGCAGTTCCGGCACGCTCCACACGTAGACCTTGGGGAGGACCTGTCACCTGCCGTGGTGCAGCTTGCGAGTGCGGCCGACTCTCAAGAACACCAAAAGGAGCTGAATACATCGCTGCTCAAGCATTTGCAGTCTCAGGCGGCCGCTGTCCGATTAGCGGTTGTCAAGTGCCAGCAAGCCCTGGTGGACAAGGTCGGAGAGGAGTGGCTGTCCATGTTGCCTGAGATGCTACCGTACATCAGCGAGTTGCAAGAGGACGAGGACGAGGTGGTGGACCGGGAGACACACAAGTGGATTGTCAAGATCGAAGGGGTACTGGGCGAGAGTTTGGATTCAATGTTGCAGTAGAGGGAGTGATGAAAAAGTAGACACCGACATTCGTACAATTTTGAGTGCTGAAGCTCTGGTGTGTTAATAAACAAGCATCTGTACTGGACGGTACACATCGGGGGGGGGGGGTTGTACCAAGTAGTCTTGAGGACACCAATCCACCGACGAATGGATTCTGCGGTGCCTTTGATTTCTACGTCGTCGCTTCTACAATGTCGATCATGAGTAGAGCTCGACCGGCTGTTCCGAAGACAGCGGGGCCAGCGGGCCAGCGGGACCCGCAACAGTGGAACTCTGGGCCTTCCGCCTTCCGGAAACTCACGAAGAGAGCGAGTGAAGCCTTTCGCGTAATTGTAATTTCGCCTCCATGACACGGGCCACCAGGAGGACATATCCGCCTGCAAGTAAAGCATATCGAGGATTAGATATTCAGTAACAACAACTGGTCAAGAATCTTAGGCACACAGTGACGCCTGGACGAAGTTTATAATCCAGACTGGCCGATTGCAAGCCGTGTTCATAAACGTTCACTAGCGTATCCTTAAGAGCACCGACCAACAGGTAGTTCTTCTGGCCGGCACTTGGGTGCTGAAAGTGGGAGAGGCATGATTATTCCCGATGGCCCGTGGTAGTCTTTTCAAATATTTATGGAGGGGTGTGCAGACTGAATACATTGGCGAGGGTGATAGTGGTTCTGACAGACGGGGCCAGAGGTGCTCAGGTTGGTGAGAACAGCCTGGTCCCGGGCCCCAACGTCCGGCCGACCGCAGTGGCGAGTCCGTTCCCGTCCGCCTTGAGTGGGCCGCGCCGTGTCTGGTTCCGGTATTCGCCGTAGTGACAACGAATGCCTCAGTTCTTGCTGACCGGAGAGAGAGAAAAGCACAAGCCTTGGTTGGACAGCCCGCCCAGGCATACTATATGAAGTATACCAGGTAAAGAAGGAGAAATGGCGCTTGTCGATTGCCCGCCGAGATGATGTGTAAGACCTCTGACAGCCGGGACGCCCGGGGCCAGGAGCGGAGTCCGCTGCCCAGCCTGGGATAACGTCACACCAACGACACAACAAACCAGAGCCCCTTTTAAGACTCGTCCCAGGCTCGCCCTCAAGGAGGAAACGCGAGCTCACTGGAGATGGAACAAGGCCAAATTCACCGCAGATCCCTGTACCGAACCAGGTCCTCTGCTTTTGCTTAGGACCCGCGAGATAGGAACACAAAGCGTCCTAAACGAACATGGCGCCAAGCCTCGCCAAATCAGCAGCCAGCAGCAGGCTGGTTGCACAGCGCGCCCTGGCGATCAACCGGCGGAGCGGGTATGCTCGGTGCTTCGCGACAGGCGTCGAGCCAGAGAAAGGTGCGTCGCACTCCTCAATATCGGTCCTAAGAAGAGCGCAGGTGTGGATCCGCCCGCCTCCCGGTGTGTGAGCCTCAGGTCGGACAAGTTCCTTTAGGGCCTCGTGTGAGAATAAGCCGTGAGACTGGGTGGTCTTTCCCCCTCTCGGTGACCGAATCTGAGAGGTCTCACACCCCCTTCCCTCTCAGAAATAAATACGGCCTGTATGGCCTCGCTCGGGCGGGGAGCAAGCCATGGAGATCAGCCATCTCGAGAATGGCCGGCCAAGGGCTGCGCTCGCTCATAGTCAGCGGTATACGCCGTCTAACAGGTCGTGCAGGCAAGAAGAGAGAGAGGATAGCAATCCTGGGATCTGGTCAGTTCAACTCGTAAAGACTCCATGCCAGGCATTCATTGATCCATAGCTAACCATGTGAGTAGGATGGGCGGGTTACGCTCTCGCAAGGACGCTTGATGCATCAAAATATGAAAGGATCATAATATCGCCTCGCTCCTATTTCGTCTTCACACCCCTGTTGGCATCAACATCCGTGGGGACGCTCGAATTCAGGACGACCTTGGAGTCGGTCCGCAGACTGGGAGATGTCGAGTTCCACCAGGGCTGGGCAGATGACATAGACTTCTCACGGAAGATGATCCGCGTGGAGGAGAACCAGGCAGACGATCTCTCCAGTCAGACTATCCTCCCGCCTCCCAAGGATCAGAAGAGCCATGTTGAGATCCAGGTCGAGCCGCCCCAGGTCCCCAAGGGTCCGGTGATGGATGTCGGTTACGACAAGCTCGTCATTGCCGTTGGTGCGTACAGCCAGACTTTTGGCATCGAAGGCGTGAGGCAGCATGCGCATTTCTTGAGAGATATCGGGGACGCGAGGAGAGTTCGCCTGAGGGTTTTGTCTCTGTTTGAGCAGTGTTCAAGCCCAACCATCTGTAGGTGGAGACTTGGCGATGCTTTCTCACCTGGCCGGAAACCGCACGGCTGACTTGCTTCACACAGCTGAAGAAAACCGCCGCAAGTTGCTTCACTTCGCCATTGTAGGCGGCGGGCCCACCGGTATAGAATTTGCAGGTAAGGGGAGCCCAAAGAAGAACTAAACCTCTGTGTTGTGCTGCGGTCCCCCGAGCAAGCCACTGCTATACCGAATCCAGACCACCTCGCGACAGGTCTCCTTTCCCGGGGTGCTTACTGACCTCAGGCATCTCCAGCTGAGCTCCACGATCTCATCCACGATGATCTCTCCAGGATATATCCCGACCTGATGCAATACGTGAGAATCACAGTGTATGACATCGCGCCCAAGATCCTGCCCATGTTCGACCAGGCGCTGGCGTCCTACGCCATGCGCACGGTCCAGAAGCAGAACATCAAGATCAAGACGGCCCACAGCATCCAGCGCGTGCGGCCCGACGCGGACCCCACGGGCGGGCTCAGGATCAAGATCAAGGAGTGCGGCGGCGACGAGGTCGGGGCCGGCATCGTGGTGTGGAGCACGGGGCTGATGCAGAACCCGCTCATCGAGAGGCTCGTGGCCAAGAGCCTGTCGGCCCCGCCCCCCGCCGAGGGCCAGGAGGCGCCCCGCGAGCTCAGGCTCGAGAAGGACGCCAGGACGGGCGGTATCATCACCGACGGGCGGTTCCGCGCGCGGCTGGCCGACGCCAGCGCCCTGGACGAGGACAAGACCCCCGCGGCTGCGGCTGACCCGCCCGGCGGCGCGGGGCCGGGCGGAGCGGCCATTGGCCTGCAGGCGCAGGTCCTGAGGGACGTCTTCGTCATCGGCGACTGCGCCGTCATCGAGGACCAGCCGGCGCTGCCCAAGACGGCGCAGGTGGCCTCGCAGGAGGCGGCGTACCTGGCCAAGGCTCTGAACGAGGGGACGCTGGACGAGGCGAAGCCCTTCAAGTTCAAGAACCTCGGGACAATGACGTACCTGGGCAACGTAGGTGCCGCCCCCGGTGCTTTCTATCCATCCGGATCCCAGCCTGAGGACGTGAGACGTCTCGCAGACATGCTGACAATGAGGCCGCGCAGTGGAAGGCACTGTTCCAGGGGAACTCGGGCGACCTGACGGGGTTCATGGCCTGGGTCCTGTGGCGAGGGGCCTACCTCACCAAGTCTATGAGCTGGAAGAATAAGATACTGATTCCTGTCTACGTGAGTACACCTTTTACCTCTCAGAATGGTTAAACTCTCTTTCACCGACTGCTTTACGGTTCAGGGCTGACTGCATGTTTGTCTAGTGGTTTGTTTCATGGGTCTTTGGACGAGACATCTCTCGGTTTTGATACAGTAGAGGAGCACGGCGCTGGCTGTAACAGCTGGATTCCTCATTTCCAGGGTGTAAACATATAGGCCGGTTATAGAATACTTGAATTTTCTGAATAGAGCCATCTGCACTTGGCTGGGTTCTTGGAGCACGTCGGATCACCGCATCATTCTTTTTTTTTCTTTCTTCTCCCCTGGACGTTTCTGTCTATTTGATACCCAGGTTGTACGTCGTCTTGAATTCAAATCCCTAGCAATACCATGCGAAAAATGAATGCCCGGTGAAAATGACTTTCATTTAAGCTACCTAGCTATCTAAAGGCATTCCGTTGCCGTGGGAGGGCATGGAAGGCACGTGAGCGTAGTCAGCTAGCTCTGTCGATATCGTCCTAGGGGCAGACTGAAAAATTCCAAACTGATCCATCTGCGAAGGAGAAGGAAAAAAGAAGATTTGCGCACGAGGCATCTCACGGGTTCTAGCTGCGCGAGATGCTCCTAATAGACTTTGGTCCTCGCAATAAACATCATAAAACATGGATGCAACCGCCTGTGCTCTGCATCGCCCACCGATGCAGTCCTCATGAGAAGATCAAAAAATGCCCGGATGTTTTGCTATGGCGGTCCAGACCGCTTGCAATCCACAGAGTGTAGCGTGGCCCTCATGCTCCGCCTTCAAGTTGGGTGGCTACGACTTGCGGCCCATGAAGTGGTTGCTATACCAGTTCATGAACTCTGAATCGTTGACAGTCTCTCTGCCAGCAGTATCGGTCGTCGGTGTCGGCGACTGGTCGCTGGCAGCCTGCGCAGAGGCCGGGGCACGGCTGCGCTGATGAGCTGCGCTGGCATTGGCATTGTGCTGTTGCACGGGTTGTCCAGCAGAACGCCAGGTGGCTACTGCTGGTGAAGGCCCAACATGCCTGTCAGGGGTCTGGCTCCGAGCAAGAGAGGGAGACTGCACCGTCGTGTACGCCTGAGCACTAGGAAAGTTGATCCGAGCAGAGGCTTCTGGCTGTGAAGTCACTCCACCAGCAGGAGGCTTCGTGATCTGTGCTGCGGCCTTCCAGCCAGGAGCAGACTGAACGGGCTGCTTCTCAGCAGCAACCTTGGCCTTGGCGCCCAGGGACTCGTACTCTTTGGAGAGGTCGGCAAGCCAGTTCTCCGTGCGGTACACTGGTTCCAGCGTAGCCGGATCAGGATATTTTTGGGCTGACGGGGACGCAGGCGATGGCATTGCCCAGCGGGAGCTGAGCAGACCCTTTCGAGTATTGGACGCCTTGGGGGTGTCAAGAGGGAAACCCTTCTCCTCTTTCATGGCCACGCCAGCACTGCCAGCGTCTCTGATGCTGCCCGCGAGAGTAGCGGAGCTGCCGGGTTTGTTTGAAGGAGCGTTCCAAGCATGATCCTGTGTGGGGACGTGCGAATCTGTGTCGACTTCCATTCCGTGAGAGCCAATCGTGAGATTGGTGGGAGACACTGTGCTGCGGATGCTAGAAGTCACCCATCTAGAGGCAACAAGTCCATCGCCGGCAGGCTTCGCGGCTGGCTTGTTGACTTGAGGTACGTCAGGGCGGGGATCAACCTGCATAGGTTCGCCTTTTTCTGCAGGTATAGCAGTAGGCTGCTGGATGACGGGTGCGGTTCCAGGGTGTGCAGGGGATGGGACGGTTGGTCGACCGAAAAGCTGCTCCGGAGTCGCAAGCTTTTGGAAAGGCTGGTGAGAAACTATTCGATGAGTTGCTTCCGAGGTGCGACTGCCCAAGCCACGACCAGACGGGGTCATGTTGGTAGGAGTGAGAAAGCCACGGCGATCAGTGTTTCGTCCGACCTCGCTCTGAAAGGCTCTGGCTTCCGCCAGCATCTCCTTGTTGGTCAACTTCTTGTGATCCATAATTTGTGTTTGCCGGCTGCCGCTGGGATGCTCGTGTCGGTAAGACTGCCAAAGTCTGATGGGTCAGTTTGGCACAGCGATGTCACCAGGAAGGTGAAACATACCTGAACCAAGGCTTTATGCTGAACTGAAAGTTGAGACGCCCTGTGAGGAGAGGCAGGCAGCGGGTTTCGCGATGCGACGAGCGTTTTATCTTCCTCAGATACAGGGAGATGGACTGCTGAGGCAGGTGACGAGAGGGAGAGGAAGGAAGAAGGAGCAAAGTCCAAGGAAAGCCTCCTCATAAGGTGTTGGTAGAAGAAACAAGCCTTGGTCGCTCCGAAAAGTGACTTCGCGTTGGTGTTCGCTCTGAAAAGTGTCTTCGCGTTGGTGTTTGCAAGCGTGCCTTGCCTGGCCAGAAAGTCTGCAGGAAGGGAAGGGCTGCAGCTGCCTTTTGACTTCAAAGGAAGTGCACAAGTCCTGCTTCGGCTCGCAAGGGCCGTTGCTGAACTGTTTTGAAGGCAGCAACCTCAACTATTGGAAGAAAAAAACCAACTGCATCATTTACGTACTGTCTGGGATGGAAGGAGCATGACAGTGTGTGGGGGGTAGGAGAAAAGGAAGGAGCAGCAAGGACAGAGATGCATCGAGTTTGTAGGCATCACAGAAGCTCACTCCTAGAAAACGAACAAGAGGGGCAAGTCAACTCACAGAACAAAAACACCTCGTCTTGGACCACATGCAATAAAATAAAGCTTGGTAGAAGCAAAGGCAGTGCCACAACATGGACACTGTTACTGTGGCCGTGGCTTGTCTTTGCTTGCAAAATTGAGAATCCGAAGCCTTACAGAACACTGGGCACATAAAGAGAGAATACCAGAGTCTTTTTAGTCCTTACGGGCTGCCCCTTCGCAATTTCCAATCCGTGTCAGATTATCTGAACTATCAATAGGTACCTACTTGGCTACTCAGTGGCCAGTATTCATTCCCACTAAGAGCTCATTCAAGAAAGGGCACTTAATCCTCCGTCTCACCGCATCACCGGCTTCTAAACCAGCCTGACGATATGGACACCAGTCACTGCACTGCGTAGCAACCACCTCCATCGACCTAGAGTAATATCCTGCTTAGGTACTTCTCACAGAGCCTCACACCTTCTTCTGACGTTTCGCTCCTATCGGGGCCTGAATCGACTTGATCTTGGTCTCAAGAAATTCGCCTTTGCCAGCATCCTCCATCCACGGGGCCTCGACTGGAGAGACCTGCTTGCGCACAAGGTCGACCAGGGCTTTCAGCTGCCCGCTTTCTCCGGCTCGCAAGGCAACACTCGATACCCTGGGGATGCCAAGACATGTGCTAAGTCTCTCCTCGCATGACTTGGAGAACCCTACAAGGCGAGTGGGCTCCTCACACTGCCGGGACGCTGCGGCGATCATCTGGGGGAGATGGCTGAAGAAGGTCGACGGCTGGCCCGACCTGACCACGAAGACTACAGCATATGGAGAGAAGCCGTAGTTTTTATCGATTTCGTCTCCTCCGGCCTGTGGTCTGGACGCCGACACTGCAAGGTTCCTGGTAATGCTGGTCAAACCGACGTCCACAGAAGCCGCTACAGCTGGCAGTGGAGGTATGGGAGGCTGGGCTTGGATCTCGTTTGACTGGTCGCGCTTTCTTTTCCTGGCCTTGGCATTTTTGCCTTTAGAAGGGTGGGTGTATGTATTTCGTTGCTGGCATATTGGAGAAAGGAGGCTGCGGGATACTGTCAGTATGGTGGAGGCACGCCAGGATGGTCAAGGGGGTGGTGTTGCTATGTGTAACTACAGTCTACAAAGTGGTGATGATACATACCTACAAAGGAGGTCCAACATGGTATCTTGATCTTGTTGGGAGATTTCTGGCCTGTGTGGACCGTCAGGCCGGAGTGCCCTACAAGGCCGAGATGTGAGTTTGCGTGATGAAGGGATTTACTCACCATTGCGCGGTGGAAAACGGCGTATCAAGCTGATACACCAGCTTGGTTTTCTCCATACTGGATAGCTGTATCCAATCCGACCAGCCTCAAATGGTTCTCTTAGTTTGTCCAAGCCGGTCTCTTGTCGGATGCATTCCAGGAAGGTTTGCTGGGCGGTTGCATGCTTGAAATACATACTACGTATAGAAGAATGACTTTGCGTTATGGTTGTGGTCCGGGGACACAGGAAGGGTTAGGGTAGATCCCCCCCCCAGCCTTGCATCTGATAAGCCACCCGAGTCCCCACCCTAACAACCAGCATATGCTATGTCCATGTAGCTTCCAAGCTATGTGGGATACAAACTGTGATATCCGTCGTAATACAACTGGCCCCATGAGCTGGAAGCTGCTACATGAGAGAATACCAAAAAGATACAAGAGAAACCTGATTATTAATGAAACAGATGGTGCTCAGTAGTATATAGAATCAGACCTCAGATACTTGACCATATTCAGGGCAATTGCGCTGCCCATTACGCATGCAGCCGCGTGTAAGTAGTCACATGGACGAGGCTTCCAAACCACCGTCCTAGCCTCGGGCCTTGCCTCTCGTCGTCCTAGTGTAGGAAGCAACATGGACTAGGAGCTGGTAGGTAGGTAGTATAGCAGATGGCACCGTGTCTGCGGAACGGGCTCCGCTTCTGACTCGGACCAACCTGTGGGTCCCCCGTAGGCTAGGTTACCCCAGCTAGAAAGCTAGCGAAGTCCATCATCACAAGTGGTGGGAGGATCACGTCTAGCAGACAAGCAGGGAGATGGAAATGGACAATTTTAGGCCTTGGGTGGAAGAGGAAATGAGGCAAGCCTCACAGAGCTCCGGCGCACCCGAGGATGAATAGATAGCAGCAGCAGCAAGCTTCCTTAGTTATGCGGAGCTCCAGGTGAGTGAGCCGGTTGCGTCACAGAGATGGGGCCTCTGGAGCTATCTGTTGTGGTTCTCTCTACACTATATGCACACACACCACTGTGGGTCTATCAGACGCGAGACAACGCGTCTCAGGATTATTTCCAATTAAGCCCCTGCACATTAGCTAGTCCACATTAACCCGCACGAAGTGGTTCTCTGCGCTTTGGATGGCATGAGGCTAGAACCTGCTATGCATTAATGCTCCACCAGGCCGGTAGGTTATGATGCCAAGGCAGGTAGGTCTTGAAGCAGCTGGATAACCTGCTGAATGTACTAGCACACCTGCATGACCCATCCAACCGACGGAGGATCCCTTTGGTACAGCTAGCCATCATTCCCACAGTTGTAGAAAGTGTTTGAATGCTATTGTCTGTGAGTAACAAAATAGCGAACCCAATGCACGGAGGCCTGGACGATGACCAGGTCCTCAGATGCCACGGAGGGTTCGGATGGTGGAAGATGGAGGGCTGAGGGGTGAGGGAGGAGGGGGGGTCGCCGAACTCCCAGGCCAGCAGCGTAATTGTGTTTTGACTCCCTAGGTAGACGATGTAGATCGTGCAGATATTTGCAGCAGGCCAGCAGCAGGAGATACCTAGGTAGGTACTTCAGTATCATTCCTAACAAAACAGCAGTCTGCTTGCTTGCTCACCCTTGTCTAGCAACAGTGAGGGTTCAGGCGTTGTCCTGTTATCGGAAGCATTCGGAGCATCCATCCCATTTGCTCCTGCACAGAGAGGGACTTGGCTGGATAGGTCCAGATGTCCTTGCCATGTGGCCATAAGTACCTACCTAGGGTATGTATGCCCTGCCCCAAGCATCTGCAATACACTAGGTAGGTAGATATCTAGGTATAGCAAAGGCAGGTACATGTTGGATTCACTGCATGGTCTACCTAGGGTATGCCACGATACATGTATGCTCCTCCCGGCATCCCTGTTGACGCGACCCACAATTCTCGAGCTACCTTAGCTTGAAGCCTTCAAAGGTTTCCACCAGAGCTCCCTCCCCCCGGGCCACAACTCGCTGAACAAACCCCAAACCCATCCTGGTTGAGACGGCTGCATTTTCAAATCCCCATTTGAATAAGCCATCCCGGCCGTTACTCTTGGCACCGACATTCATCTACATTTCATAAGAGAGTACCACAGTATATCTCATCAACCACTACCGGTCCACCATCATCACCATTAGCGGCCTTGTCGGCGCCGCCGCCGCCGCCTCGTCTTGACGATTGTCCGCCAGGGTCGGTCGATTGATTGCATTGTTTGATGGGGCTGCCCTGCCCTGCCCTGCCCAGGCCCCCAGGAGAGAGGGTGACAGCTGTTTGCCAGGCAGAGCTTGCTGCCCACACCCACACCACTGTTGGAGTTGCAGCCGGGAACCACCACCAGCAGCTAAACCCAGGTATGTAAGCCTGTCCTAGACGCGCACCCCTACCCCGCCATCTCGATACCCCACCACCAGCCCAACAGGCACTCGAAAAAGCATCAATGTCAATGTCTACGTCCAAAAAGACCCTGTCACTGCACAAAGCTCAGGCTGCTCTTCCGAACAAGCATCGTCAATCACTCACTCTTCCTTTTGCCCTTGTCCATATCTGCCAGGACCCCTGTTTGTCCTGCTCAGAAAAGCGAAAAGCCCCCCTAACCCCAATCACCGCCACGCTGCTGCCCCCGCCCATCACCTCCACCACATGCACCCTCACTCCTCCTCCCGTGCCCCCACAACCAGCCAAACCCAGCCAAACCCAGCCCACCTCAGCCTTGTGAGCTCGGGCGCGGCTCCTCTGCGGCTGCTGTCTCGCTGCCTCATTGTTTGACATCACCTCCCCCCTGTCAAGCTCCCCCTCCTATCTGATGCCGTACTGCCAGCCCACATGCTAAAATTGAAGTCATCCGGACCAGAGCTGCCCCCAGCCCTGGGCTCGCACCGCAACAACCGTGACTCTGTGAGGCTCCAGGCTTACTGAGCTCCGATGCCAGCAGGCCGGATCCAGATGGACCGAGTTTCGAATTCCCCAGCTGAGTCGAGAGAACGTGCCGTCTCCTCTGAGCCTTGCTCAACCCGACCGAACCCATTTGACGACGACGACGGTTCCTCGGCCCGCAAGCGACGCCGCACCTCTGTCAACGGCGCCTCGCGCAGCCGGTCCCTCGAATCCGAGGAGCCCCCCCTTCACACTCCCGTCTGCCCTGCAGACGACGACACACGGGGCCTGCGGACGGACCAGGATACCAACATGACCATGGATTCCTCGCCCTCGAAGCCTCAGATACCCGAGCACCTCCAGCCGGCCACACAGCCCCTGTCCGAGTCAAAGCCAACCAAAATCGCTCTGAACTTGAAGGCTAGAAATCATGCGCCGCTGTCCACACCGTCCTCACCCATCTCCCCCAGCGATGCCAACGGTGAGCTCGACCCAGGTCGCGGTGTTGGCATCCGGGCTAGCGTGGAGGACCCAGAGCTGGATATCTCGAGTGCTGTGCCAGACTCCAGGAGCGTGGCGTCTTCGCCCTTGGCCGTCGACGAGCACGACGAGCCCTACGTAGAGAGCGTGGACGAGAACGACATGTCCCAGCTCGCAGATGCCCAGGACATCGAACTCCACCTCGCCGATCCCGTGCATGCTTTCCCGAGCCGCCCGGGCGAGTCCCTCCCAGAAGCCCTACATAACACTTGCGCCGCCCTGTCGACCTACAGGGAGGCGGCGCCCAGGGTCGCCATGTGGATCGGAGAATACCTTGATTGGGCACGGAGCTCTGGGCCTTACCAAGTGCTGCAGAACTACGAGGCGCATCGCGAATTCTGGAGAGAGCTCCCGCGGCTGATTTGGGAGAATACCAATCTTGGACGAGGTGTCCCTATGCGGATCCCCCAGCTCTCCCGTATGACTTTTGATCTGCATAAGACCTTCACGAGGTTGACAGCTTTCTTCATCGACCTCGACCACCTGATGCTTCGTGCCGTCGAAGCTGGAGATAATGTCTACCAAGAACCAACTTCCCCCATCTACATAATATACCTCAACCAGTACCTGATGGAGTACGGCGGTCAGACGGTCAACATGAGCTACCTTGACGCCGATCCCCTGGTGCCCGAATTCCTGAGCGAACTCATCGATACCTTCCGCTCGTCTCCTGCCTACGGCTCAGGCACGCCGAACTACTCTCCTTGCCACCTAGGCCAACTCATGGCCTCACTTGTACCACGGTTCCCTAGATTGGTAGAGCACCTGCATGTCATTTGCAACTTGGTCATTTTCATGATTCGCGACGCCTGCGACCGACTGCGTATATCCCAAACCCCCCCTGAGGCTGAAGAAGCGATGGCTTTCCCAGACCAAGGATACCATCTGACTGACATAATGTCACGAGCTCTCGAGGCTTGCATCGAGAAGAACGTCAACCAGATACCGGCGGATGCTGCTGAGAATTCGGTCTTCGTCCTCGCCAATCTCCTGCGTTGGTGCTTGCGCGCGGAGATGGGACATGCAGCGGCTGCAATCCGTGAGCACCAGCGGAACCACCCGGATATACCTCGAGTCTTCCGCCACGAAGTCATGGTGGACGAATGGCGCCTCAAGATCCTCACAAAATTCATCATGTCAAGCCAAATGCACCTGAGACTTCTCGCAGCCCAGATCATGTGCCAAGAGCTTGTGCGTATCTTCAAGGATCATTCGGGCCACGGTGTCGAAAACTCGCAGGAACCGGTATTGCGCCACATCTCGAGCACTTTGGTGCAGTCAGGCGTCGTCACTTACATCTTGGGTCCCACGTGCCACCCGGAGGTCACAGCATCAAGCGGCAACATTATTGGTTTCCTGTTCGCATCACATACCTTCAGCGAGGAACACTTGGACTTCATGTGGCAAACATTAACCACGTGCCAGATATCCGGGGTCTCAGAGAGCCTGTCTACCATGTTCGTTCACATCGTCCACCTTTTCACCGCTGCCGATTTGGTCGCTTTCTGCCGCAAGATGCAGACCGTTCCCATCGAAGCCTTCAGCCCGACCATCAAGGACCTCTGTGTCGCCGTCGTCAACCAGCTCTGCCAAAAGCACGACGCTGTGCATGAGCCTCGGCCTTATTCCTTGATGTTCCGGCTGTTGAGGGAGTCTTCCGCACTGGCAACACCGTTCTACCAGGCGGTACACGCATGGGCTGCGATGACCATTGGCCACCTCCTGAAATTCGGGCTGTCGGATGAAGACAGAGCATTGCTGTACCAGGAATGCTTGAGAGACATCGCCGAAAAGACTCCCTGCACCCTGGGCAGTATACACTGCCTTGTCTTCCTATGTAAACCGGCTAGCAGGGAACTACAAGTGCTCACATCACAACACGATCTGCCGAGACTGCTCATCGACGAATTCGAGCATGCAGTAAGCACCAGGCATCACTCAGGAAAACTGCATATGATCAGCGGCCCAGAAAACGTGCCTCGCATCGACATGCTTACCAACATCATCCAGCACCAACCAGAAGCCATCAGAGGAGATCTGGGCCAGAAGCTATGGGGACTTTTGGTCGGAGAGCACGCGGCATCCCAAGAAGACCGGACCCGCGGTTGGCAGAGCCTCAACCAGTCGTTGAAAGCTCGCGCCGACAACCCCTTCCTGAGGATCTGTTTCGATGAATATCTACCCACACTCTCGCCAGAGCTGTTCTGCGATGGCAGCCTGGACTTTGCCCTCAGCAAGATCAGTCGCTTGGTAGAAGACAAAGACAGCAGTATTCTGGATGACGACGATTCGCGTGACCACCGGGCTATCGAAGAGTTGTGGAGGATCGTCCTCACCGCCCCCACCGACACTATCGAGCAGAAGGCGATAAAGGCCCTTGTCAAGGGTGTCTACATCGAGAGCCGGTGCATCCAGCATTTCTCAAGCCACCGGGCACGGAAAGTTCACCTGGCTCTTGTCAACAGGTGCTTGGAGCAATTGTCGTTGGCAACAAAGCACCTGGCAGTGGGCGAGGGCGAGGGCGAGGCAGACCCTGATGCGATGGATGCCTCGTCTTGTGGGTATGAGACTAGAGACCAACGGCTCCTCTTCAGCCGTTCTCTCCAAATCCTCCAGAGCTTCAATGACCTTTATCACGCGACGTCTCAGTTCTCAACGCCCGATATGAGATCACTGGTGTTGCCCAGTAACATCGACGTGCAGGGCGAATCGGCTCATCTCAAATTTCAATCATTTGATGGTGACAGGCAGACAGAGCCGCAGCCCTTGCCCATAGGGAAAGGGAATACAGCAGGGTCTTTGCTGGCCAGCATCCGCGACGCAACTGGTTTTGATAATTACCGGTTGTACTACAAGGGACAGGTCCTAACCCCGTCTGAACATGACATCTGCAGGTCTTTGGAGGAACTTCAGATCTGCGAAGGACTTATTCTCGTCAAGCGTGAGTCAGAGACTGTTGCGAAACCCCTCCAGGTGAGGCCTGGGGCTTCTGCGGTGGAGATAGAGATCCTGAGGCACTTTGAGGAGCTGTGGCACTTCCTAGGACTGGAGGAGACACTGGCAACTGAGGTGAGACTGCCAGCCTGCTTGCTCTGATCTTGGCTAACGACCGCCACAGGTGTTTGCTTTTCTCAGTGCTCTGCCTGTGGACGACCGCATACTGGCCACCATTGAGCAAGAGACACCGGATTACCACCATGTTTTCCCAGTCGGTCTACCGCTGAAGTCCCTGTATGCGGTGTATGCCGTCCAAGAGTACCTCAACATGCAGTTCTCCCTGGCCAAGTCCGACAGTGAGCACGGATCTTACAACAATGCGCTGGCACGGGCCCTCAGGTTGGTGGTTTGGGCGATCTCCGAACCCGAAGTGATCGATCAAAACTCTAGTGACGAACTGAAAATCCGGCTTTCGACGAGGCTGGTTGAGCAGTTGCTCTCGATACTGAAGGGTTTGTCGCCCAAGTTGTATTGCTTTGTCCCTATGCTGACAGCTGTAGATCCTCTGCGGGCATCAACGGTGCCTGAATGCCTGGACATCAAATTGTTGGAGAGGCTGGTCGATATCCTTTCTTTTTCCATGTCTGCGCGTCCAACAGTTGCCTGCACCGACCTGCTTAATATCGCCTTCCAGGCCATCTTGGACACTTGTTCCCTGAGGGTGGACCTCTGGAATACGCTGTGCTCTCGTGCTGATGTCAAACCTGTCATCAGAAGGCTGCTTCTTGATGACCCGCGAAGCACCCTTAGGAGGTCAACAGCAGTAGCAATCGCGGAAAAGGTGGCCGGTCCGCTGAGGTATGTGCATGACATTCTTCAAGACGCTGTGGACCCGAGCTTACTCATTGGTGATGCAGCCCTTCAGCTGTTCCTGAACCGGTGTTTCAAGACTACTTCTGGACCTTATTGATCGATTTGATGCCGTGCGGTCTCCAACAGCCCAGCAAATGCTCCGAGATCTTCCAGCTCGCATTTGCTCTGTTCAAGTCTATGAAGGAGTCAAAATCAGATGTGCTTGATGTGCCCAAGACGACCCAATTCTTGGGCCAACTGCTTTTGGATTGCAAGCCCCAAGAGGTTCGGAAGCGTTGCCTCCCCCCCCCCAACTACAGCTCTTCGTGTGTTTCTAATTCTATCTATACAGGATATCATCCAGCCTGGTGCTATTGATTTGGCAGCTCAGGGTCTTGTTTCCTTGCTACACTTCATCCTATGTGACGTTCACGAGCGAGATGGAGTGGAAATACTACCTCCCAGGCAAGTAGGCCCTGAGATACTATACCATTTGAAGCCCCACAATCATGGGCAAATACTGACTGCCCGGCGGTGCTCCAGCTTCTCCACACAATTGTTCTGGCATCATCTCTTCCCCCATAGCTGGTCGAGTTCCAATTCTCTATGGCAAGGGGATCTGATCTATAATGAGGCCACCAGGTGCCAACTTATCAACATCATCCTGAGGGTCGCAAGGAGAACTCCAGAAGAGATGCGGATGCTCCTAGAGGATCTTAAGTCACTGGTTTCATGCTCGACCAATGAGGAGACCGAAGATGGTGAGAACTCGATTAGCCTGTCCGTCTCCCGCTCCTGTTTAGCTGATTGTTGCCCACAGTCCCGACATACCAATATGAGCTTCCGATCGGAAACTTCGAGAGGTCCAAGAACATCAGGTCTCAGTGTGGCTACGCGGGTCTCCGCAATCTGTCCAACACGTGCTATTTGAACTCGCTTTGCACGCAGTTGTTCATGAATTATGACTTCAGAAAATTCATGCTCAGTGTTGAGGTCAGTGGCGGAGACAAGCCACAGGCTCTACTTTACCACACGCAACGCATGTTTGGTCAGCTCCAAAGCAGCCATCGCCGGTCAATAGATCCAGAGGCCTTTGTTTCCAATATCAAGACCTATGATGACGATCTCATCAACATTCACAATCAGATGGATGTTGAGGAGTTCTTCAATCTGCTTAATGACAGGTGGGAAGGCCAGATGCGTTCTCAGGAGACAATGCAACGATTCCGATCTTTCTACGGCGGTCAGCTGGTGACACAGACCAAGTCAAAAGAGTGTGAACACATCTCTGAGGTCATGGAGCCATTCTCCGCTATCCAATGCGACATCAAGGGCAAGAAAGACTTGTTGGAGAGTCTCAATGCATATGTTGACGGGGAGCACATGGAAGGAGGTAAGTAAGAGCGGGGCTCTGCCAGCCTAGAGCCTTTCTGTAGGAACCAGTTTGCTGACAATAGTTGACAGATAACAGGTACAACTGCACCACTTGTGGGAGACACGTCGATGCTGTCAGGCGGTATGCTTGGACCTTTCTTGTCATCAATGCACATCTATTGACAAAAGATATAGGTCATGCTTGAAGGAAGTTCCCGACTCTTTAATCTTCCACCTGAAGCGCTTTGACTTCAACCTCAGAACCCTGGCACGGAACAAGATAAATGACTACTTCGCCTTTCCCGACCGAATTGACATGCGACCATTCACGATTGAGCACCTCAGCAACCCCGCTGGGAGCTCGTCGGAAGACTGGTTCGAGTTGGTCGGTGTTCTAGTTCACGCTGGCACGGCAGAGTCCGGACACTATTACAGCTTCATCCGAGAGCGGCCGACATCTCGTGCCGACCAGGACTGGTTTGAATTCAACGATGATACCGTGACACCCTGGAACCCGGCAAAGATGGAGGCATCCTGCTATGGTGGTACAGAACCGTCCTGGGACGCGGGCGGCGTCACGTACGAGAAGAATTATTGCGCCTACATGCTTTTCTACGAGCGCTCTTCAGCTCTGCAGAGAAAGAACCATGAGCTACAGCTGTCGTCGTCATCGAGTCCACTTCAAGCTCCGATGCCCGCGGTGCTTGCAAACTCTATCAGAGAGGACAACCTGCGGCTCTTGCAGAGGCACTGCCTATTCGATCCACAACACATTCGGCTTGTGGATGGTGCTATCGAGAACATGCTTGAAATGAACCACGAAGTTTGCTCTGAAGACCACGGCGCTGAGACCTCGGCAGTCGAGATGGCCCTTGGGCACCTCGACCAGGTCGCCGCCAGAGCAAAAGATACTCCTGATGCTCAGAGAATAATTCAGAGGCTGAGGGATATGACCAATTCATGCGCACGTTGCGCTTTTGTCGTCTACGACTACTTCAGCAATCGACACGAGTCTTTCAGGAGCCTGGTACAGCGGAACTATGAGCCCGATGTCCGGCAGTCTGTGGCGGACCTGCTCATAATAGCTCTCCAATCGATCAGGGAAGCCTTCCCAGGAAACTACTACACCCATACAGCTTACCCTGCCAGGCTGGACCATCCCGGGCCCGATGTTGTTTCGGGAGTGTGTGCCATGTTCGAAGCTCTCTGGGAGAATTTCCACGCATACCTCAGGTCATGGTTCGAGGTCTTCTACCTGATGTCCCAGTTCGTGGATCTCGGAAAAGAGGAGCTTCTCGCTTTTGCTGGCCACAACTTTCTCTACAAGACATTACTCATTATTGTGGCCGAAAACCTGTCACAACCGGAGCTGGACACGCAGTTTGCCCGACTGAGCAACACTTTGGCTAGGAGGCAGAACCGCCCGCCTTCGTTCTCGACCATCCTGGACTTGGTGTATAGCGTGTTTGCCTCTGTCACGGTGGACCAGCCCGTCAGCAGTCACGCCGTGCGTGAGAAACTATATCTCAAGCACCCTGATTTACCGCTGCGGCTGACAGTCGATGAAGCCTCTGTGCTAGAGCAAAAGTGGGACGGGGGTTGCAGCATATTTCTGGACAAACTCATCTACATCAATCAGAACCCGGAGGCAACAGACGCCATCTTTGCTAGACTCTTGAAGGGGCACTGGTCGCTGGAGGATGAAATCCTGGAAACTCTGCTGGTGAACACAGCATTCCAGCCGTCATTCCCCGTTCACGCCCCCTATCTTAGAGTGGCGGCGCTGTACTGCTCTCTCAGCCGTGAGCCGGCGAACATCGACAAACTGATTGAGCACATCGCCAGAAACAGCAACATGTTGGCAAACAGTGAGCCCAGGGCGGTGTTGGCATTCTTCACCGACAAGGCCGTGATTGGTGATGGCCGGGCGAACTCGGGTGAGACCAAGACGGCAATTGACATCCAGTGTCTCGATTACCTACCACTTTGGGTGCCTGGGCTGCTGGCACATTATGACCACAGTATCAGCGACGAGGTCAAGCAGCTGATTGACGACAGAGTCTTCCGGCATGGTCCTGACCCAATCTTCGAAGAGACGCACGAAGGCCAAAAACATGCTGGGGCAGTCGTGCGCAGTGCGAAGCGCATCGGGCTGGAGACACTCCGTCACATTGCCGAGCATTACACCAAGCGTGGGTCCTCGGTCCCTGCACCGACCGTCTTGGTGCTGCAGAGTGTCCTTGAGCAGTGTGGCAGTTTTTTCGATGCCACTGACGAGGTGGGTGGTGAGGACAGCCGGAAATTCTTCCGTGAGCGGCAAGGTACGTTTCGTCATGGCTACATCTGGGCCCATGCTGCCGAGGGGCGTCCCGGCGTGTGCTGTTCTGATGATACTAACTACTTGTCAAGCAATCCTGGACAGCCTTAGAGGGCTGAGCGTGGACGACCTGGAGGATGACGGGTCTGGTATGTTTGGCAATGGCTCCTCCCTTCTCAGTTCACCCATATCCGCCGTATATCAAGAATACGTAAAGCTGACGAGTCTTGGCCCCAAAGACTGGGAGAACTCGGCGGGATCGTCGGACCAGATGGATAGCCTCGGGGACGATGCGGACGCTTGAGGCTGGTTGGCGGCGTTTGGCTGTTTTTACATGTCCTCTTCGTATCAGCCTGCGGCCGGAGCGTCACCGAGAGATGAGGGGGGTTAGGTAACTTGTGCAACCACTTCTGAAAGGGGCGGGACTAGTAGGAGCAGGCATGGGGTATTTCCCGAAGGCCATGTCACCGGCGATGATAGAAGGACATGGCGCACCGTCGCATCAGGAGTCCAGGTCAAATGTTAGGGGGGATTGGCATAGCTTATTGGCGTGCTGGCGTCAGGGATACAGGGCCGGACCGACGGCCGGGCATGATGATAACCCAACGGTCCAGGTGGACTCGAGTTTTTGGTATTAATGAATTATGGAGACCAGAGGAGCGGGCTCTCGATGGCTGCGTGTATGTGAAACGATTGTGTTGATGTGAGTCTGACGAGAGTGCGTCGCAGGCCAGGCACAACCGCAGGTCGCGCGAGTCGTTCTCAGCACTTACTAGGCAGGGTACGAGTAGTAGAGGGTATTCCAAGGGAGGTTTTGGCGCAATGTCCAACGGCCAACGGAAGAGGGTTGCTGCTATTTTTGGGGCTATGGGCCCCAGGGGCAGGTGGGCGAATGGCGGGGGCATCCGGGGGGGGTTTGGGTGGGCGCTTATTAGTTGTTCTTTGAGAAAGGTCTCCGGCCGATAATGATGATGATGCTTGGCAGTGGCGAGCGGACCGACGGCCCAGTCTCGAGGCCGGATGGCCCGTGCCGTGATTGCTATGGCGTCACGCGTGAACCAGTCAGCCTACTCACCAGGCGACTATGCTCTTGCAGATGCTGGATGGAAAGAAATTAGAAGCCACGTCCTGGAGTTAAGCATATCCCTGGCTGAGGTTCTAAAGATGGAAATGGAGACATGGCCTCCGAGTGGGTATACACTATGTGCTGTCCAAGTTCTTGTAGCCTGGGCGGTTAGCTGTTGGGGAGATGTTGATTTCCTGGAGATGGGGTCGACTGGAAGAAATACACAGTACTCGGTACTATAGTAAAGATACATTGGTATTTGTCCGATTTCCTGCTGCTGTGATTGGCTGGCCCAGCAGTGGGCCTCCCAGAAATAGCCCGTAAGCGCCGTGCTATAGCTGCAAGTCATCAAAAAGTGCCCGTCTTGACTGGACTCTCGTCTCTTCACGTCACCTGGTGGCCATGGCGACGGATATGCAGGCCACCACTGGTCTGGTCACACTGCTACGTTGTCCAGAAAGGTGCCGCCGTGCCACTGCAACTCTGGTGGATAACCCCGCGTTATATGGGCCCTGGAATGATGGGCACGGGCCCCCTTCACGATCCCCCTCCCTTTTCGTGCACCATCTACTACCCACCGATTTACTCTAGACCAAGTTCAAGTCTGCCGTACACACCAGAAGACACCAACGAGTGCGAGCCTGGACAAGATCCACACACTGCTGTCGCATCGTCACGCCGCACCAGGACCCCGCACATCGCACATGGGCCCTAAAAAAAGAATCACGACCAATACTCGACCCCGGTAGGTTGGATCGTGAGCTTCCATTGCTTATCTCCCCCCCACCTCGGAGCTGCCAATCCTCTTGTTGGTGTGTT
Organism: Stenocarpella maydis; assembly: GCA_002270565.1. Classification (NCBI taxonomy): domain Eukaryota; kingdom Fungi; phylum Ascomycota; class Sordariomycetes; order Diaporthales; family Diaporthaceae; genus Stenocarpella; species Stenocarpella maydis. Next base: position 90,159 of record NQMI01000090.1, read on the forward strand.
TCGAGATCTGCCGTTTCAGATTTTGTGTGTCTGCCGACAGCTACCCGTCTGCAGCAACATGTCAGCCGGTTTCGAAGCTCGAGTAGACGTACATGTATATATCTCTACAGGTTCCCGTTTCTCCCATGATTCTTACACGATAATGCACACTATCGACGGCTTCACCCCCGGTCCACACCTACCATAGCCGGAGTATACGCCTCTTTCCTTTCCCTCGCGGAAGCTCCAACTCTCTTCCCTCCTGGTCCTGCAACTCGTATGTCACGAGTAATCACGGGCCTTGCTGTGCAAGCCTAAGCCTAGTCTCTCTGGGGGACGACAGCCAGCTGTTAGTCCTAAAACATAATGGCCCTCAAGAGCCTCATCTCCTCGCCCCTTGAGGCTGGTACCTCCATCCTCGACGCACATCACCTGCCGTTGTGCTATAACCCAGTGTTCGAGTACACGTCCAAGCGACTCGCCAGGAAGGGCCTACACATAACCCTGACAGTGGCACGGAGGGAACACCATCTTTGTACACAGGACGCAGACGACAGAAATAATCCCACCGCGTTGGATGGCCCATTGCTCACAACCACGCCACCCCAGACTCCTGATGTTGTGCCCCGTCCACCGGGGTTCTCAACCTTCAAGTCCCTGGTGCGATCCAAAACCTACCATCACTCGGCCAGCGCCGACGAGCCCGACCTCAAGCTCCCGAGAAGAAGCAAGACGGTGGCTGTCCTGCCCAGGAAACCCGCCCTGGCATCGGTTCTTGATACGGGTGGTCCTCGCAGCCCCCGACGGCTGCGGTGGCCGTTGACGCCAAGTACCCCAGCAACACCAAAGACGCCCGCAACTCCCAGGACGCCGGCGACCCCAATGACACCCGCGACCCCGGCTTCTGTCACGACGGCCTCCTCGACCACGGGGACCACGTACTCAGCCGGAGGTCTGCCCGAGACGAGCGACCCCGGCTTCCGGCTCATCCATACCGCGGCTCTGACCACCCGCGCCGATAGGCTTGTGAAAACCACGCTCGAAAGAGCCAATCGCAAGTTCCACCTCGGCACTCCGCTCGTGGCCCACGATCCAGCTTCCCATGGCATACCTCCGGATGTCATCCACCGCTCGATCCTCCAGAACGAGCTCCTCTTCTCGTCCGAGGGACTTACCGTGCTGTCGCTGGACCACCTCTACACCTTCAAGAGCGCGCTGGCCCAGTACGCCGCCCTGATGTACCAACCTGGCAGCGACTTTAGGCTGGAGAATGCCGTGGACGAGCTCCGTCGGTACGTCCTGTCGTCGTCTGGCGGGCGGCGCCGCCTGTTGAAGAGCGCGCTGGTCAGGTCATACGAGTGGCTGGGCCCCGTCAGCGACGCCGCGCTGGACGGCGTCATGAAGATGTATTGTCGGGCATATGGTGGTGCCAGCAATGACACCGGCATCGAGGACGACCTGTTCTTCCGCCTGGGGGATCCTCCCAGGGGTATCCCGCCCACGCCGCCCCCCAAGCCCGACGCCGGGCTCGGGAAGGCTGCCGTTGCCACTGCTTCGTGTATCCCGACTTCAAACGGAAACACATACCCGGAAAATTGGCCACTTGTATCTCATCCTGTTTCGCCCCCGGCCGAAGCAGTCGTGGTCGACATGCCTGAGACCCCGGTTGTGGAACAAAGCACGCGCATGCCAATTCACAAGCTGAAGGCTCGAGACGATATAATAAAAAATGACAGCGATAAGACTCCCACGAGACCCAGAGACGACGAGTTGGTGCAGGACACCACAGCAGAGACAACCGGAACCCCATCCGAGGTGCCCTTACAACGCCACATCGTGCGCTCCCCACCAGGGGCATCCCCGAAAGCGGCACTGCCCACGCTGAGGCTACAGACATCATTCCCACCGCTCCCTCCCAAGCGGAAGGTGACACCAATGCCCGGCGCCAAGTCCCAGAAGACGACCCCAGCCGGGAGCCCGCGAATGGGTGGCGAGGGTCAAGACGGTGGCGACGCCAGGACCGAGCTCGCGGCAGACGACGACGGCGACATGACCGACTTCGAGGACGCCGACCTCACTGCCCGCCCGCCGCCGACGGCAACGAGCGTGCGGTCCTTCTGGGTCGGCGGGTCCATCGACGAGATGCTCAGCAGCCGCCAGCAGAAGCAGCAGCAGCGGGGCAGCCTCAACAGCCCCCTCCGGCGCCACCACCGGAGGAGCTCTTCCTGTGGCCAGTCACCGCAGCAGCAGCGCCTGGGGCCTGTGACGCCCAACGGGGCCGACGACCTGTCGCCCATCACGAGGGGCGAGTGGGGGTTCCTAATGGTCAGCGACCCGTTCAGGACGAGGACCGCCGCCGTGGAGACTTGCTGAGCTCGAGCGCGGTTGCTCTGGCGGAGAGGCTGCGGTGCCCCCGGGCTGGCGGAGTATGACTTGACGACTTTTCTTGTATAAAGATACCACCATCCATCACTGGATTAAAATACTTGCATGGCACATGGTCGGCGTTGCAAAATATCAGGATGATTTCTCTCAAAAGGACTAATCTGGTGCACTGAACTGGAATCTTGAGTGTCGTGTTGGTGATGATTGTTTGCATCTTGTCGGAGGGCCTTGGCGGATCCTGATTCGGTCATAGGATCAGGCACATCCACGACAGATTTCCATGGGCAGCTTGGAGATTCAGGTGGTATGTGGATATTTATCTTCTTTCATTATATGCGACTGTAAGCCAGCCGCGGCCTGGTCCCTATGTACAGCAATACTGTCATGGATCAGGACCACTGCGGTCGTATGCCTTCTAACATGTACAGGCATCCGAATCCGACTCCATATAGTTTCAACTATTATGGACTAGTCGAGCTGCCCGCCACAAATAAAACACCCAATAAATATTAACATCGAAGGGTATCCCGCCCAACCACAGCAAAGCGTCACTGCTGGGCCAAAAAGGAGCTTTCCCACCACATCATTACGGCTAAACAATCCAACGTTATCCGCGCTCAGAGGTTGGCGAAGATGGCAGCACCTCCAAGGAGGGCCCCCACGCCGACGGCGGCCGTCTTCATGGGCGCGGGGTTGCTGGAGCTCTTGGACGAGCTGTCCGAGTCGGAGCTGTCCGAGCCGGAGCTGTCCGAGCCGCTCGTGCTGGACGACGACCTGGCGGAGCTCGTCAGGGTCCTCATGGCGCCGCTGGCGCCGCTGGCCCTCCCCGAGGCGCGGCCTGAGGCCGTGGCCGCCGCGCCGCTGGCGGTGCCCACCCGGGAGCCGCCTGCACCGGCGGCGCCTGTGACGGTCGCAAAGGCGCCCGACGCGCCCGAGACGAAGCTGCCCGCGGCCCCCGTGGCCCCGGCGCCGACCTGGGAGGTCAGAGAGCTCGCGATGGAGCCGGCGTCGGAGAGGACGCTCGAGGCCTGGCCGGCGATGGAGCTGAGGTCCACGGCTGAGGTGGCGCCTGCCAGCGCGCTCGTAACCTGGCTGGCGCCGCTTAGGCCGACGGCTGATTCGACGTCTGAGAGTGCTGCGCCGAGGTCTTGGGCCTGCGTTGATTGGGGTCAGTCACTTGTCTCTTTCTTTTTGTTATGGCATGTTGTTGTGCCCAGGGGGGGGGTTCAGGGGCTTACCGAGATGGCGGCAGCGAGGCCGAGGATGATCATGGAGGAACGCATCTTGAATGTGTTTGGGATATGTGTGAGATTGATGGATGGATGGATGGATGGATGGATGGAGGTGCTTCGAGTTGAGGATGAATCCAGAGACGAACCAAAGATCAGATGGATTGGGAACGGGGAGTTACAATAAATAATGATGGCTCAGCAACTTGGCTCTATGATGAGGATTCGAGAACACCCCCGAGCTGCCTTGTTCTTACAAAGAAGGAACATTGTCCCTCCCTCTCCACAATTAATCATGTCTCAAGGGTTGCACGGTGACAGGCAGGACAACACATTGACGGGGCAAAATCAAGGTCACAACCCTTGCTACCTTCAAGGAGTTGGCCAGCTCGTATCAACATGCCTTTGAGGCTCTTACATGTTGGCACGGACTACTAACGGCTGTACAGGTTCTGCAGCTTTGGTGCCGCGGCTGAGCATGTCCGTACCTGCAGGATGTGCCACATCGGCCCCGACGTCGCATGTCTGCAGCTGAATTTTGTTAGTCGATTTGCATCTATACGAACGCTGTCGATTTCCATCAAGTTCCTGAAGCCTTCGAGGAATCCCAACACCCCCGATCCCTATTCACAAAGGCGCGTCCACTGGCTTTTTTGCTTGAAGACGTTGCGTCATAATAATGGAGCCGCCGTCCTCTCATGACTCTGGCCAGGCCAGTCCAGCCAACGATGGAGCTTTCGTATTGAGTGGCTGAGCATGGCCCTGACTGCCGAAATGGGGCCTTTCCGCCCTACGCCCCTTTACCCGAGATGTGGAGTCCGGGACGATCGAAATCTTCAGGGCGTCCGGGCGAGTAGTCCCAAAGACTACGGATTCATCGTCGCCTTGTGAGCACACTTTGCATGCACAACAGGAGACCCGCCGTGTCCAGATAAGCCTTAAAGGGATGTCTTGGGGGCAGGGAGGTTGCAAGTCACGCGGCCGAGGCCTTCCATGGGCATTTCGGCTCCCAGGGGTTTGCAGGTGGGGACCCCATCCCCTGATGGAGACCACATTGCTGAAACCGGGGGACCGCTGCTAAGCCAGGCCCGCCCTTCTGCTGGCATCCAAGACCTTGGATTTCGTCCTCGTATACTGTGAATGCTGTGAATGGTTGCTCCAGAAAAACTGTCCCTACTGGTTCAGAGACATTCCTTGCTTGATCGCTGTGACGATCTCGTTGGCTTCGTCCGCGCTCTTGGTCTCGAAGTCGTACCGCTTGAGCTCGCCATCGCGTAGTATAACAAACTATGCCACTCTCAGTCAACAGTCCTGGTCTATATATACATCGGGCTTCACTCACCTTGAATTGTGAAGGATGTCTCCTTGACAGGTTGCAGCCCACAACATTGCTGAAATGGACAGTTGTGGTCTTGCTGCTGCTGTCTGCCAGCGGCTTGCCACCTGACGATGGCGTGACATGCACATATTCGCCTTCAATAGCAAAAAGTCTCTCGTTCAGCCCCGCGAAACGCATCGTCTGCTTGCGATAAACAACATAGCGGCGGAAGTTGTTCCTGCTGAGCTCCTCCTGGGCGAGCGCTTCTTTGGCAAGGGGATGCGGCACTCCCTTCGTCTTGGAGCTCTTCTTACCCCCGACGCCCAACTCCGAGAACAATAAGCGGCCGCCCGGTGAGTGACTAACGGGAGATTGACTCAAAGTCGGGTCGCCGAAACGACGCCTGTGCAGCTCCAGGTCTTGCATCGTGCCGATTGCAGACACGGGCCGGTCCAAGAGGGCGATGGCGCCGGAGTTGGGAATCTTGAGGATATGGAGGTTCTTATCGAGATTACGTTTTCGGCAAACAAGCTCCAGCACTTCCTCGATATACATGTCCGTCGTGACATCCAAGGTGATTATCTGACCAGGAGGTGCGTCTGGGGTCATGACATGTATGCGCAGGTATTTGTGCTGGCCCCTCTGTGTATTGCTCGTAGAGACCTGAGGCCGCGGGGCGTCAAGCATGTTGGCGTCGGGGCGGTACGTCGTGGTGAGGACTGGATTCAGGCGCCCAGTCGCCGGCCTGGCCGATGCCGCCGCAAGCACCGACGTGCTCGGCTGTGGAGTGTTGTGTAAGGTATCTTCTGGACTCGTATCTTCGGCGACAGACTCTTCGGTGAACTGGGGCGTGACGGCTTTGTTCGACTCGAATTCTTCTGCAGTGGCCTGTACGAGAGCGAAATCATCGTGGATCTTTGTGTTTGATCGCCCTCTACCAAATCTAGGCATGACTGCCGTCGGACGCATCCCTTCATTCTTGTTGTTCGCCGCAGTGGCAAAAGAGATGACTGGTTTCGTGCGATCAAATGGAGGGAAGTCGTCGTCCACCTCCCCGCCTTCCTCAACCATCTTGAGCGTCCACCAGTTCACGTTAAGCTTGTCACTCGGTAGGGGCGGCTCGAGCAATTCATCATTGTACCGCCATAGAGCGAGGCCGATGAGGTCTGCTACGTTGACAGGGCGTTCACCAGCATTGTCCTCTCGCACATTTCTTCGTATCAGAACCTCGTAGGGCTTGGACGGTGTTTTGGAGAACGGGGCGTAGATTCGTATCATGAGGGGGCTTGACTCGCCCTTGCCAGAGAGGGTGGCAAAACTCTCAAAGGGAGCGGCTGGTTTTGTCTTCTTGACATTTAGAGCCTCGGATATCAGACTCTTTGGCTGGATCATGCTGATGGGCCTGATGGTGCTCGTCGGCCTTCTTGGAGGTAAAACACCGCCCACAACCTGTGGCGGGGGCGGCATCGACTTCCTGATAGTCGATTGCCTCTTGAAATCTCGCGGCGGAGTCCCGACAAGTTGGCGCGACGGTGACATGTTTGCGAGCTGTTTCTCAATGTTACCAGCAAGTATTGAGGCCGTCTCAATACTCTCGTTGAAGGCTGAAGACATGTCCGAAGCGTCGGAGTCTTCCTCTTCCTCTTCGAGGAGATCGCTCTCCTGCCTCTTGATTCCCAAGCCCAATGATGGCTCCGACCTGTTGAGGTTTGTCTGTAACCTCACAGTTTTGGCAGCAGCCCTGGCCGCGTCCTTCTGCTTCTGGTACCCAGAAACATCTAGCTCATTATCCGAGGAGACTTCGCTGCTGGTGACAGTGTCTCTTCTTGCCCTTTCCTTGACCGTTTCGAGGGCAGACTGCGAGCCCCTGCGCGGCGGGGGAGGACGAGGAGAGCTGGCCGAAGTCGCCTGGCGCAGGCTAGATGACTGGATCGGAGATGAGCCGGAGCGGTGTCGTACGGGCATTTTGGCAAATTTTATCTGCTGGGCTGCTCTCTGTTCTGATTCATCATCGCTCTCGTCGCTCAGATCACTGCTATCCTCTTCCTCCATCTGCTCGCGGCGACGCCTCCTCTTTGTTGCAATTCCGGGGCCCAGGGTGTCATTACCCCCTGCCATGAGCATCCCTCCTTCCTCGGGCTCGTCCTCGAGGTTGACTCCGACATGGCGCGGGGCCTGGAAATATTCGGACGCGACAGCAGTGGGAATTGGGGGCGAGTGCGTTCGCTTGATCAGGGAGGGGTTGGTTCGCCATCCTGCAGCTTTAAAGGGGGCCGAGTTGAGAAAGTTCTCGTTCAGAGTGATGAGTCGCTCTCCAACTCCATCGGCGACTTCTGTGAGGTAGCTGGCACGCAGCTGGTATGAAACCAGGCTGGGGAAGAGTATCCGGTTAGCATGCTCCCCAATACCACTTCGGTCCCTTGGAAAGGGGCACTTACTCCTCGACCTGGATGACGGACATTATGGAAGTGCCGACGTGGCTCCCTCCCAGAACCAGTGTGCCAATGGACTGCTAATTCGTCAGTAATGTATTCCGACCTCCAGTCGCACGGGGGCCCTTGTGGTTGCTATGGGCCAGCCATAACAAGCCTGTGCCGTACTGATCGTGCAGATGCGATGGAGGATGTTGGTGACACTGACGATGATGGAGCTCCGATAAGACAGATAGGCGGGCTGCAGTACTGGCCTTGGCCGTGCCCGGGGTGCATGCGCACGCTACACCAGTGGGGGTTTCTAGACCCCGGTCTTGGCGAGCACCAAGACAGACCAAGAATCCTCTAGCACGTTTTAGGCTGTCAACTTGCTTTGACTGCATGATATTCTGGAGACATAATATGGTAATATTGAAACCAGTTCCGGCGGAATTACAGATCTCGCCAGGCCGGACAATGCTGTTATTAGGGTAGAAGCGGTGTATGATGATGAAGAGCAGCAGACTTTGTAAAGACAGCCTTGGTATCACCACTTGCGTTCTCATTGAGCTTCAACTACTTACTCCACAATGCTATGCCGGCGTATAGGTAGACTCGCAAGGTAACAGATAGCATTTGGCAGGCAGCCGTGTGCCCCCTAGCAAAATAGTTTGAATCCCTATGCGACCAGGATATCATACCGAAATGATCCTTCTTTCCGTTCATAAAATACTGCAATAACACGGTTTGTACAAAGGAAGCAAGAAACACCACACTCGCCTTAAACCTCGGGGCTAATCCGCCTCTCTTGTCTTGACAAAAGCAAACTCGCCAGGATGATCATTAAGAAAGCCGCCGCATCCCTGCATGTTACAGAGTAGCCTCTGGTGTCAGCGACCGAGTATAACTATCAACAATCAACAGGCTATCTCGGGGCCTGTCCCTCGACAAACTCCAGAGCGTCCTCCGTGTCGTAGCAGCCGATGGCGCTCGACTTGTTGCGGAATGTGACACCATAGCATTTGTCGGCCACGTTGACAATTTCGGGTCGGAAAGTGGTGCAGATGAACTGGGTGCCGGCCTCCTTGGACAACGTCTGCAGCAGCTCCGCCACAGCTGTCCGGTACTGCGCGTCGAGGTTGGCGTCGACTTCGTCGAAAATGACAAAAGGACTGCTCTCGGTCCTCTGCAACGCGAAGATCAGGCAGAGGGCACACAGACCTAGCGGCGGGTGGTCCCATGGGTTAGCAGTTGCATGTGCAAACGGCGAGCATGATGCTGCACATCATTGGCCTTGCAGGGCAATGGTACTCACTCTTCTGTCCACCACTGAGTTGTTGGATCTTCTGTTGCTCGTCCATTTTCGAGTTGAAGGAGACCTTGATGCCAACTCCGGTGTAGTTTTCGACGCTGCCGCCGTCCTGTTCGTCAGAGTCTTCAGGATCTCCCCGACGCTTGTCAGCCTTGCGCTCGATGACCAAGCCTCCACGCCCAGCAGGAACCAGCCGCTCGAATATTTCCGCAAATTCTTTCGAGACCTGCTTAAACGTTCGCTGGACGGCCTCGTCCTTGCGCTCGTCGAGGTGAGCAATCAGCTCCTCGATGGATGCTTGCGAGGCATCAAGTTCTTCTCGCCTCTTTAGTAGCTGCTCTTGTTGTGTAGTGAAGCTGTTGTATTGCTCAAACGCCTTCTTGTTGACATGCTTGTACTTCTTGAGCTTCTCGTTCACATTCTTCAGCCGCTTCGTGATCTGATCCAGGTGGGTTAGCTCATGCACGACGGCACCGAATAATCAGGAAGATGTTACTGACCTCGTTTGACTTGAGCTTGATGTACTTGGTAAAGGCCTCGTCCGGCAGCACACCCAGGTCTCGTATGCTCTTGGCCATCTCTTCAATCTGGCCGGTGAGAATATGTTTCTTCTGCGCGCTCTTCTCTACCCTCTTCTGATGCCTCTCAATCTGCCTGGCAAGCTCTTGCAGCTCCTGTTGCTTCACTTCGATTGCGGACCCCACCTCCGAGATTCGAGAGCCCAGCTCCTCGGCCTGAGCCTCATTCTGTTGGATCTTCTTCTCGATGGAGACGGTGATCTTCTGGATCTTCTTGAGCTCCTTCTGTGCATCCGAGTAGCTGCTGCCACCGTCGGCGGCAGCCGAGTTCTCAAAGGCCAGCCCGCTCAGCTGGTCTTCCTTGAGGCGCAAATTCTGGCGCAGATCTGTCTCCAATATCTGCTTGCGCGTGCCCAATTCTCTCCGGGCTCTGGCGGCCACATTCCATTCCTTCTGCAGCTGTTGCACCTGCTGAGTGAGTTCTTCCACCGCCTGCTCCTCGTCACTGGACAATGCCTTCTTGAAGTCAGAAGCAAGCTCCGCCTCCATCGCCTCAAGGTTTGCGCCGAAATCGTGCATGTTCCTGTCGACCTGGTCTCTTCTACTTATGGCTGCATCGAGGTGCTCCCGCTCGCGTTCCAGCTGGCTTAATTTGCTTCTGAGCTCAATCTTGAGGGGATCAAGACCGCCATCAGCTCGGCGTAACTGTGACTCCGTCTTCTGCAGCTCGCCCAGAGCACGAGTTATTTCCTGGTCCTTTTGATCCATCTGCTTTCGAGTCTCCGATGCCTGCGCGAGGATCTCTTCGTACTTGTCACGCCACTGGTTGACTGCCGCAACAGCTTCCAGGCGGGATTTGCGCGTGTCGATGTATCCACCCGAGATCACACCCCTCTTGTTGATGATGTCTCCGTCGGATGTAATGGCATCCACGTTGTGGCTCCTGGCATACTGCCCACCAACCTGCAAATTGTTGGTGACGACAGTCTTGCCAAAGACTTGTTGAAAGGCGTCTTCATACTCTTGATCATAATTAATCTTGTTGATGAGCGGGACGATGTCGCTGGCGCGAGGCATGTTTACGCGCCTCGGCTTCAGCTGGGCAAGTGGCATGAAAGTAATGCGACCGCCATGTCTCTTGAACAGCTCTGTCGCGAGCATGCTTGCGGTCCTTTCGTTGTCGACAACGTAATGGAATAGGCTGGTTCCAGCTGTCTGCTCGACAGCGATGCGATACGCCTCAGGAACTTCCATCAGCTCCGCGAGCGTCCCGTATGCGCCTGGGATGTCCTTCTCTCGTCTTATTTGGCGTAATGTTGCCAATCCTTTGGCGGTGGCATGGTCCATGGCATGGGAGAGCTCGCGTTCTGCCCTGTCCTTTTCCTCTCGGACTTTGGCCAGGACGGTGTCAAGCTTGTCATCTTCACGGCGCAGCCTCTTTCTCTCTTCGTTGAGGCTGTCGAGGGTTTCTTGAGCCTGTGCAACCTGGTCGATCATGGACTGCCTGCCGCCGCCCCAGTTCTCAAGTTGGCCACGAAGATCGGCAACAGATTTCTCGAGGCCATCAATAGACTGGGTCACGTTGTTGACCTCTTCCTCAGCATCAATCAAATTGGCCTTTTGTTTCGAAATGGTCAGGTTGAGATCATTGATCTCCTTCCGTAGGTAATCGTCTCGCTCAGCACGGTTCTTGAATTGTGAGCTCCGAGTCTGCTTATTCAGGAGGCGCATCCGACGATTTTCAGCGTGATCTAGGATCTGCTTCACTTCGGATTCCGCCTTTTTGCGCTTCTCGAACTCAGGAATCAGCTTCTTAAGCTCTGTCTCCTTGGCCTTGATTTCCTTCCTGACGGCGTCCAATTCTGTGTCGTGTTGATGCTTGGCCATATCTCGAGATGATTGACTGTCGGCCAGGTTTTTCACCTTCAGCTCGGCCTTGGCGCGCGATTTGGCCACTTCACGGCGGTCCTCTTCCAGTTGACGCCTGTCGATCCTGAGCAAATTCAGCTGCTGCTCCAGGGAGCTCAGATTGGACTCCATGCCCGCAATGGCCTTTTCGCCTTTCGAGAAAGCCACCCGCTGCTCTGTGTCATTTTCTCCTCCATCCTTGATGGCCGAACCCAACTCCTCGAGCGCCTCTTCGAAGTGGGTCTGCTGTTGGTAATAGTACGCGTACTCGAGACACCGGCGCTCCCTGTCACTGTTCTGGAACCCTCGGAGTTCCTCCTTCTCCTCCTCCAGCTCGCTGAGACGCTCCTTGATGTATGCCAGGAGCTCATCGATCTTCTCTCTCTTGTTGTTCGTCTCGTTCATGATCTTCAAGGATTCGGCACGCTTGTCCTCGTACAAGTGGGTACCGGCAACTTCCTTCAGGAGATTTAGACGCTCCTTTTCCTTCATGTTGGTCAAAGACGTCACACGACCCTGAGGCACGATATAGAAGGGGTTGGACCTCGAGAACCCGGCTGTGTCGAGCAGCTGCAGAACCTCCTTCTTGGCCCAGACCTTCTTGTCCACGGAGTACTCATCCTTCTTGTGGCCGATTGTCCGCCGTATTGCGACATCATCCTTGTCGATGGTCTGGAACCGGCGGTCCTCGTTGTCGAATATGATCTCGACGTAGGCGGTGGCGACTGCGGAACCGGAGCCTTCGTGCAGCAGGGCGGCGCGCTCCTCACGGCTGAGATTGGAGTAAGCATCGCTCAGGACGAATCGGATGGCAGCGAAGAAGTTGCTCTTGCCAGAGCCGTTTCGCCCGACGACGACATTGGTGCCTGGAGAGAAAGGCTCGATGATGGTCTGGTCCTTGTAGCTATTCGATGAGAACGGTCAATATGCATTCGCATGGCAAAGACTGGGGCGGGGGCGCACAACCTCTTGAAGCCCTGGATGATGATCTGCTTGATGAACATGTTGCCGACCAACGCCACTCAGCGGGCAGGGCGGTGCAGATGTTAGATACCGAGATTGACACGGTCGCCTAGTCTGGCAACATGAGTGCTGCGTCGCGTGCGTATTACGTGTGGGATGTTGTCGTTGTGGACACGGGCGAAAAATGGCTGAGCTCCGGTTTGCTTGGATGCTGGAACTGGGCGACGCGACGCGGTTGGAGGAGGGGCTCTTCTGTCTTGGGCGCGCGCCTGAATGGTTGATTACCTAATCTCCTATACCCAAGACGTGCCAGTAACCTTGACTCTACATAATAATACGGACTAAATACTGGCGGGACGGATAATGCATACATTCGTGTGCTTGGCTAGCACAGCACTTAGTGCGATGTATAGGCATCAAAGCGAGCTGCAATCCCGTACGTCGATTGCTTCATCCAGTAGTACCGGTTCCAGTCGGTGATGTGAACGCACTGGCTGGGCACGGGCGAATCCGGGATCACAGGGGTTTTGAGCGCGTTCAAGCTCAGACCAAAAAAAGTGTTTGCTCTTGCGAGAAGCGCAGTTGATGCGAGAATCTACACAACTCACATAGGACACCACCGGGACGAGAGCGGCCCAACACCTATGGGGCTGCGACCAACGGGACATAGAACAAACAGCCTTCGATAAGTTCTTTGGCTCCAAGCAATACGATTTCGATTCCTCTCTGGTCGGGAAGAAGAAAGGCTTTGTGGTTCAGATTGCCAAGGCCATCTCAGCATATGCTGCCATGTCTAGGCGTCGGCTCGGTGATAGCAGTGGTGTGGTGGTGGCTGCGGTGTGGAAAGGAAGGGGAGCGGCTGGTAATCTGGTTTCTTATTGAGTGGCACTCTGAGAGTGAGGGTCATTGATGAGGCAGAGTGAGGCAGGCGATGGCGATTTGGTATATGGCTGCAGGGGTCTGCTAACCCACTGTTGCGACTAAAGCCTACGACCCACTGCACATCTCAGATCTGCCAGTCCCGATTGAACATGGGAACGCGGTTTCATGTGCTGCTGAGCTCCGCACGTCCGTCCCGGGTTGCCGTCGCGACACTGCGCGACTGAAGGTGGCGTGTTCACTTGCAGCGCAGGCTTCTCGTCAGATGAACCACCATCAAAATGGCCACCGGTTCTCCGGACTCAAGACCAAGGTCCAAGGCGCATCTGGGTAAGATAGCTTGCATGAGGCTCCAGAGACAAGTGTGGGTTAGGGGAACATGGATGCTGTTTCAACGACGAAAAAGTCCCCGAGGCCCGTGTCTGACTCGGAGCTACCTTGGTTTGCGTGCTGAGGCACACCCGAAGGTGTAGTAGACGCCTCGGAGAGCTGTGAAGAGCCCGCATGGTGCTCACGCACTGGGGCTTGATGACAAGGGGGTTTTATGCCTTCTGGCACTATGTCGCTGCTCCTCGACGAGGCAGCAGTTTCCGGCTTCGATATTGGCTACGTGCCGGAGCCGGGATTATGGGGACCTCTGATGATGAGACGACGCGGTGAGTTATCTGATCCAAAGGTGCTGGGGGGATTCTGTATCGAGCGGGATGCCTGCTCAGGCCAGATGTGCTGTCTCCAAGAAATATATATCCATATCACCATGCTCCGGATGGGATGGGTGGAAGGATGGATTGGGAAGATGGAAGAGCGTGTTTTTCCAGAGTGCGAGCGCGCATGTAAACTGAAGCGATGGCGCAACACATGAAATGGTTGTGCCGATGTGAGGCTAGGCTGCTCCTACTGAGCAAGCCGTAATTACGTAGGTTTGAGGTAGGCCGGTAGGTAAACTGGCAGGTAGTTTATGTAGTGATGAGACGCGGATGGATAAGACGGGGGCGACAATGATATGGAGCTTGCCAGAACTGGTTAGCCTGGAGTTCTTTTGAAGGTTGAGTACGCTGGTGGTTGACGACGGCGATGGCATGGGCACATCTGGTAGCGAGCTGCAGCATACTAGTCAAGTTGATGGACGAGTGTGGATGATGGGGTCAACTGGTGTGGGTGATGAGATAGATCAAAGGACATCTGGACGGAGAGCGAGAAGGGACGCACCCCCCCCCGGCTCCACCAAGGATCCCAAGCCAAGAAAAATCTGGTAGCCCAGCAGCTATGGCAGGTGCGGCTTCTGCAGGGGTGGCCGGTGCGCTAAAAACCCAAGTGCAGGAGCTGCCAGTGGCTCCTGTCTATTTAAACAACAGTGCCTTGGATTAGAAGAAGACCACCTTCCCCGTCGTCGTTTTTTTCCCACCGCCCACAGCCCACTCAGGTTTTAGAAGGCCCAGCCCAGCCCGGCCCAGCCCAGCCCAAGCCAGCTCCGGCCTGCTGCACAACGCACCCACCCCGGCCGATCCGCGACCAACAGGCAAGCAGAAGAGGCCGAGCAAAAGCAAGCAAGTTCCATTCACGCATCCGTCCGCCCATCCATCCAACGAAGCAGTACAGCTCCTGCCTGGGCAACACCAGACGAGTTTACAAGTAAGCGGGCTTGACATTTGATTAATTCCTAGTTTTGCCCATTGGTTTTGTTTTAATTCTGTGGACGAGTGTCACGTCAGGTACCCTTTCTCCCTGCTCCGTCGATATCATATTCCGTCCTTCAACCTCAGCATCAGCACCACCATTTGAATCCCAACCCACAAAGGCAAGGGAGAGGGAAACACAAAAAAAAGCGGAAGGGAAAAATACACACAAAAACACCAGTTTGCATCCCATCCCAACGCATCGTGCTGCATCGCATTGCATCCCATGGCATTTGCCGTTGCAGCAATATTTCTATTCCATCCTAGCCCTGAAAGCCATCGCTACTAACACACACCACCCAATAGTCAGTTCATTTCCATCCCCCAGCATCTCAGCCCCCGACCCGCTTGCATCGTTAGCGCAGGGATCCGCCCAAGTCCATTCCCGGCAAAGTCAACTGGTCTCTTTGACTGCCAGTGTCCAAGTGTCCACTTTACCAGCTCCTGATTGGGCAGCCCTCACCTTGCACTGTCTATTTCCAAGGTGAGCCAAACCATCCCCAACCCCTGTAGCCAGCCATCACAAGCTTCACCTTGCGACAGGATCCGCCCAGTCCAGTCGCCATAAACAACCCGAGCCTCTCACCAGGCCAGAGCATACCCAGAGATGTACCTTGTCTTCTAAGGGGTTTTCGTCTTCTTTTTTCTTTTTTCTTTTTCCAATTTCCATTTAATTTCCTGTCTTTTCTTGTGATTGCATGTTGTTCGGCTTGAACAACAGACCAACCAACTAACCATGATCATTGGACAGTGCTTCTCATAGCATAAGCAACAATCACTCTGTCGATACAATAGTCTCATGCCTCAATAACTTGATGGCTTTGTTCGGGCCGAGTCTTTGCTGCCAGTAGCATTTCTCACATCTTAATCCTCCTGCAGCCACATATCATGATATGAGAGAAGATGGCTTCCAGGCTTGATCGTCTCGTCACGTGAGTACTCTTCGAACGACCACCCCCTGTCAGACACCTATATGCCTTGGCTTTTATATCCTGCCGTCATCTATTGTGGTTCTCTCTTCATCCCCGTTCGACTTGCTAACATCGCCTAGAATCCTCGAGACCGGAAGTACCCGGCTCATCCGGGACACGGCAGTAAACCAGCTGGCCGACTGGCAAAAACAGCAGCCAGAGGAACTTTTCAACCTCCTCTCAAGAGTGGTCCCGTACCTGCGGCACAAGGACTGGGAGACAAGGACTACCGCAGCAAAGGCCATTGGCAAGATCATTGAGAATGCGGAAACATACGATCCGAACCCCGGCGAGGAATCTGTCGAGCCAAAGAAGGATGATGGTGTCGGCAACGGTCTTGTCAAGAAGGAGGAGGCTGAACCATCCGCCCCCGATTACGACAGCTTAAGCTTAGGAACTCTGAACGTGCCTGATATCATCAGGCACGGCAGGCAGCTACTGCGTGGCGGCACAATCGACTACTCCCTTGGTGCCCTGGAACCCCAGGAGCGCCTGGCACACCAAAAGAAGACCCTCATCGGCCGCCTTGGCCTGCTGGGCAGGCCTTACGAGGATGAGGAAATACCTCTGCCGAATGAATCTGCCGTGAGCCCTAGCACCCCGGCGGACACCAACGGCTCCCACGGGCCCGGCCGCCCCAGCAGCAACGGAACCGCCACCACACCTCACCCCACCGAAGAGAGCGGAATGAGCGCCAGGCAGCTGAACGTGCTCAAGCGGAAGCGGAAAAGAGAGGCCATGAAGGCCTCTCAAGGCAAGGGCGGTTTCGGTGACCTCTCGCTCCGGCGCAACCAAACGGCTGGCTCGGAAGGCTTCGCCGAGGACACCCCCATGGTCGATACCGACTCCAAAAAGAACGGCAAGATGGCTGACTACTTCAGTCTCGACAGGCCAGCTGACATTGAGGAAGACAGCAAGGTCGTGTCTGAGTACAAGGGCGCAGTGCTGCCTATTAAGTCTGAGTTGGAGGCCGATGTCAACATGGAAGGCTCCGAGTGGCCGTACGAGCGCTTGTGTGAATTCCTAAAGATCGATCTATTCGATCCATCCTGGGAGACCAGGCATGGCGCGGCCATGGGCCTGAGAGAGCTCATCAGAGTCCACGGTGCAGGGGCCGGTCGGGTCCGCGGCGTGTCGCGCAACGAAAACAATGAGCGGAATAGGAAATGGCTCGACGACCTCGCCTGCCGGCTCTGCTGTGTCCTGATGCTGGACAGGTTTACAGATTACAGCTCGGACACTTCTGTGGCTCCCATCAGGGAGACTGTTGGCCAGACACTTGGGTCCGTGCTTTTCCACGTCTCTCCCGACTCGGTACACGCCATCTACCGCATACTCTACCGTATGGTCATGCAGGAAGACCTGCCCCTCGAGCAACATGTCTGGCCAATCTGCCACGGTGGCATGGTTGGACTCCGTTATGTTGTCGCCGTCCGCAAAGACTTGCTACTGAAAGACGGTCGCATGATCGACGGTATAATCCGCGCCGTCATGAAAGGCCTCGGCGACAGGGACGATGATGTTCGTTCTGTCAGCGCTGCGACCTTGACTCCCATGGCGAAGGAATTTGTCACGCAGCGCCCTGGCGAGTTGAATGGTCTCATCAACATCGTCTGGGAAGGTTTGGCTGACCTGAGCGACGACCTTAGCGCTTCGACCGGCAAGATTATGGATCTCCTTGCCGTTCTCTGCAGCTTCCCGGAAGTCCTGGCGGCTATGAAGGCTTCGGCGCAAGAGGACGAGGAAAGAACATTCACTGTCCTTGTGCCCAGGCTTTACCCATTCTTACGCCATACCATCACATCAGTCCGCCTGGCCGTCCTCAAGGCACTTATGACTTTCGCCAAGCTTGACGCAGAATCAGCGCAAGGTTGGCTGAATGGCCGGATTCTCAGACTGATTTTCCAAAACATTCTGGTAGAGCGCGACACAGAGACGCTGAACATGTCTATTGAGCTGTGGGTCTCACTGGTCAAGTCTCTTGCTAAAGATCCAGCAGTGCTGGCAATGGAGTTTTCCTCTCACGTCGAGCCATTGATGCAGCTGACGCTACATCCCATTGGTGTCCAGCGCAACCCCATCCCCATGGACGCTACCCTCTTCATGAAACCATCAGGCGGCACATACGCCCCCCTCAGCGGAACCCCCGCGCCGCCTCGAAGACCTAGTCCGTCAGAGAGCGCCGAGCGGGCCACCAAGAGACGTAGGAAATCGACCAAAGTTGAAGAACCCCAGGCTGCTTCCCAGTCACACGATCTCGACGGACGCATGATGCAAGGAGATATCGATTTGGTTGGGATGGAAACACTGGTGCGGTCACGCATCTATGCGGCCAAAGCCATGGGCTTCATCATGTCGCTTCTCCCAGCAGCAGGCTTGCACGAGTACGATGCAATCATCATCAAGGGCCTTGCATCATCATACTCATCCACACAGCTCAGCGCTTGCATAGTCATCGACGAATACGCACAGAACTCGGTCAATGTTGAGCAGTGCTCCAGGTTTGTGGCGCTTCTGCAGCACATGGTGGAGGGCGAACGGCCATCATCCTACCGAGACCTGGTCAGCTACGTCCGGGGCGTCCGTGCCCAATGTTCGCAGCTCATACATCTGTTCCGCGATTTTGGGAAGGTCTCATCTAGTAAGCTTCCGACTCTTGCTGTGATTGTCCAAGGTGAGGCAGAAGCGGGGCCAGGGGCATTCTCCATCGCGAATGCGGAGAAGGTGGTGGGCGAGGATTATGAAAAGCTGAAGAAGGCAATGGCACCTGGACAACGGCTCATTGCCAGCCAGCAGCTTGCCGAGTCTCGTGATCTTACCGCCCAGGCGATCGAAGAGGCCAAGGCCAAGAAGGAAACGCGTGACGTGCGGATCAGAGCGGCAGCAGCATGCGCTCTCGTGGCAATCAAGCATCTGCCCAAGAAGCCAAGTCCGCTCATCAAGGCCATCATGGACAGCATCAAATACGAGGAGAACCAGGATCTCCAAGGGCGCTCGGCATCGACAATCGCAAATCTCGTCCAGTTCTTCACCGAGTCTGGCCGTCGGGGTCCCGCGGACAAGGTGGTGGGCAACCTCGTCAAGTTTTCTTGCATGGAGGTGGCAGAGACACCGGAATTCCCTGTCCACGCCAGCAAGACGGACGTGGTGCTCTCGATGCAAAAGGAAGAGGACCGTGTCGACCATCCCGACGCTGCCAAATGGGCCCGTGAGGCGAAGGCAGCCCGCGTAACCCGCCGTGGTGCAAAGGAGGCGTTGCAGATATTGTCCAAGACGTTTGGCCCCGAGCTTCTGAACGTCGTTCCTAGCATTCGCGCTTTCATGGAGCAGCCCCTCTTGCGGGCATTCTCCGGCGACCTGCCTGCCGAAGCAAGAGACCCTGAGAACACCTTCGGACAGGAGATCGTCGACGCCATGTCTGTGATTCGCACCATGACCCCCACAATCGATCCTGCCCTCCATCCCTTTGTCATGCAGATGGTCCCGCAAGTTATCAAGGCATTGCATTCCGAGTTGTCAGTTTTCCGATACATGGCTGCCAAGTGCCTAGCAACAATATGCAGCGTCATCACGGTGCAGGGCATGACAGCCCTGGTCGAAAAGGTTCTTCCCTCGATCAACAACCCTCTGGACCTGCACTTCCGACAGGGAGCCATTGAGGTCATATACCACCTGATTGCCGTCATGGGAGACGGGATCCTACCTTATGTGGTCTTCCTTATCGTCCCCGTCCTAGGCCGGATGAGCGACTCGGACAACGAGATCCGGCTGATAGCAACGACATCATTCGCGACACTGGTGAAGCTTGTCCCACTGGAGGCAGGCATACCGGACCCCCCGGGCCTCTCCCAGGAGCTACTCAAGGGCCGGGACCGCGAGAGGACATTCATCGCCCAGCTCCTGGACCCGAAGAAGGTCGAGGCCTTCTCGCTCCCGGTCTCCATAAAGGCCGAACTGCGCTCTTACCAGCAGGACGGCGTCAACTGGCTCAACTTCCTTCGCAAGTACCACCTCCACGGCATTCTATGCGACGATATGGGGTTGGGGAAGACGCTGCAGACGCTCTGCATCGTGGCCAGCGACCATCATGAGCGAGCTGAGGAGTTTGCCAAGTCGGGATCACCGGATGTGAGGCGGCTGCCTTCGCTGATTGTCTGCCCCCCCACCCTATCTGGGCACTGGCAGCAGGAGATCAAGACATATGCCCCGTTCCTCAGCGTCACGGCATATGTGGGGCCTCCAGCCGAGCGAAAGTCGATGAAGGACAGCCTCGACAAGCCGGATATCGTAATCACTTCGTACGACGTATGCCGCAATGACGTTGACGTTCTTGAGAAGTACAACTGGAACTATGTGGTGCTCGACGAGGGCCACCTCATCAAGAACGCCAAGGCAAAGATCAGCATGGCTGTGAAGAGGCTGGTCAGCAACCACCGGCTCATCCTGACCGGCACCCCGATCCAGAACAACGTGCTGGAACTGTGGTCACTGTTCGATTTCCTGATGCCCGGCTTCCTCGGGGCAGAGAAGGTCTTTGCCGACCGCTTCGTGAAGCCCATATCTGCGTCCCGCTACAGCAAAGCTTCGTCGAAAGAACAAGAAGCCGGGGCCCTGGCCATCGAAGCTCTGCACAAACAGGTCTTGCCATTCCTTCTGCGGCGCCTGAAGGAGGAGGTGCTCGACGACCTGCCACCCAAGATCTTGCAAAATTACTACTGCGACCTCAGCGATCTGCAGAGGAAACTGTTTGACGAGTTTACGAAGCGCGAGTCAAAGAAGCTGGCAGACGAGGCCGGCCGCGATGACAAGGACGCCAAGCAGCACATCTTCCAGGCGCTACAATACATGCGAAAGCTCTGTAATTCTCCTGCTATGGTGTTGAAGCCGGGACACCCCAACTACGACGAAACTCAGCGCATCCTCGCAAAGGGAAACACTAGCCTGGAAGACGCTGCCCACGCCCCAAAGCTGACAGCACTCCGAGACCTCCTGGTAGACTGCGGTATCGGCACAGAGGGCCATGATTCGAATGACCCGCTGTACCAGCCAATCAAGCCTCACCGGGCACTGATCTTCTGTCAAATGAAAGAGATGCTGGACATGGTGCAGAACTCAGTTTTGAAGGCTATGCTGCCCTCCGTGACTTACCTGCGTCTGGACGGCGGCGTCGAAGCCAACAAGCGCCAGGACATCGTCAACAAGTTCAATAGCGACCCGTCTTACGACTGCCTTCTCCTGACCACCAGCGTGGGCGGTCTGGGCCTCAACCTCACCGGAGCCGACACGGTCATTTTCGTCGAGCACGACTGGAACCCGCAGAAGGACCTGCAGGCCATGGACCGCGCGCACAGGATCGGTCAGAAGAAGGTTGTCAACGTGTACCGGCTGATCACGCGTGGCACGTTGGAGGAGAAGATTCTCAGCCTGCAGCGATTCAAGATCGACGTGGCTTCGACGGTTGTGAACCAGCAGAACGCAGGTCTGGCGACAATGGACACGGACCAGATCCTGGACCTGTTCAACATAGGCGACTCGGGCCCTGGCTTGATCACCGAGAAGCCAGCCGGGGGCGGCTCTAGGTTCGAGGGGCGTGAAGAGGACATGGTGGATGTTGAGACGGGTGACGTCCGCCAGCCGGGTAAGAAAGCTGCCTGGCTGGAAGACCTGGACGATCTTTGGGACAACAAGCAATACGAGGAGAGTTTTGATTTGGACGGCTTCCTCAAGACGATGGAGTAGGGCGTCGATGGTCATGGCGAGGGTTGGTTCTCGTCTCTCGGGGGCAAGGTATTAATGTGTGCGGAGGCTGGTACAGGTACGTCTCTTGAGTGTGTTTCATGCCGGGGTTGTTGGATCATTTCTATACTTGTACGGTCATGGAGCGCAGGAGCTGGGGTTGGCATTAGGCATCAACCTGCTGGTCTATAAAGACGGCAGCAAGGAGTTTTACGGGTTCTGAGGAAATACCATCACCATCCCACGCTTCTAGACGGCGCTTCTCCTGTCTAGGTCGAACATGTGTCCGAACAAAGATATGTGCGCATTATTCCCGGCCGTTCGTTCATGGTGCTCCGCAGTGCTGTTGATGCACTGTGCGTCCAGATACCGGGCGCCAGTGGAGGAAGTCGCGAGGCCAGAATTCCGTGAGAAAGGGCGTCTGTGAAGCTGTTCAGGTCTCACAGCCTCACCTGCGCCAAAGCCTAAGATCCCTGGAAGCTAGCCTGCTTGCTGTGCACCCCCACAAGGGTAGGCCCCATGTGGCGTAGTACCCCGCCAGCCAGATCCCAATGCCCCTCCATCAATCAAGTTGGAAGCTTCCAGAGCCACAACCTGTTTCTCGTATCCGCGTCAGGCTTGTGAGCGTCAACTCTATCCGGGCCACTGAGACTCTGGAATTTCCCAGACGAACCTCAGATTACAGTCACACGACACGTTGGAGAAGTAGCTGGATAGATACAGCTAAAATGCCTGTTGACTACAGCAAATGGGCAAGTCACGCTCTCCCCTCTCCCCCCCGGCCCCCCCCCCCAAAAAAAAAAGATGCCCCAGTTTAAGGCTGGCAAGAAGCTAACCGACATATGTGCTGAGTAGGACGCACTGGAGCTCAGTGATGACTCCGATATCGAAGTACACCCAAACGTGGACAAGCGATCCTTCATCCGCGCAAAGCAGAACCAGATCCACCAGCAGCGGGAGCAGCGCAAGCAACAGATCGCCACCCTTAAGTACGAGCGCCAGATCAACGACGCCCTGATACAGCGCATCACCTCCCTGCTGAACTCTCTCAAGGCCCACGCCGCCGACGCCGACAATGGGAAGCACAGCCCCGGCGAGGTCGCCTTCGCGGCGGTCATGGAGTCAGCCGCGAACCTCAAGCCCGAGGACGACACGCCGCCCCCGCGGCCCGCCGGCGTGCATAACGCCGAGGAGAAGCTGCCCACGTACAGCAAGATGATGGCCACGCTGCTCGACCAGGTGAACAAGGCCATGGAGGAGAAGAATGTCAAGGACGAAGACCGGTACGCCGCCATGGTCGCCGAGATCCAGGACCACCTGGACAAGGTCACCAACCTGCAGGGGGACCTGCACAAGAAGCTCGACGAGCTGGAGAGGGAGGAGGCCAGGAAGATCACCAGCGAGAGCATCCACACCGGCTTCGACAGCTCGCACGTGGCCAAGTCGGAGGCCCCCTCGTCATCAAGCGGCAAGAAGGACGACGCCAAGGTCGAGCTCCTGAACCCCAATTTCAGCGCACTGCAGGCAGGGGAGACCAGCTCCGCGGCGAAATCAGGCGACGATGACGGCGACGACGACGAGGTAGAGGCCTCACCCGCGGCGAAGCAGTTCGCAAAGATCAAGGCGGGCTCCTACAGCGAGTCCCTCTCGTTCCTGGGCAAGCACCCGGAGATCCTGCAGGAGAAGGAGACGGACGGCCTGCTCATCATGGCGTTCGACGCTCAGCTCAGCGGCAAGGACGAATTCGCGCGGCAGTGCGTTCACCAAGGCCTGCTGCTGCAGTACTGCCGCGCGCTGGGACGGGACGGCGTGGGGCTCTTCTTCAAGCGCATCATGACCAAGGGCCACCAGGCGCAGGACGTCTTCTTCAAGGACGTGCAGGACACGTACATGAAGATCAAGACGCGCGCCGCCGAGATCAACAGGGAGCGTGCGGCTTCCGGGTCGGGCCTGGCCGAGGGCGAGGGCGTCGAGCAGATCCAGCTGCACGCCGTGGAGCCCGGCACCGTCATCAACATCCAGGTGCCGCCCGCAGACAGCGCAGACCCGGAGGTGCAGGAGGCGCGCAGGATCTTTGAGGGCTTCAGCCC
This sequence comes from Stenocarpella maydis, assembly GCA_002270565.1. Classification (NCBI taxonomy): domain Eukaryota; kingdom Fungi; phylum Ascomycota; class Sordariomycetes; order Diaporthales; family Diaporthaceae; genus Stenocarpella; species Stenocarpella maydis. The sequence goes on from NQMI01000090.1 coordinate 113,534, forward strand.
GGAGATGAGGAAGGCCCTCGAGAGCGGCAGCCTCGAGCAGGTGAACAAGGTGCTGGGCAACATGAATGTGGACGAGGCCGAGGACCTGGTGGGCAAGTTCAACGAGGCGGGCGTGCTGAGCCTCGAGCAGGAGATCATAGACGCCACCACGGACCAAGGCAAGGCCGAGTGGAAGACCCTCCAGGAACAGGGCAAGGCGACCACGTCCGAGTCGCAATATGCGGATGACCCGGAATAAGAGCGAGCTGAGGGTTTTGATGATTTTTAGTCAACGATTGCACAGAAAGCATCGCAACAAGTGGTACAATACCATTTGGACTGCCATTCATCGTAGGATTATGTTCCCTATATGCCCCCCCCCCCCACAAAAAAAAGAAAAGAAATCAGAAACACAGGCGCTAGACATTAATTAGCCCTAGTTCGTGTAACCACAGATGTACCGTCCAAAACCCATCGTTAGCGATCCCCAATGTGCCTACGAAAAAAGGAATGATAATAATGACGCCCCCATTCACGCTCAATCGTCCTCGCCGTCCTCTCCGTCTTCACCGTCGCTCTGCCCACCGTCATCCTCACCGTTGCCCTTGACGATGTAGCTGCCAATATCCCTTGGACCCTGCAGCCTCGTCTCCCTCACGTAAATCCTGGAGCAGATAAAAGGCCACGGTCTATCCCTGACGTGGCCCTCAAAAGGGGGCACGTCGAACCCGAGGTCGGCCTTCTCCACGTCCAGCTCCTGCGCCCATATCTCGGCGAGGCTCGGCTTGATGGCATCGCGATAGTAGAGCCATGAGTCCATCCGGGCGCCCATGGGCTTCCAGTGCTCAAGCGCCACCCTGGCGGCCTCCTTGTTCGCGAGCTCAAGGTTGGTGAAGCTGCCCACGACCTCGTGGCCGTACTCGACGTCGTCCCAGGTGAGAGCTCCTAGCTCGCCGCCGGGCTGGGAGGCCTCCATGGTGATGTCGGTGTCGACGGATTTGATGTCGCCCTCGTCGGATCCGTCGTCTCCCTCGGCGTCCCCGGCCTCAGCTTCCTCTTCGTGGTCAGACACAGCATCCGGCTTCGGTGGGCCGGAGAAAAGACTATCGTTGTCACTGTCTTCATCCACGGGCTCTTTCTCGCCCGGCTCTGGCCCTTCGTCTGCCACATATGTGGTGGGCATCTTGTGTTTTGGTTTCGAATTCGACTTCCTGCCCTTGTTCTTTTCCTTATCGTTGCCAGGCTCCTCTTTCCCTAGGAAAACTCTTGGAATAACGTACGTGTGGAATACGTCGTACCGCGTGCAGTATATCTGCTTGAGCTCCTTACGCACGGAGATCTCGCTGAGATTCAAGTCACTGGACATCTGCCTCTCACTCTGCACCATGCACATGACCAGCTTCCCGTCGGCGAGCTCCTTGATCCCGAAGAACAGGCCATCGTCGGGGCCGACGCGGAACTGGATGGAGACGAGGTGTGAACCATCATACCGGTCGTCCCTAAGGACAGCTTCCGCATGCTTATTGGCGTCTTCTTTTTGGTAGAACTGGTCTTCCATGCGGTTCAATCTGTAGTTGCTAAACTTTGTACCCTTCTCGTAGGGCTCGCTCTTGAAAACGGCATACACAGTAATTGTAGTGCCAGGCTCGAGGGCGTCCACCAGTGGTATTCCACGCCTCTTCCCCTTCTTCGAGGCTGCTGAGGGCCCGTGGATCGCATGACTATCGGCATTCTCGCGGTCTTCGATGTATTCGACGGTGAGGAGACCTCTTGCCTTCTGTGCCTCCCGCTTTTCGTCATTCCTCGCATGTGTAGCCCGCAACTTAGCTAGGCCGGCTTCGATTCGTCTCTGTTTGACCTCCTCAGACTCGTCTGGGAATTCCTTGTTCACTTGCGCTTCGAGGTCCTCCCGCCTCCTTCTGATCTGGTTTTCACGGTCTTTTTCCCTCTTTCTGGCAGCTTGGATAGCGTTTGGGCGTTTGGGGCCAGATACACCCGCCGAACTTCTCATTATCGCCAAGCAGCGATCCGGATAACTAGGTTTACCGACATCGGGCGGTACAAAGTCGACGAAAGTAGCCTTGCGCTGCTGAGCCAACTGAGAGGGGTGGTTTTTGAAGAAGGCCCTTGTGTCTTTGAGGTCCTTCTCATCCAGCCACATCTCCTGCCGATGTTGACTAACGCAGGGTGCTGGCTGAATAGTGCCCAGTCCCGACTGCATCCTGTGACCCTTCTGCTGGTCATCATTTTCGTGCCCTTTACCAAGCTGGTACGAGTCGGCGTACAGCATCCCACGCGCTTCGCGCAAGCCTTGATCTAGTTGCAGAGGTAGTTGTGCATGGCTGGTGTTGCTGCTCATTGGAAGCTCGGCATCCGCAGTGTCGGAATCGATACGATAGGGCTCCTCATGGGCTTCATGAAGAACCGGGCTCTGATCACAGGTCGCTCTCTGGCCAAGATTCCTCTCCAATGGTTTTTGAGAGGTAACGGCAGCACGTTGGCATATCCTCGGTGCCCAATGTCCCTGCTCATTCTGGTCTGCCACCAAATACGCCTTTTCTCCTCGCTGCCTGCCGGGGTTTGCATGTTGAGTCTTGTTCGCTTTTTTCAGAGCTCGTTTTTCCTGTTTCTTCTGGCTGATTTCACAAGACCTGACCCTGTCCACCCGATCTGGACGACTATCACCTGGCTGGTGTTTTGTGGAACCCCTGGGTCTCTCAATTACCCTAGCCTGTTTTGTACGATGTATTGTCTCGACGAGGTTGTCCCTCGGCCTATGGCCATGAGTTTTGCCCACAGATACCGCCTGGTGTTTTGTCGTAATAGAGCCAGCGGCAAGAGAGGTGGAATCAGAAGCAGTGTCATCTCGGACGCCGTGCTTGTGCCTCTTGTGAGGTCGCTGACTCTCGAATTCCTCCCGAGGCTTGGAAGGTCTCATGAACTGACGAGTTTCGGCGGTTTTCTTCTTCGGATTAGGGATTTTGGGTGCCTCAGAAGCTGCTCGCCGAGGAGCTGGTGCAGATAAAGCCTGTCCATCGACTTGGACCTGCTCTTTAGCCAGCGCTTCTTGAGATTTTGGTGCGCTGCGGTGTTTTCTCTTTTTCTCCTTCTTCTCCGGTCCAAATACCTCTTCTCTGTCAATATTCAGTATTTGAGTGTTTGTATTCTCGGTCAATTTCCTCTCTTTTTCGACTGTCTCGATTGCGTTCCGCGAGTCCTTCGGATCCTCGCTCTGCTGGGATTTCTCAGAGCGAGGTTCAGTTGCGGTAGGATTGCGGACGGAAAAGAACTTGCTGAGTTCAGGCTTCAGCGGCTGAGAGCCAACGAGGGATTCGAGGGCGCCACGTGTGAGTGGGATGGAGGCGTCGGTAGGCTCGAACTTGCAGATGGGAACACCAACGATGCTACGCTTACGCTTCTTGCTGAGCTCCAGTATGGTGCCCAGCGCTAAGCCATCATCTGATGAGCTGCCATCTTGGACCTGCGGGTTTCTCGGGCTCAGGTTGCCAATGTCAGTAGCACTGGACTCCGTTTGGGTGATACCATTGTCTTGCTGAGATTGCGGGCTGGACTCCTCAGAGTCAGGTACACTTGACCCACCCAGGGTGGCAGACTCATCTTCCACCTTCACTTCTGGCTCGTGTGAGGCATTGAAAGAGCCTTGTAGATTCTCCACGGAGGTCAGATCTGTTGCGTCCGACGCTATAACGTCGATGTCGTCGGCTGTCAGGTCGATGATTATCGCCCCGGGACCGGGGTGTCCCCGTGACGACATTTTGATGGCAGCTAACTCTCAGGTTTGGATCTGCGTATTGTCAGGGAAGAACGAAACAGGAGGGTTCTCAGATGGGATTGAAGGTTTCTGAAGCACAAGCAGACTGCTCTAGTGAAGGCTTGGAGTGATGAGATGCTTACCTGCACCAAGAAATGGGGGTCAGAGAAGTGACTAAGTCGTGGAAGTCGCCACAACCACGAGGAGTAATAGAAGGTAGGATCTTGACGTGCGCCCTTTTGAAAACTCGAAGCGAACGAAGTTGAGGGCCGGGAGGCCTGTTGGATGGGGAGAGGTAGGTTCCCTGAGAGGCCTGCCACAATCGGCCGCGTGGGTTTGTGTCGCTCAGAGGTACGTACTTGGCGGTCCACGAGGCATAAGTGGTAGCGCAGGCTATGGGAAATCGGTCAGGGGATTCTAGAATGGTCCCAGGTCCTGAGGCTAAACAAGTGGAGTGACGGGGCCGAGGAAAACTATGGCATGAAGGGATTTTGAGTGGGAGGCCATGAAATGGACCAGAAATGCAGGCATATGTGCACAGCGTGGGGTTTGTGCGCCTCCTTCCCAGTTGTGTTTTATTTCCAATCCTCTGGGTTTGTAGCAGCACTGAGTTCGGGGGGTTGCCTCCCCCGGGGGAGGGGGTAAAAGCCGAAGATGATTCCCAGAACGGAGATGGTCGTATAAGAGTGCCGGGTAGGTCCTGTGGTGTTGGACCTCAGTGTAGGTTGGCTGTTGGTGTGCCTACCTTCTGGCACTAGTTATGATTCATAGTTAGAATCAGATTGAAATGCCGAGAATAAAGGTCTGCGAAGGTCATAGCGTTTCAAACACTCCGAGGAATTATTTGGCTTGAGTAACCTTTGGATGGAAATGGCCTTCTAGATGTGAGAAGTGATCAAGGGAGGTTGAGTCCTGGCACTGGAAAACTTCAACAGAAATCTGCAACAGCATGAATTATTCATCAGTCTGTTTGAACTGTGTGTTTTTTCTGGGCATAGCTCCCACATGGAAGGGGGTACCTTCACACGCTCCGTGGTCGACATCTCACCTTTGACAGTATGCTCACAATCAGCTTGTTCACTTCGCCGATTTGTACGGCAAAACTGGGAGAGTTACCTGATGAGGTGGCTTAGGTAAAACCCATCCTTGTCCACATTGAGCGCCCCTGGAAAGATGGTATCGATCCGGCGGGAACCATCCACACTCCGTACCAGCCATCAGTGACTGAGGGCGGCTGAGCAATTTAAATTGGGCGGATAGGCTGGTTGGTTTAGCAGATTGGGCAGTTCAAAAACCCGCGAACGCTTTGAAACTTCTAAACGGCCAAGAGCTTGCTAAACGGTCGGATGAAGGAACAGGGGGAAAGCAGAAGGCCTCAACTCGCCTGCTCTCTGTAAACTGATTAGAAAGACAAGGTGGTGGATGGAATGGGGCGGTCCGACTTTCCATCCGAGCTTAGCGGTGGCTGGACGGCTCAACCACCGTTTAGAGGGAGCCGACATCAAAGGAAAATCTCCTTGCCTCGGAATCTTCGCCTGGGAATGCACGCATCTAAGTCACGCATGTAGTTGGGATCCGCCTGTGAGCTTAGCGCGGTTATCAAGTATCCAGACGAGCTCGGCAGTCCTGGGTTGAGTCTAAGAGTACCTGAAATAAAAGACTCGTAAAATCCGGGCAGGCCATGGCCACCTCTGTATTCATGGATATGTCTGGGTCAGACGGCTTCTTACTCACGATGAATAAAGGCTTGCTGGTCGACTCATCAAGCCCATGGTAGTGCCTGATACAATTGCGACTGGTGAAACGCTTCTGATGGGATAGAGACGCCGAATCCACCAAATCCACCAAATCCTGTACATTGCATGTTGCGAAAGACTATTCGATCGGGTTATGTGTACGTTGTCATGAGAAGCTGGGACACACAAGAAGCGTGTCAAAGTTGGCGGATGTAGCATTTAGACCTGGTACGAGCCAAGATTTATTTGACCGTGCCCGATTTATGACTCTCACTTTCATTCAAGTCCTATAATTGTCTCAATTAGCATTCCACAACAGGGCAAATATCAAAAGCTCTAGGACAGCTGGTGATTATGGATTTTTAATCCATTTATAGCCAATATGAACTTTTCTTGACTCTTTGTCAAATGTGTCTAGCTAGTGTCCGGCAATAACCACAAATCTACAAGAAGACCTCCAGGTTGAACTCCAGCGCCGACACGGGGTATCTGAATCTTGTTAGTTACTGGAAATTGAATGAAGGTGTTCTCAACACTCACCTGATGTCAAACGCCTCAAGCACAGTTGGGTTGAGGATACCGAACTGGCCAATTCTCTGGGTCGCGCCATCAAGTCGGACATAAATGGCGGCGGCATGGCCGTGGAAGAAGGTGGGCTCGTCAGTCTCCTCGATCCAGTAGCCATCCTGTTTGGAGGGTTCCTGGACGACTTGGAAGTCAATGCTCTTCCCCTGCAGAGCCTCCTCGTGCGTCAGGAAGGCCGTCCTCAACATGAGTAACTGGCGGTCCAGCAGACCGTGCACCTCCTCGAACCCTGACGTCTTGCCGCAGAAGCAGGCCGCGAAATTCCTCTGGTTGCGGGCCTTGCGCTCTTCGGCCTCGTCCTTGAAGGCAACGTCTGAGCACTCAAAGATCTTGATCGGCAGAGCCTTGCTCTTGTTCTCCCGGATTGTCTTGAGCAGACCGGGCAGCAGCGACGTACGGACCACTTGGTACTCTGCCGTCTTGGGGTTGGCAAGCCGTATTGCCTTTCCGTCGTCTTTCTTGTTCAGGTACGTGTAGTTTTCGTCATAAGAACACAGGATGAGTGGCAAGACCTCGGTCCAGCCTGCAAAAGCCGCTTCGAAACGCACAATGTCGGCCAGCTTCTGGATCTTGGTGGATGCACCGACCGTTGCTGACTTGTGGGGTGATGATCTTGGGAGGTTGTTGTAGCCATAGCAAATGGCCAGGTCTTCCATCACATCGCACTGATGAAGCACATCTGCTCTTGTCGCGGGAACAGACACTTCTATCAAATTCTTGTCCTTGCTGGACGGTTTTGCGTCATAGGCCATCTTGGTCAGCAACTGACATATGCGCTCTGGGGTCTCGTCCAGGCCGGTGCAGCTCTTGAGGTAGTCGACCTCTGTCTCGATGACCTTTGGGGTGAGGTTCGGGAATGTGCGCGTCCTCGCATCGTCGTACTCATAAATAACCTTGACTGGTTCGACAGTGAAAGGCTCGGCGCAATACATCGAGAACATGGTCACCATCATGTTTGTGACTATCTCCAGCTTAGTCTCGTCGGTTGCGGTAAGGTCGATGAAGACGTTCTTGGTCTTGGTCGTGATCTTGGAGTGGTCGCCGTTGATGATTGGGGGCATGGACAGCACCACGTTGTTTGCATCAAGCATCAGAGGATAGACGGGAGCATCCCTGATGATGTGGAGGTATTTTCCGAGATGCTTGTCCTTTTCGTAGAAAGCCATGAGCTCGGTGGCCGTCATGGACTTGTCCTGGTTCAAGGGCTTGAAGTTGATATCATTCGGCGGCAGGGCATCGTAGACGAAGGGGCCCTCGATGGTGTCGAGGTCGTGCGTTCCAATAGCGACAAGAGTCCGTTGACGTGCCAGGTTCATGTGCAGCTTGTCCTGCAGCGCAATGAAGGACTCGTAGCTCTGCTGAGTGAAGGTGATATTCCTCAGAACGGCGCCTGCAGCGTATGGACGGACTTTCTGGGTGTTGGACCTGATCGTCAGGGTCTGTAGGTTGCCGTCCTTGGGCTCGACCAGCCGGTAGTTGGGTGCGGGTGTTTTTTGGCGGAAGATGTTAAGCATGAGCTGGATGCCTTCGAAACACAGCATGTCGTAGCGGTTGGCCTGCATGAACGGTCGGTCAGTCTTGAGGCTTGGTCAGGGCGTCATGGGTCGTCGGGGGGGGGGGGGCAATACCGGAATCTCTGGACTCGTGGTTAGAAAGCGTGCCTCGCAAGTTGGTGGTTTCTGCTGGACTGACCGATTTTTAGTTCCGGAAGCACGCCTGCCGGGCGCTCGTCCTCCTCGGTGTCTTCATCGAGCTCAATTCCGAAGTCGAAGCACAGGTCCTCGAATTCCTCCCTGGTGAACCTGCAAAACCCTGGTGTGAGCTTTGGTGTCTTGCAAGTCGGAGGGGTGCCGGCAGGCGGAGGGAGTGCAAGCTCACTTCTGACCAAGGGCCTCGTAAAGGGCGTACTTGTCGACGGTAATGGTAGGCATGGCGGCGAGCTTGAGAGGCGACCAAGTACGCGTGGTCAGAACAGGTGGGTGTGGTGACAAGAGGGAGGGAGGTGTTGAGGAGCGTTCGGGGCGTCGCGAAATTCCTATGCGACCAATTGCCCTGGCCGAAGTTGAGTCAGAGACGGCGGGCAGGTTCCTCGAATTTTGGAGGGGTGCTCCAAGCCCACGACCCTGACGTCTCCCTTCCTCAGCCACCCTAACCCCGACTACCTGCCCCGGTGGAAAGTGCAGCAATATTTAGTTCCTCACAAGGCAATTAATTGTCAATCAAAATCGCAAGCGTCTTAATATAAATATACTGTGTGGCTGGAGTACCTATAATGAGCCTCAGAACATTCTGCTGCCCACTGGATCTCAGGAGCTCAATCTGCCCAGGCGCTCATTGTGATAATGCACCGAGTCCAATCTGCCACATGCAGGGCCGAACAAACGGATACTAGTCGCAGTTCATCAGCGGAGAAGGCCTCTGCGAAGAGAAACACTGCCGTTGAGACCCGTACAAAGTCCCTGGTCTAGGCCCTTGGGAGTGATTTTGGGAAATCGCTACCGAATACCAAGACGGGCATGTCAGTTTCTGCCTCGATACCGAGTTGGCTTTGGTAGTGGACAAGAGACAAACATAGCTCTGGCAGGTCACGTCTCTTTGGTGCTGCCCTAATACAAGGGGTATTTCGTGCATGCAAACATAACATACTATGTACACTAGCGACTCCGCCTTGGTGGTGGAACCTAGGCACATAGAGTAGGTGTCTAGGTAGGTACTTTGGTGCCCTGCGGGACTGTAGTGTGTGGTCTTGTACCCGTGCTGCTTGGTGTGTATGAGGAGAACCCCCCCCCCCAGCCTGCCCCTGTTTCCTGATGAACCTGGCTGGGTGGAAGGGGGGAAGGAAGCGGCCAGCTGCCAGACCGGTTGCTGGCTGCACCACAATGCCATCAGTCACCAAGAGCTCCCCCCTTCATCAAACCTGACTTCATCCCACCAGTCCCCCCAAAAGTCCCCGTATCACCACCACGACGCCCACAGAAGCCATCGCCCGGCCTCCGTATCACGAGCCCGAGCCACCGCCCCGACCTGGTCTGATTTGTTTCGGCCTCAACAACCGCAGCAGCCCCACAGCAGCGGTCCAAGGAGCCCTTTGGGAACTGCTTCGCTCGGGCACACTGAGGCGACGCCGTCAGGACAGGAATCAGCTGCAAAAGTCGGTAGCTTAATTACATCACCCTTCCTCGCACGCGATCAGCCCGTCCTCGCGCTCACACCCTGCAGTCTTCCATCCTCCATCCCACTGTCCTTCGACACCCCGGCCCGCACTGCCATTGCCTAAATCGCTCGTCATGGCTGACGCGCCGAATGCGAATGATGAGCTCTACCCCATCGCCGTGCTCATCGACGAGCTCAAGGTATGCCGCCGCCCCTCATCCCACCCTCCCGCTCCCGGCTAACCCAACACCTAGCACGATGATGTTATCCTCCGTCTCAACGCGATCCGACGCCTGTCCACCATCGCCCTGGCCTTGGGCGCCGAGCGAACCAGGGAGGAGCTGATTCCCTTCCTCGATGGTCTGCGCCCTAACCCAACATACCTACCTGCACAGCCCCTCTAACACCAAAACAGAGTCTGTCGAGGACGAGGACGAGGTCTTGGTTGCCCTGAGCGAGGAGCTCGGTAACTTCATCGAGTATGTCGGCGGCCCTCAATGGGGTCACGTCCTGCTGTCTCCCCTCGAGAACCTCGCTGCAATCGAGGAGCCCGTCGTCCGAGACAAGGTCGGTTAATATCCACCTGGGTAGCATGCGCCCTGGCACTAACCGACGTGACAGGCCGTTGAGTCCCTCAACAAGATCTGCGCCGATCTCTCCACCCAGCAAGTCGAGGAGTATTTCATCCCCCTGACAATCCGACTCTCCAAAGCCGACTGGTTCACGTCAAAGGTGTCGGGATGCGGGCTCTACACCAGCCCCTACCAGAAGGTGTCCCCACCTATCCAGCAACAACTTCGCCAGCAGTTTGGGCAGCTCGTACACGACGAAACTCCCATGGTGCGCCGCCAGGCCGCCACCAACCTCTCAAAGTTCGTGAAGGAGATGCCAGCCTCGATTGTTGTGGAGGAGATGATACCCATGTTTCAACACCTTGCGCAGGACGACCAGGACAGTGTGCGCCTGCTGACGGTCGAGGTGCTTATTGCCGTTGCCGAAGTTGTTCCCAAGGAACAACAGTCGAGTCACGGCGTGCTTCTCACCTCCCTCCGGAGCCTCATAGAAGACAAGAGCTGGCGGGTCAGGTACATGATTGCAGACCGCTTTGAGAAGGTTCGTGCCCTCGTGCTGCATTCTTGCGTCAAGTCCTGCTTGCTGACCTGATCCTAGATTGCAAAAGCAGTTGACGAGGAGGTTGTAGCAAGGGACCTGGTGCCATCATTTGTGAAGCTTCTCAAGGACAACGAGGCCGAGGTCCGGACCGCAATCGCAGGACAAATCCCGGGGTTCTGTGCCCTGGTTGACCGGACGACTTTGCTTAACGATATCATGGGCAGCGTCGAGGATCTGGTTTCCGACAGCTCCCAACATGTCCGTGCCGCTCTTGGTACTCAGATCAGTGGGCTCGCCCCCATACTGGGCAAGCAAGAGTACGTCTACGGACAGAAACCCGACTGCTACCTTCCTGCGATGCTGACCGAAACCCCAGGACTATTGACCATCTGTTGCCCATGTTCCTCCAGATGCTGAAGGACGAGTTTCCTGAGGTCCGCCTTCACATCATCTCGAAGCTCGAACTCGTCAACCAAGGTGAGCAGCCCGCAGCTAATTCCAGTCGTTCTGCGCTAATATCCACAGTCATCGGAATCGATCTGCTGTCACAATCGCTACTGCCCGCCATTGTGCAGCTAGCAGAGGACAAGCAATGGCGTGTCCGCTTGGCTATTATCGAGTACATCCCGTTGCTGGCCAGCCAGCTTGGAGTTAAGTTCTTCGACGAGAAGCTCAGTGCCCTCTGTATGGGCTGGTTAGGCGACACGGTTTTCTCCATTCGCGAGGCGGCAACGCACAACCTCAAGAAGCTCACAGAGGTCTTTGGCGTCGAGTGGGCGAGTGAAGCTATCATTCCCAAGGTGATGGCTATGGGCAATCACCCGAATTATCTCTACAGGATGACCACGTGTTTCGCCATCACGGTTCGTACCAAATCCTCGGCCGTCGGATCCCTTGTTTGCTAATATTGCTCCAGACGCTGGCAACCGTTGTGAGCATGGATGTCATTGCGAAGTCAATCCTGCCCATGCTTGACAAGCTTGTTGTGGACGACATTCCCAACATCCGGTTCAACGTCGCGAAGACCTATGCTGTGCTAATTGATGTCCTCCAACGCCTGCCCGATGAGGGCACCGTCTACCAGCTTGAGAAATCTGGAGAGACAAAGACACCGTCTCCCCAGGGCCAGGAGCTTATCCAGTCGCGGGTGCTTCCGAGCCTGGAGAAACTGCAGAAGGATGACGACGTGGATGTGCGTTATTTCGCGACCACAGCTGCTGCGGTTGTGACCGGGTCGGGAGGGGACCCCATGAACACCTCTCCTTAAAACGGAGATGAGATCGCGGAATCGACCACTTGTGTGAGGCGGATACCGCTCATGCCTTGACGCTTTTCGCAGATGAGCCAGTCCGCTCGATGCGAGTCTGGCTATTGATTTCATCCAGCCCCGATTATATACAGCGTTCCATCGACGGGAAATCCAAAAAAGACATAACACCATTAGAAGAAGGACAAGGCATAAAGGAGCATCAACGATTCCCCAAAGTATACGCTATGGCTTTGCGGTCTTTTGCAGGTATCCAAACCCATTGGGCTTCAAGTGGATACCGGCAGGGCAGGCTGTGCGGGTGGACTATGCTATAGCCTTGGCCTTGAATAATGTAGGACTACCCTGGAGCCTCGAGCCCGGACAGAGAAAGAGACCCCATTGAGCAGCACACACTTAGCACGTCGATAAATTATGCACGTATCATGCTACAAGATGCGCAATGCCTGCCTTGCATATATCGCTCGCCATTGGGTATCCATGTCTACTGTGCGTGCGCCAGTCTGCTTCGTGCCAGCCAAGCCGTGATATCTGTCTGTCTGCTACAGATGACGTGTAGGCCGCCCGTGCCGCCCTCAAGTCCTCTGGAAGCACAAGGTGCTGATTGTCTGGCCCTTGACCCCCCCGAAGCTGAAGCTCGGGTACTCGACCCTCCCGACCCTCACAAAGGAGCCACCCTCGACCTCGGTGCTCCCCTCGCCGAACCACCCCTCAAGCTCCGCCTCGGTCCAGTTGCAGCTGGTGACAAGGAACAGCCCGCCGGGCCTGACGAGGCGCACCACGCGCGCCTTGTACCCCTCGCAGGCGCGGCGCCCCCGGGCGTCGGCCTCGCCGCTCAGCGAGATGGCGTCGAAGGTGCCCTTATCGTGAACGACATCCCACCCCTCCCCCTCCCGCTCCTCGCCGCCGCCGCCCAGCACCGCGGCGTAGTCCCCGCGCAGCACGTCCCACTCGGCGAACCCGACCTCGTCGCCCTCCTCCCCGGCGACGGCCCCGGACCGCGCGATCTGCCGCGCCAGCGCCACGCTCTCGCCGCTGTAGTCGACCCCCAGGCACCGGCCCCTCCAGCCGCCCTCGCGCAGCGCAAAGAGCAGCGAGCCGTTGCCGCAGCCCAGGTCCAGGAAGGAGGCGGTGCGGCGGTCCAGGCGGGGCGGCGGCGGCGGGCGGGGCGTCATCGTCGGTGATGATGACGACGACGATGATGATGTTTCTCCCCCCCCGGCCTCCTCGCCCTCCCCCTCTGCCAGGCCCTCGAGGAACTGCAGCAGCTTTGCCTCGGCGTCCGAGTCGTCGAACCAGACCGTGCCGCGGTCCGAGGGGTCGGAGGCGTTGTTTAGGAGCTCGCGCTTGTAGAGGTTGTCCCAGCTGGGGTTTCGCGGTCGGGTTAGCCTTGGGGACTGGCGGGTCGCGGTGGTGTTGTAGATATTGGTTATTGGTCGGGAGAGGTTTATATAATTCGGTGCAGAGGGAAGGAAGTAGGTGCTTGCAAAAACAAAACCAAAAAGAAAAGAAAAAGAAAAAGGAAAAAACTCACTACTCCTTGGTCCCTAGTTCGGATGGTTCCAGGTGGTTTGGCTTAGAGGGATTATCGTCTGCCATTGTCTTGTACAGTCCCCTGCAATAAATGCTCCAAGGAGATGTCGTTATGTAGGTCCAAGAAGGGACTCGTGCGACGAAGACTAACATTATTTTGCCGTCTTTGGCTGGCCGAGCTGCGGGCGGCGCACATCGGCGGTTGGTGGGGCACATCCGAAAATGGCAGGCGGTGAGGGTGATGCACAAGGATGGTTGCTCGAGACTCGGTGAAGCTCGACCAGAGAGGAGAATGCGCTGAATCTAGGCCAGACCGTTACAACTAGCAGCAATTCCTTGTTTACTTGTACCGCCGTATTTGAGTACTTGTTAGTCCTTTACATGCTTGGGCTGGGAAAATACCAACCCCCCCCCCCCCCCATCAAAACCATTCATCACAAACGCCGAAGATAAAACAAGACGCAGACTACTGGAGCTTGCCTGCATCTGGTTGTAATTTATCGTCATTGAGTTTTGGTCACAGATATGTGGGGTGTGTTCCCCACGGTTTCCTCGTACAAAGAAGCCGACCAAGAGGACGTGACCCTTGCCCCGAGCTCGACAGACAGGCTTTTTTGCCTTGTTCTGCAGGCCAGAAAAGACATCGTCCAGATGCCTGGAATCGATATCTTGCCGCCTCGGCCTTTCTTCCCCTTACCGTAGCTTCCGAGTCTCCCCCGTCTTGTTCCACGTGCCAATTCAAGTATGAAGGGCGTATATTTACGGATACAAGATAGCGCGCACCTCGAGACCATGCTGCCGTCATTGCGCAATAGTATCGTCTTCAAAGGTCTGACTCGACACTTTGCATCTCTGCGAGTGGTCCCTCAGCCTTTTTCATCACCGAGACTTTTCAACCCAGCGTCCACACGGGCGCCTTGACGAGCACCTGTCGTCCCCGTACCTCGACGGCCAGGAAGCCGGCGAATCGCACCTTGTTGGCGTCCTTCGGAGGCAATGCTAATGTCGTTGTCGAGTCAGTACCTGTGATCGATGTCGCGGTTGACTGTTTGCGACCTGACGACGACTGTTGAGAAACCGAGGCCATGCTGCCCTTGCGGCTACTGCTGCCAGGAACAAGCACCGACGGTGCGCTGCTGAGTAGACTTGAAAGAGTTGAACTTGTTGACATACCGGCTCTCGACTTGCTGCTGCGCTCCTTGCTGCTGCTCTTCTCACCGCCGCCGTCCTTGCAATTTTCTTCTCTGGAGTCCGCATCTCCGTCGCTCTCAGAGGGCCTGGTCTCGATCGGCGGGAGCGGCACCTTTTCGACTTCCATGACATTCGGCTGTAGGCTGTCCTGTGGCAGCGGGTAGATGATTGCCACGTCGCGGCTCTCCATCGGCAGGTTTGCCGCTATTCCAACGGCGAGCTCGACAATCATGCTTGCGCTCCCATCAACACCAGCGGGTGGGGGCTCTGTGAGGTGCTGAAACAGGTATGCAGTCAGGTTTGACGTGGCCTTGCGGATGAAGTCCTGGCGGTGCTCTGAGCTCTCTGCCGACTGCAGAACGTGGTTCAGGCCGTCCAGCGTCGTCATCCTCCAACCCACGACCTTTGCGGTCAAGGCGTCGTGCTCCTCCTGGCTGGTCATCGTGTAGTTGCCACGGCGGATGTTCTGCTCGATCTCCTTCAGCTGCCTGCTGAGTTCAGGGTCAAGCCCGGGGTGGAAACAGCCGTGGAATATCTCCTCGACGATCCATCTTGTAATTACAGCGCGGCCGACCGCCGTCATCTCTTGTTTCCCCGTCTTCAGGGCCTCGTGACTGACATAGCTCTCCAGCCACGTTGGGACCGAAACCCAGTCCTTGCGGATGTTGAAGGACAAGTTGTTGATCGCTCCGTTCAGCCTGTTGAACCTTGTCATGTACTCGTTGTCGTCCAGCGCGGTGCGGGACTGCGTGATCCTCTGGTTGGCGACTGCATTCTGAAGCTGCTCCACCTGACCATTCAGTTGCTCGATCTGGGTCTTGCCATCGAAATACAAACGCTTAACATTTTTGTACTTTGTCACTGCGCAAAGACACGTCAACATCCCAAGTCAATGTGCATATTACAGGTGTGAGGGACCTACGCAAATCTTTAAAAGCCTTTTCGGAGTCTTCTGATGGCTGGGGGCTGTTGCGACCCTCAGTCTCGTTGAACTGCTGTTGCTGCTGCTGTCGGTCCTGAATGGTGCTGTGACGGAAGCTGGGGTTCGGGCCTTGGCTGCCTTGAGGGCCTTGTGGAGCCGAAGGCAGGTTATTCATGCTGTTGGGCTGTTGCTGCCTGTAGGCAGGTGGGGGCCCTGGAGGAATATCGCCGCGGAGACTCTTCTCGGCTTCCTGAGACCGTCTTGTTTGGGGTGGCCCTGCTTGTGGAGCCATGCCCTGTTCTTGCTGCTGCCCGTCCGGCGACTGCTGCTGCTGCTGCTGCTGCTGCTGCAGTAGCTGCTGATTGTGTGGCTGCAGCGAGGTTGAGCGGGAAGGGAATTCTTGGACCTGAGCAGAGTACCTTACGGCGGGGGAGTTTGCCGTGGACTGGGTGCTGGAAGAGAGCAGGTGGTCACCGTCGGTAGCGGGTGACTCATGCGACAGCTGAGATATGGTCTCCGGATTGCGGTGCTGTTCGGCACCCAGGTGGCCAGAGTACGCAAGAGGGTTGCCTTCGGACTGTACCTGCCTCTGTGGGGAGTGGGCTATGAATTGATACTGCCGAGTGGCTGGATCGAAGGCGACCTGACCGAGCTGCTGCTGCTGTTCGGGAGTCAGCTGTGTCTGGACGTGGATCTGGCCGTGGGGGTGTATGAAACCACCCTCGTCTGAATATGGCGATGTATCCTGGTTGGTAGGGACTCGACGAAGGGTGGTGGGCTGCTGGAACTCGTGAGGGTTCTGCAGTTTGTGAGGTGGTTAGTGGGATATGTGCGGCGCCCCGCATCACCCATGTGAAGCCGGCCGGGGTAAGGGGTGGGGAAAGAGGGGGGGAGGAGGGAGGGTGAGAGAGAGAGAGAGACAGAGACAGAGACAGAGACAGAGACAGACAGACAAAGAGAGAGATATACTGTGCTTACATTTTGCAGGGGCGAGGGCTGGGTCTGTGGCCCCTGGGACTGCCAGTCGGCGGGCTGCTGGTCTAGGGAGACCTGAGACGGGCCGGTCCGCAGCGCCGGTGGATTGCTGATGCGCTTTGACGGGCGGCGAGCAAGGCCGGCGGTGTTGTCGTAGGCGTGCTGGGAGTGGGAGGGGTGGTGGTTGGGGGTGTACTCGGGGCGGGCCTGGTCGGCCTTGTTGAGATTGGGAGCGCCGGCGAGGATGTTCTTGATCAATCGGCGGGTGGAGCGCCGGGACTCGACCGGGGGCGGGCCTTGCTGCTGCTGCTGCTGCTGCTGGAGGCCGTGGTGTGGCTGTTGCTGGAGGTGGTGGTTGTGGTGATGCTGGTGGTGGTGGTAAGCGAGGGGCGGCTGCGGGGGGGTGTAAGACTGCCTGGACAGGTCCTCGAAGGAGGAACCAAAGGAGGGGTTAGGCTGAACGGGGGTGGCTACTTGGTGATATCTCTGAGACTGCGACCTGGCAACAGCATCTGCGAACTCATGCGCAGCCTTGCGGACGCGGGCGTCGGGCACGGGATTGGCGGTGTTGAGGGGCTGCAGCGAGTGCAGCTGGGACTGGTGATGGGACGACGTGTTGTTGTTTGTGCCTGACGGCGAGGCGGCGGGAGCAGACGAGTAGAGGTGAGACGATGATGACGGCGGTAGCAGCGGCGGCGGTGGTTGGCTGGCAGCGCGCTGCTCCTGGACAAAGGATTCCGAGGTGGTGGTGGAGGAGGACCCCGAGGCTGAGGAGGGGCCGCCCTGGGAGGGAGGAGGAGGTTGCCCACCGACGTGCTGGTGGTGCTGGTGCTGGGACTGGCCCTGTGACGACTGTGTTTGGCTGTGGCCGCGGCTGTGGCCCTGACCGGGACCGGATTGGGCGCCAGCAACGCCGGAAGGGGAAACGCCCTGGCCGGCAGCAGAAGAAGAAGAAGCAGACGCGGGAGCAGACGCAGACGACGAGGCGCCCCCAGCGGGTTCCGCGCCCCCGGCAGCAGCAGCTTCAGCCTGCGAGGAGCCAGAAACGGCGGCAGGCCCAGCCGGTTCAACGAGGTGCTGTTGGGATCGGCTGTTTGGTTTGGCGGAGCGACCGAAAGGCATTATCATAATAAAGAAGACGGGCCAGGGCGGGCGCCGGCAAAGACGGGCGGCCCGTTATTTAGGGAACTCGGGACTCTGGCTGCTTTTGGTCGTGCGTTGCGTCGCAGTGACAAGTCGCAGTAGCATTCGCAGTCGTCAGTCGACAGTCGCAGGTCTCGTGCGCTGCTCTGGTCCTCTTCTCTCCCCCCCCCCTCTCTCGCACACTCTCTCTTGTCCTGCTGCGCTGCTGCAGCTGCGCGCCCTTGCCGTCCGAACTCAGCACGAGCAGGGACACACAAGAGGGAGGAGGTTCGAGCTGGATGGAGCTGAGCTTCCCTCCCCCAGGGACCCGGGACGGAGACGAGCAGCAGCAGGACCAGGCCAGGCCAAGCCGGGGCAGGGCAGGGCAGGGCAGGGCAGGGCAACGCGACTTGGAGCAAAAGGCCCAGGATGGCTGGCTGGCTGGCTGGCTGCTCCTCGCTTGCTCTCACTCGGCCTGAGATCCGAGCGCACCAGCGCGACAACGGGGGCGGCTCTGGTACGGGGGTCCTGTTGTGGGTGTGCGTGAGGCTTAGAAGTGTGAGCGTGAGCGAGACAGGACGAAGAAGGCAGGGAGAAGGCGAATGGGGAGGCAGCAGGTCTGGCGCTGGCGAGCAGCTCCTCGATGCCCAGCACGCGTGACGGGGATTGGGCAGGGCTGGCCTGGGCTGAGTGTGCAGGACAGGGCAGGGCAGGGCAGGGCAGGATAAGTCAGGAACAAATGGGACAGGTCAGGGTAGCACGAGGAATCAATGAATCGTGCGTGGTCGCGGCCGGCTCCTTGTTCTGCGGCGCCCATGACCATCAGTCAGTCAATCAGCCTGCAGGTGCAGCAGTCTGAGTGAGAAACCCCGCCGTGCCTGTTGTTGGTTCTGTTCTTGATGCTGGATGGTCATGTCTCTTTGGCCGCGGGGAAAATCTCACCAGACCCAGCGCCAGCGCCAGCGGGAAAGCTTCCCTCGAATTAAAAGGGACTGGGCGGGTGCAGTGGCGCCCCGCGCTTGTCCATAGGATGTATCTGCTGGGGGCAGTGCAGGACCATCAAGGAAACCTCAGCTGCTGGTGTTCTTGTAGCATAGCATAGCATAGTCTCCACTTGAGATACTATGCAGTACTCGGTACATGTGTACGTAGCGTATAGCGAGGGTATCATGATATATCTACGGGCATTGGGACGGAAGTTGGGGTGCGTGGTATGTGCAGCTGCAATGGAACCCTGTTGGAACCAAAGATGTGTTTCATCTGTTGTAATAGGCTCGGGTGTCTTTTCTTCTTCTTTTCGAGTAACGTTGAACCAATGCAGGATAATATGCACCAGCCCAAGCCACAGTCACGAGTCGTGAGAGACTCGAGAGAGGAGATAGCACAAGCAAGAAGATGTGTACCAATACCCAAGTACCCAGGTAGACAGACAAGCCCATCGAAGGATGGAAATTAGACACATACATACACCACCACTCAGAAGCCAGCAGAGCCAATTGCCATGCCCCTTCTCCTGCTCAACACGTAGCTTATCATGTCCGTTTCTCTGCTCCTCCTGCCGCTATCAATCGGCCGTGGTGGCCAGCTGCCGTGTACTATCCAAGCTGGTCTGCTACCCTGGCCACCTGATAGATCGCCCGCCCACGCATGGTCGGTCCACGAACTACTTAGGCTACTTAGTAGATGTTGACTGGATGTTTACTGGATGTTTACTGGATGCTGTGGCCCAAGCTCCCTGGGTCACCGCATTACATTATGTACCGAGTATATTGGTCTCCCCAGGTAACGTCACCAGCTCTCGACTGACTTCTCTTACCTCTGGTCACTCGGCATCTCGCATACCTAGGTATCTGTGCCGAGCACCTGGTGTCGCGTACCCCCCTACTAAATTGCAGACATGTATGCCTGGGACCAGAGAGGATATGCAATCAGTCCCGGGGGAGCAACGCCACTGTATGTGAGCTAAAAGCACGTATGGCTGCTGCCGGAATGCAACATTGCATCGCAGACTCTTGTGCCTGCCTGCCTGCCTGCCTGGCTTCATCCCACCCCAAGAAACAAACCCCTTGTCTGCCCATCAGCCCCGCCGCCCCTCTATATTTAGAATCATCTCGAGTCTAAGGTTTTAGGGGACCTTCACACACCATGCTTTGTCTACTATGTATACACCATACCAATATCCCTCGTGGCTGCGCCGCCGCCGCCGCCGACTGAGCTGTGTCTAGTCTAGCTGGAATGTCTGCGGAGTTGCGTAGTAGTGAAGCCTCAGTCCAAGCATGCGATCCCCCCCGGCGGAATGCAGTGACACCCGGTCCAGTCGGCGTCGTCTCCCGTCCGCGACGATAATACCCAAACCACGGGCCCGCCGCTTCCTTCGGGCCTGTCCCGCGGGAAACTACAGAGTAACCCCATAGAGCCCTTTGACCCCCACCCAATCATTCCTCTCACTTATTATCCATCAATCTCTGAACAGCACATTGGTGAGACTGGGACTGTGATCAAGAAGTAGGCCAAAGTCGAATGACGTCTCCGGCGGGACGGGACATGTGGGTTATACACGAACCTGGCAGTGTGTAGCATCATCCTACGCTCCACCACCTGCCTGCATTCCCCTTTCCCGCCTCCCGCCCCCCAATTATTGCCTATATGATACAATATCAGAAAGGAGGGAAGAAAAAAAAAACCTGTCCCACCCGCATTGTAGCGAAGAACATTGTGCACGGTGGTTAAAAAAAAAAAAAAAAAAAAAAAAAAAAAAAAACAGAAAGGGACAGGCAAACAGAGGAGCTCTCGCCCCAACATGGCCACCACGCTTGAGTACCCACAGCGTGTCTGGCTCAATGATTCCCCTGCTTACACCGCATGATACGGCGCGTGCCTCGGGCCCCGGGGAGGAAAGGGCGGAGTGGAGTGGAGAGGGGGGTGTATGTTGTCATTGCTCCGCCGCCCTCCTGCATGAAGTATTTACTGCTCCCGACTAGGGAGGACCCCGCGGCCGGTTTGCTAGGCCATTTTGCTGAGTCGTGACAAGTTTGCGTGTTTGGTCCAATAACTCATCATGGAAGGTTGGGGGTCTGGGAGACAGTCATGCTTTTCATGTCACGCATTGGCGAGCTGAGCATTGGCGCGGCCTCAGCTGGTGGCGAACGCGAGTTTAAGACGGGGCCAAGAGATCAGCATGGCTTGGAGGGCGACGTCCCATAGGATGTGAGCATGTTAGCGAGGAAGACGAACACACTCTCACTCTCCTAGTTATTAGGTACAGCCAGAGGCGCGATGCACCCACGCAAAAATTGGATCATGTTGCCACATGATAGGCCCGAAAGACTGGCTGGGGACGTGACAAACGGACCATGGACCAGGGGCAAGCATTGCTTCCTGGGCCTTTTCTTGAAAAAAGTAGTAGTCGCGGTAAGCCGATGGTCCAACGCTGGCGAGAAGGGCAGCAGGAGGGAAGGGCGGCGGCGGGCAGGCCCCGAGTGCCCCCCAGGTTTCAACTCCCCCGGGGCGACCAATGGTTTGCCAAAATGATCCATAGCTTTGCATGCTTTCTTTCTCTGAGACGTCTTTACGAACCAAAAAAGAACAGACCATGGACCATCCCTTCCCATTATTCATGTCCGCCGCTCTGGGAGTTCCGGTCGGCAGTAGACCCGTACATTCGTATATCATACCAGCAACTGATGTGCCCAGCCTTCCGCCTCCGCCTCCTCCTTTATGACTGAAGAAGTAAAAACAACACAAAAAGGGGAATTGAAACCTGGCCATCTTCTCCAAAAAAAGGGGGGGCGGGTTAGTTATAGAACAGCACTCCACAGCCGCGCCCCCGCCCTCGTCTCGACGGAGTATGGCTCTATACCTCCTTCCAGACCATCCATCCCGCGTACCAACTCGTCAAAGGGCCAAGGTTTCTGAAGCCTGGAGCACGTAGTTAGGTCTCCATTCTCGAGTGAGGACGGCCCTCGGCACCGATCCTCGTCGTAGTACCTCAAGGATGACAGACAGAACGGATTATCGAAGCCATCTCGTGCATGAATCTCGCTCTGCTATCTCCAAGAATCGAACTTCAGAAGGACTCACTGGCCGAGTCGAGCCCTTCTGTGGCGCTCAAGCAGTTGTACCTCCCTTGGATCGTCACGGGGATGTGTCGACTGGCATAGCACCCGCCCCACCTTGACAGACGATCCGTGGGTGGGTGGCTTGGTGTATGCCAATAGCAATTACATCCGTTGGATCTAAACGATCCCACACATCCGCCCTCAGTGACCCCAATGATTATTCTGACCGAAGCCCTCCTCGAGCGTCCTCTCTTCCAGATTCCGGATGAAATCCCGGTTGCTCCTGCTAGCACCCGCTCTCTGAGCCTGGCTACCCCTCCTGCCACCGGCGCGGGCGGAGGCCGGGTCTATCAGGCCGCCTCCATCCGCCGGCGGTGGATAATAAGCTGGGCTGGGCTGCAGCCGAATGGGTGCGTTGGGATCGAGGTGGCTGGCGACCCTTTGTATTGCTGCCGGTATGCCGCTTTGCTGCTGTTCCATGGTCGAAGCCCGCTGCCGCCTCACCGCTTGTTGGTACATGCCAGGCTGCTGTGTGACAGCACTGTAGTTCGCGTTCGGCATCTGCGCGGGGTTCATGCCGACTTGGCTGTATGGATTCGGTTGCGAGCCGTATGCAGGTGGCGGACCGGCATGGCTGGGCGAATACATGGCATTCCCGCCGTAGGCCGCGCCTGCGCCGTGACTGGAAGACGCATATTGGCCGGTAGCCATTGAGTAGGCACCCTGCGCCGCCGTGTTGGCTTGTGCCTGCGCCGCTTGTGCCCTCTGCTTGCTTATCGCCTCGGCCTGCTGTTGCTGTTGCGTACCTGGTGCCGGTGACCTGTTCAGGGAGCTCGCCTTGAGGTTCATCGGGGGAACAAAAGGACCGGTAAACTTGGTCTGAGTGATGAATGGGTGGAGCTTAGCCTGCTGTGGTGACCATCTCTCCAGAGGGTTTATGGTAAGCAGACCTCTCACGAAGTCTATGAAGGCGATGCGGTTGTTCATTTCTACCACCTGTCAGTATCGGCTTGCCTGATCTCAGTTACGGCTGGCTACATACCTCTCTCCATCTCGATCGGTTTCATGTTCTTCCGAGGCATGGGGTAAGACTTGATGATTTCCGGTAATGTCTCGGCCTGGAAGTACTTCTTGCTGGGCTGTTCTTTAGTGCCGTGTTCCCTTGAGTACTGCTCCATACTTTTGAGGTGATACGTCCGGCGCCCGAACTCGTCCTGCCTCTTCTCGAAGAATTCGCCAGCCTGCTTACCCATCTCGATCATCCAGTTTGGTGGGTTGCCGAGCATTTCGACGATCCGCGAGACCTGGTTGTACTCTGACGACCCGGGGAACAACGGCAGGCCGAGGAAGAGCTCCACGACAATACAACCGAGCGACCACATGTCTATTGCTGAAGAATAGGGCAGTCCCAGCAGCACCTCCGGCGAACGGTAGAACCTAGACTGGATGTACGTGTATACAGTCTGCCGCTCGTCGCACGCTGATCCAAAGTCGATGATTTTAATGATTGGGCTTTCGAGGTTCTTCAACAGGATGTTCTCGGGCTTCAGGTCGCAGTGTATCAGGCGGGCTTTGTTCAGGAGCGCCAGCCCGTTAAGTAGTTGCTGAGCGAAGACCCTGACCAGAGTTGTGCTAAGACCACGGAACTGGTTCTGCTTGATCAACTCGTACAGGTTGACACTGAGCAGCTCGAAGACAAGACACAAGTGCTGTTTGTGTATGAAGGTGTCTTTCAACCTCAACAAATGATGGTCATCGTTCTTGTCGAGCTTTGTGTTGAGCTATATGGAATGTCAGCGAGCCGCCCAAGATCGAAACGCATTGAAGCCTTACCAGGTCCAAAACGGACACCTCCATCATACTCTGGTTGAAGTAGGCAGTGCGGTTCTTGATGACCTTCACGGCAACAACCTCCTGAGTCTTGAGGTTTTGGCATTTGACGACCTGACCAAAGGTTCCTTGACCCAAGACGTCCAATATCAAATACCGGTTCCTGTCATACAAATTTAGCTGGTTGCATCCCTCCACAAGATCGCCTGGATCTGACTCACTTGTGCCCAGCCTCCTCGGATCCAAGGATATCGTTGACGTATAGGATATAGTCGCTATCCTCGTTGTCGTAGCCATCATTCTTGCAGCCTTTGCTTGGCTTCGTCAGGACTCGGCGGGGATTGCGCGATGACTCGTACTTGAAGCTCGGGTTGCATATCCGGTAGGTGGCCGGCAGATGGACGGTCAGGGCTTGAAGGGGCTGCAACACCACTGTCAGTCTCAAATGTGGGCCGAATACCTGAAACAAGGATGGGTGACGTACACTAATGAAACCGCCTTCTGGGTTCGCTCGGCGGAAGGCCGGCTGCGCGACGACCCTGGGCTGGAGATCCTGCGGTGTCCTTATCTTCTTGAACTCGGGCACCGGGCCCTTGGTCACCATCGGGCCTGCTGACAAGGAGAGCATCCGTTTGGGAGATGTGGGGTTACTCGGCCATGCGTCTCCTCTCGGGCTCATGACGCCAGGCGGGGGGAATTGCTCAAGGCCAGCGGGGAAGGGCGCCATGGGCGGGAGCTGCTGGGATGATTGGCGGCTGTTCTGGTAGTAGGGACTCTGTGGTGAGTGGTAATCGGCCGACCGGGTCGGGGACTGTCGCGTTGTCGGGGGTGCAGAGAACTGGCTGGCGCCAGCTTTTGCATACGGGGACGTTGGGGAGAGCACCTCCATGGGCGAGTACCGTTGGGCAGCAGCAGAGGGTTCCTGCGGAGAGTGCAGGGTGGACGATCGGCTACCACTGGAGGCGTGCGTAGAATGATGGGGCCTTATGGGCATTCTCATGCTCGCGTAGGGGTCGTTTGCGTCGGCCATGGGAACGTCACCGTTGTTGTCGCGAAGCTGCGGGGTGGTGACGGGGGACGCCGCGGAATTTGAGGCATGTGAATTGAGACCTCCCTGGTACTGGTCGTATTTGAATCCTGCGGACGCCTGGGCTGGCGCCTGGGCTGGCTGGGCAGCGTAAGCCCTGGAAGCTATCTGGTCATTGCCATTGTATCTCCTCGATGTGCCGGCAGGGTCGTGGTAGCTTGGCCCCCACTGATCCATGGCTGCGGGTCGTTGGCGGCGTGAGAGCACGGTCGGGGTTGACGTCGCTTCTGGAAGCGGAGGTAGCTTTGGTGGGGAGGGAAGGAGGTTGAGGTGAAAATGGTCGGACGGCGAGGCAGGTCGGCGGGTGCGGATGGGCAAATCCTGAGATGAGGTCCGTTTGGGAGAGGGAACGAGAGGGTTGTTGGGTTCGCGCCTGGGCCGTACTCTCGTCGATGGGTAGAGGTGGCGGGCGTTCCAGGATGCAGACCCTGGGAGGAGCTTAATGGGCGGGCAGCAAGCACGGTTATTGTCGTTGGCTGGCTGGAGTGCTTAGGCGGGCAAAAAGTGGGTTGGTTGTCGACAGCGATGAGGAGGGGGATGACACCAGAAACCAGACAACCCAGAGAGGGACAAGGCCGCCCGGCGGAAATGGTCTGGGTGAGCTGGGCCTGGGCCGATGAATTGGGCACAAACGCGTCCCAAGAAGGCGCCGAGGGGAGACCCGTTTGTCGACTTGCTCTAGAAGATCATTATGGAATGGACAGGGCAGGACAGTAAACAAATACGTCGGAGGCGGCGGGTGGTGGGTTCACGGCCCTTTTTGGTAGTGGTTGTGGTTGTGATGATGCTTGTTGTTGAGATGGGGGTGTGTCGGATGGAGTCGTTTGAAAAGCGTGCCACTGCTTTTGGCCGTTTCAATGCACAGTCCAGAATGTCTGGGCGTGCAGACACACACACCACCTGGGCAGACAGACGCTCACAGTGGGGAGGAGGTGGGCAACGGGCGGGCGGGACGGGGACTGGGAGGGGGAGGGACTTGGGAAGACGGGGGGAGGAGAAGTGGGAGAGGGAGGTGCCCTGGTACGTGCCAAGCCCTAAACCTGGAGCCAGAAGATAATGCAGGCCAAGGAAGAGGGTCTGCCTACATGTAGGTACGCAGTGTAGGTAGGAGCACTGATGTATACCTAGGTACCTTAGGTAGGTAAAGTGCACACAGCAGCCAGCCAGCGTCAGTGTCGAGGTAACCTCGCAAGGTTGGCAGAGGAAAACCTTGGGCCGCCACCAGCCCGCCTGGGTTGGGCACTAGACAATGCGCCAGCTCATCTCCAGCCTGGTGCACGACGTTCGCACAGTGCGAGCCTGCTCACCTCTCACCCGTGCCATGTGCCTTGTCTGGCCTCTACCGTCTGCCACACACATGGTACCGTCTCGGGGCCAGTCGCACTGTCAGAGCATAGATACACGGACTACTATCACCAACCGCCGTCGCCCCAAGCCTTTCCGGCCAATCACTCGACCCCAGAGTCATGAACAATCCAGACCATCGAGCATGATACGTCCAAGCTATAGCACTACCCGACACCCTCTGACATTGCACATTGCACTTGTCAAGTCGAGTCATTTGAATCTGCTGCTACTGCTGCTGCTGGGAGGGGCCAGTGATGAGCCGTCTCACACATGTCGGCCAGGTTTCGGAAGTGTTTATTATCTACGTAAGTAC
The DNA here is from genome assembly GCA_002270565.1 of Stenocarpella maydis. NCBI lineage: Eukaryota > Fungi > Ascomycota > Sordariomycetes > Diaporthales > Diaporthaceae > Stenocarpella > Stenocarpella maydis. The sequence continues at coordinate 139,517 of NQMI01000090.1, forward strand.
ATTTGGTGAACTGGGCCCAGCACCGCGCTGGTCCAACTGCACCGGATGCCGTCTTGTAGTTCGCAACAAAGTCTAGACTACTCGGTGCTTAGTATCGCCTCGCCCAGTTAAACAGAGTGCGATTCGGGCTCGACCACTCCATTTAGAGCAGCTCCATGGCACAGCCATCAAATATTTCCCGCCCTAAGTGAATATACAGAGTGGTAACCGCACAGCACAACTCTGAACAAGTGCTACCAGCAGTTATTTTTTTTTTTGGGGGGGGGGGGGCCGCGGAGCAGAAAAGATGTATGAATTGCAGTCAAAGTGAGAGGTAGAGAAATTCGTAAAGTCGTCCCAGAATATAACATCTCCACATACAAGACACCAAGGTGATATCATCTGCGCATCAGAATTGGAAAGAGAGTTCCTCATGTAGGACCCGAAAACACTCCTAGCAGCGTCAAGACAAAGGTGGTATCCAGTGTACAGAAAGCGCACACACAGCCTAGTATTTTTGGTGACGGCGGACAGACAGGAAAATAACCTAGAACACGGAACAGGAATATCCGTGAACTATGAACTGAACAAGAATGCGGAACCTTGACGTGAGGTACATGAGAACGAGATTCCCTCAAGGTTCATTAGCAAAGTCAAGACATCGAGACTGCCCAGCGTCGATGCCGTCAAAAGGTGTTCAATCATTCCCACGCTCGTAAAATGCTTTGCAGAATCCCACAAAATGAGTTGGTTGAAGGATAGAGAGGCGCCAATAGACTTGAAATTGATGTTGCAGCTGGTGATGTAATAGGCACTTCGACGGATGGGCAATACGTTCACGCAGGTTGTAATGCCTGCGAGCGTGAGCACCTGCGTCCTCTTCGATGTTTTGGCTATTCTGGAGTCGGAAGAAGAGGCCATGGTTAAATCGACAGGCGCAGCCGCTCCCGTGGTGTTGCCGTAGTTTGTTCGCTTTTCCCGTCAAAGAATTAGCCCTGGTAGCCGCCGTACGCAGCGTTGGGTCCCTGAGGTGGTGCCCACTGGGCATTTGGGAGTTGCTGGCCACGGCCATAACCGCCGGCGCTGGGTGGTCCGCTGAAGCCCATCTGAGGTCCATAACCTGCAGGTGACTGGGCGGCCGGACCACCGTAGTTACCTTGCTGTCCGTACTGCGCTGCGGCAGAAGTCAGTGACGTGACATGGTGCCCAACAGAGTTGGTAAAGCGGGTCATCTCACCTCCAGCATATTGGTGAAAGAAGGTGTTGGGGGTGCCGGGGAAGGCGGAAGCCTGAGCACTCTGGGGGCTGTAGGCCTGGTTCGGATCGAAGCCGCCAGGAGGGTTGCTCGGAGTCTTGTCCTTGCCCCACTGCTCGTGAGATCAGCGTCTGCACACTATATTGTACTTGGCGAGGTGCCCGCGAGGGGGGGGGGCAATGGCGACTCACACTGCACTTCAGAGGCCTGCCATTAACATTGTACCCGTTGAGCTGACAAATAGCCATCGCAGCGTTCTCGTGCGAATCCATCTTGATGAATGCGAACCCGCGATCGGCCTGGAAGCGTGACTCGACGACATAGCCGAAGTTGGAGAAGAGGGGCACGAGATCATTCTGAGTGGTGTAGGGGGTCAGGTTGCCGACGTAGCAAGTCGTCTGCCATGCTGGTGTCTGGTTCACAATCATGTCATAGCTGTGGACTCCGTGGGTTGGGAAGTGGTGGTGGCCGTAAGGGGTCGTCGGCGTCATGCCCATTGACTGCATCGCCTGCTGCTGTGCAATAGACGGCTGGCCCTTCTGGTTTGCCCAGTTGCAGCGGATGGCACGCGAGCCGAGCCACTCGCCGTCCATCGAGCTGAGGGCCTTCTCAGCTTCACCGCGGTCTCGGAATGCCACGAATCCATAGCCACGGGATCGTCCTGTCTTCATATCCCACATGACCCGGGCCTCTGATACGGAGCCGAACGCGGAGAAGGCTTGGAGAAGGACCTCGTCATTAACTTCGTTTGACAAATCGCCCACGAAAATATGGAAGTGGTTCGAGGTATCTTCCTTGTTGGACGTGTTGGACTGGTACGCCCAGTTGACACGGATCTCCTGCACAAATTGTTAACCTCCCCGGATGATGGTTGCTACATGCTTTGTTTTACGCACCATCTGATGTACACGGCGGCCATTCAGGGTTTGCATGGCACGCTCTGCTGCGCCAGGGTCATCGTACTCAACGAAACCGTAGTTAAATCCCTTGTTCTGTACGAAAGCTCATCAGCGACTCTGTAACGCTAGCAAACGGCGCAGGTCACACTAAACTCACGTTCTTGTCGGGGATGATCTTGACATTCTGCACATGGCCGGTAGTCTCAAATATCTGGCGAAGAACATCCTCAGTCACGCGAGGGTCTAGTCCTCCGACGTAGAGAGCCCTCTTGTTGGGCTCCGGGGCCGCACGCCGAACAAAGGGGTTGGCACTGCCTGGAGACGTGATGTTGCTCCCAGTCATGGGCGAGGTGATGGCAGTCGGGATTGGGTTCGTGTTGGGCGGGATGTGCAGAGGTGGTGGTGGCATATGGCTCCCAGAGCCACCGTTCTGACCATTCTCATAGCCAGGAGCCCCAGCGTTGGGCTGGGGGGGAGGAGGCAGTTGAGCGCCAGGAGGACCAGGCTCGGCCATCTTGATCAGCAGGGTGACGAGACGTCTTTCGGGAAGATGGGTGACAGCTTGAGAGGCGGGATTTGCGGAAAGCAAGCCCCGGACTAAAGCAAAGTGATCCACGACGCGCGAACAGAAACGTGGGGGTAGAACTGCGGGAGAAAATACTCTCTCTCGTATAACCTCGTTGGTGTCTGGAAAGTATAATCCCCTTGGCCTCGTCGAGACCAAGTATCTAGCCTGATTTCCCGGTCGGAGCGGCCTTTTGTCCTGAGCAAATTCCTCAACCAAGCTCTTGGAGAGACACAGGAGGGGAAGTGTGTCGTGCTACTGGCCGTGTTGCGGAACCAAGCGGCGGCTGCACAAGAGCCAGACAAGCAGCGGGAAGAGCTCAGTCGACGAAAGGAAATATTCGCACACGATGATAAGCTGAAGCTGACAGGAGATGCGAGAAACGGAAGACGAAGAATCCCGACGCTCGAAGAGGATTCGGAGGTGATGTCGACCAAGAGAGACGAGCAGCGGAAGCAGCTGAAGCAGCTAGAAATATGATGGAGACGAAGAGTCGAAGACGGAGATATCGACTGAGACCCGAGGAAAGCAGACGGCAACTGGTGGGACTGACGACTAGCAGAGCAGGAAACGACCAAGATAGGAGAGAGGAGAGAGAGAGCGCGATAGAGAGAGAAAGAGAGAAAGGAGACGGCCGTGGAAGAGGAGGAATCCCCCTGAGAAAAAAGACTTTACAGCAGCAGCCGGCCCAGACAAGTTGAAGACGGTGGTGTTCTCTGCTTCTTGGAGGAGAAAGGGCAAGGCAAAAGGGAGGCGAGCAAGGTGAGGAGAAAAGAGCAAGCACCCAATGAAATAGTGGGGTGGGAGCCGTCTTGCTTCCAATCATGCCATCCGCCCGACTGGGGTGAGAAGAGGGGCAGAGCTGTCAAGCAACCACATGGTGTAGCCTGCCCCAGGCAGCCCGGCCGGGACCCTGCTAGGCCTGCAGCTTGTAGCTGAGCTTCTCTTGATGCCTCAGGGGTAAAGCGTGGAAGTGAACCAACAACAGCCAGCAAACCCAGCATCACACAGTGACTCATGGCCTGGTTGCCATGTAACCAAGCGTCTTCAACCATTCTTCTGGGGCAGCTTGGAATTCATTCGGCAACAGTGTTCATCCGCCGAGGAGGCTGAGAGCGACCTTTTTCCGAACCGCTCTCCCGGAATGCAGCAGCAGTGCATGATGGAGTCCCACAGCACTCATTCGATTTTTATTGACGGACGGGATAAAAAGCCTAGCACTTGGCGACGTGCCATCGTGCCCAGGACCCTTTACAAGGTGCTCCCCTGAGGCACTCGGATTCCCACAGGGGTCCTCTTCTGCGACCTGCGCCATGGGCGGTTCACCCGAGGACAACGACAAACACACAGACAAATGAAGCAAAGACGTGCCGAGAGCCCGAGACTGTCAAGAGACGGCCCTGCTTGGCAGGAGGGTCGGTCTGAGTAGTCACACGCAGTCGTCTTGGCGGTGTCTATGTTAAAAGGACTCTGTGGCTTCGAAGAAGCCGGCTCGGTTGCTGTCAAATTCCATGAGGGGAAATAATGCATGTTCACCTAGTCGCCCGGACAAGGTATCCACTGGCGAGGGGACCACAGCACATCGGATGAACCGTCTTGATGACTACTTGGCTAGCCACCCACATAACTACCTGGTTGAAACATGCGCGCCGACCGGTTTCAAGACTTGTTTCCTACACACCATAACCTGAAAACATCACGGGGACCTCTAGTATTCGAGGCGATCCTGTACACATTGATTATGTGCTATATAGAGACTGACCTGAAGCTATATGCATGTCTGATCCTACATTTTTTTTTTTTAACTACTCCCACTCCCTCTGCTGGAGTGTGCCCCCAGACCTATGCCTTTTGCCCGCCCTCTTACCACGGCCTGTAAAGCCAGGCCGACGGCATTCAGATCCCCTAGTATAGAGATGTGCCCCTTGTCTGTGGAAACTCTCCCACCTTTCACAATGACGTACCCAGGAGGGGGCATCGCCTGTTTCGCTAGGACTACACCATCACCCGACCCAAAGGCGAGGTTGTCATAGGCGTCCTGGCACGGGATCGCTTCGCGGCAGGCCACCCGCGCCGCGAATACAGTTGGTATCTCCTTGCCGTAGATTACAGCTATAGGAGGGTATGCATTGGCGGATTGGTGCTCCGGGTTGTGCTGGAGCTCCGCACGGAAGCGCTTGGTATCGGCGAGCGTGCGGGCGAGGTAGGCTAGGTTCCTGCTGCGGTCGGCTTTGTCCTTTGCAGAGCCTGCGGGTGTTTCCTCCTGCTGTTGCTCTGTTGGCGAAGACGAGCTGTCCATCTGTGGCCCAAGGCCCCGATCCTTCACTAACTTGCGGTGCGGAGACGCTGGTGGACCATGTCTCTTGGCTGCAGGATCGCTCGAGCTCCGCCCCCTGGATATGGACAACTCTGAGAGGCTGAGAAAGGAGCCCAGCGACCCGACGACGCGTTTTGCTGTGAAGGGTGGCAGTGCTGGGTCACTCACGCTCGGGCATAGACGATACTTCACCCACTCGTTCGTATCATAGAAGTCCACCGGGTACTCCTCGTTCGTGACCTTGTCGATGAAGCAGTATCCGTCCTCTGGTAGGAAAACCCAGGTTGTCCGCAGGGTAAAGTTGACATGGGCCGTCAGCACCTTCTCGTTCAGCAGCACCGCATCGCCATTTCGTAGCGGCCCAAGAATGTTGATGCATCGCTGTGGAGCCCCGGCATATACAACACCGGAAAATAACTCTGGCGCTTGGTTCACAGCGTGCCGGGTAATCATACCTCCCAGCGAATGGGCAATCACCATTGCTCCACTGGGGTTTTTACCTTGGTTTGTCGGGAGGCTTCTGAGGAACTCGATCAACTTCCTTGAGAGAAGATGAGGACTAAGCCGCCAGTCATAGCCATAGTCGTGGACCCTCAATTTTCCGCTTCTCGCGTTTTCGCACTCACGCACTCGCTTGAAAAGTCTTTTCGAGATATCCACCGGGCCAATGTTCTTGAGCATTCCGGACGGTATGACTGAATTTTCCATATTCTCCTCATCCTCTGGATTCAGGCCCACTTCTAGGTTTACCTTCCTCACTTTCAAGCCAACCTTCATAGGCACCCACAGCTGCCTGTGAGGCGGTTCGGCGGACCTGAGGATCGAGCCTCTGTATCCGCCCATGATGACAAGATCGCCGGTAAGATGCTCGAGGACACTATCCAATGGGTCCCTGGGAACTCTGATGGTCCTCATGGAGGATGATTTGCTCGAATCGAAATTGACCTCCACGGCCGAAAACTCGGCCTTTTTGAGAGGCGATAATAATGTGCTGGGCATGCTGGGCATGCTAGGCAACTTGAACGAGGGCGTATCGAACGAGTCGACAATTGCCTTGAATCTCGAATTCACCTGCTCACGCACATGTGTGAACCGCTGGTCATCCCCGAATGACGACATACGCGATAGCGAGTGGTACAACATTGAGTCGTCAGACGTTGACCGCCTGAGAGCCAATGATCTCTCAGATGCATTGGACTGCTGCCGAGAGATTCCTGCACTTCTGTTTGCGCCCTGCTGAGTGGGCGACGGCTTTCCCGGGCTGACCATTGGGAACGTACTGGCGTGGCTCGAGTGCCCGAGACGGGGAGACTGAGAGGGTGGAGTGTGTCTGGGCGTCAAATCCCTCGACTCCGACCTTGATGAGCCCGAGGAAAAGAACGATGGAGTGGGCAGGCGGTTGGGCATGAAGTTGGAGGGCAAGGATATTGAAGGGAGAGCTTTGGACAGCCGCCTCAAAGCTTCTGCCCCGCCAGAAGAGGACCTCCGGTGCCTTGCCTGTGAAAAGACGTTCGACAAAGCGGGTTTGTGGCTGTCTGAGGTTGAGGACGTCACAACAGTCTCCTTAGGACCAGTTCTCCAGGGCGCCGGAGGCTCGAGATGTCGCGACTGCTGCGGTTGCGCAGTTGTTGTCGTCGGTGTTTGTGGTGACAGCCCCTCGCCAGCAGGTCCCTCCTGCGTGTCGTCGGCTCGTTCCGGCTGAGGCTTTTCCTGCGTTGGCGTGTCATCACCCGAGGAATCCTGCCTGTTCATACTCGCGCCGTCAAAGTACCCTGCAATAACTCCATCCATGGAATCATGCTCCTTCCTGGCCCCGGCGTCGTTGAAATACCCGTCGATGATCTTGTCCATCGCAGCTGCCTTCTCAGCCGCCGGGGTTTTGGGCGACGTGAGATAGGACACAACCGGGCTCAACGCCGGCTGAATGAAAGATTGAGCGGCATCCTCGCCATACAAATCCTCCTCTCCCTCTGAGCTGTCGGTGGGCGCGCTGGGGTTTTGATCATCTGAGGTCTGGTGCTCAGAGTGAGAACTCAGCGGAGCGTGCTTGACCTCATTGCCTGGCCTCAAGAGCGAATCCCCGGCAGAATTTACAGCCATGGCAGATCCAATGGCTCTCGTAAAACCGTCATGCGATGGTGTTGTCTTGCTAGGGCCGAGAGGGAGGGCAGCCGAGGGTTCCGGTCGGAGAGAAAAGTCGGCGGCGACCAGAGGATGCCGACATCAACGGCCAATAGCCGAGGTGTAGGTTGAGAGCACTCGAGGATGGGGAGGCCAGAAAAGGCAGGTCTTGGCAACACGACCAATGAGCACGGCAGAAACAATATCACGACAGAGATCCTGGGAAGGAGCGACGTCCCAGCAATGAGTGAAGGTTGTGTTCACAGGTGAAGGCGGAGGAGGGGCGGGATGATAATGTTTGGGAAGTGGCTCATTGACTTCCGGAGGCCACGGCTCGGGATGGACTGCTCGGGCTGATGAGAGCTAGAGCAGACCGGGGGTACGAATTAAATGGGACATGCAGGGTTGAAAAAAGTTGAGGCCGAAGTCCGACAGTTTCTGAAATGAGCAATTCGCTCGGAGCAGATGAGACGAAGGCCGGGCGATCGGATGGTCTACAAATGCCGTCTGTATAAGTGTATGTATGTATATGTGTGTGTGCATGTATGTAGACAGGAGAGGCAGACATGGACAAACAGACTGGCAGGAAGAGGAACAGAGAGACGGACACCAAGACACAGAGACAGGAAGGAGAGGAAGAGAGAGAGACAGAGAGGAAGAGAGAGAGAGAGAGAGAGAGAGAGAGAGAGAGAGAGAGAGAGAGAGATGGATTGCTTATGCGAGACTCAGCCGCTTCCCCACAGAATTGGGAGCTGGCAGGGTGGTTGGTGCTGGCTGATTAGGTGTCAAGTGCGGGTTGTGATTTCGATTGGAACCTGGCGACAACGATCCGGATCCGGATCCAGATCCAGCAGGAAGGAGAGGTGACACATCATCGCGGCCGACGACTGGCCAACATGCTGGCCAACATGCTGGCCCACGAGAGCCGTGTGCCCCAGCTTGCTGGGACTGGGACTGGGACTGGACCACGCGGGCTAGCCGAGTCCAAAGGGGCCCTCATCGTTCGTCTACGTACCCCGTGCATGTGTGTATATATATACACACATATGCATATATGTATATATATACACCCAGGTAGGTATTGTGTATATATATGGGGTGTGTACTATGGTATGATATGTATCGTGCAAATTCTGGACAGGGCTCCCCAGGGTTGCAAGCAATGGATGACACAACAGCCTCCGGGGTCTGAGCTAATCTGAGTTGGCCACCAAGCTGACGTCACGACCGAGAAGAATGGCAGCCTCTATCGATCATGACAGCCGGGCTACCGGCTAGCAAATACATGCTCCTTGGTGTTGCGTAGATATACTATACACCAACACAGCTGGCAGACAGAATGATGAGGTTGGAAGATCGCCTGCAAACCATTTTCTTAAGCACGCTCCTGACTGGCTGTGTGCATCAGCCCTGCACGTGCAACATGCATATCTAGTATCTAATAGATGCCAAGTCACAGATGCCAAGCAGGGGCTGCCAACCAAGATCCGGGCCCGTCAGCTTTGCTGATGTGATCGACTCAGCTCAGCTTACGGTGTTGCTCTGCGGCCTGTGTAGTGCATGATAATAAATAGGACACGAGCCATCCTGTCTTCACAAACACAATCATCAGCCATGGCTGACTCTGGCGGAACTGTGAGATCCAGGGCAGCATCTCCCTATGACAACCTTCCTTCGCAGTTGGTACGTGTTCTCCTTGAAGAAAACCACGGCCGGGAACAGGTACCCCGCGGTCAAAAGCAGCGACACTGATGGGTAGGCTCAAGATCAATAGAACAGGCGAGTGGATCACTCCGGATTAGCCATCATTCGCACTTTCCCAGATAGCACATTTCCAGGCCCGGCCCTTGGGTCTAAATCCGCGACAACTTCACCCCTCCTCTCCTCAGCAAGAGATGGTGATTTCCTGCGTAGCATCATCATTATTGTACACCTTCCGGTACGCACCCATCAATCCATATACATGAGCCATTTTCCAAGGCACCGCCCGCGCCCTTACCTCAGGCAGGCCGAGGTAGAAGGCTAAACTTACCACCATTGATGTCCTTGGTCTTCTGGACTGCCTTCTCCCATCCTGCCTGGGCCTCAAGCCGGTCCATATCTATTCAGTGTCAGCGATGAGCGACCGATTTAAAATGTTGTGTACTGTTCCGGACTACTCGCCGAACGAGGGCGGCTTCCCACTTACATGCAAACACCTTGGGAAAGGACTGCTGGGCCGTGCCCCTCGCAAACTTGCCCATGCCGTCGAACTCCCCCTTGCCTGCAAGCAGCGGGTAGCTCATCAGGATATCGGCTGCTGTCAGGTCCGGGCCGGTGAGGAAGTCCCCGCCCGAGGTCTCAAGCTGCTTCTCCAGGAACGCCAGGTGCTTCTTGACGTTGGGGTACACCATCATGGCGATGATGCGGTTGGCAATGGCGGACGAGATTGGCCGAACGAAGAAGGGAACCTGGTTAGATTTCAGACCTATGTCGGCTCAGTCAGCCGGCGGGCACCCGAGAAGTGAGGAGGGACTGGGCCCGGCGTACCTGACAGGACGAGATTCATGACCAAGTTGGGCATGAATGATCCTTCGGCGTAGTGGAGGAGGTACGAGTAACGCATCCAGGCTTCAGTTTCTCCGAGGACCTTGCCCTCCTGGCCGTCCTTCCACCGCTTCGGGACGAGCGGCTTTCCCTGAGAGAAGTGGTCGCACAGGTACTGGAAAATAAATCCTGACTCGGCCAGGACCACCGGTTCTGACGATCCAGGCGCCTGCACGGTAACAACAGGGGACTTGCCAAGAGGGTGTACTTTCTCTAACTCGGGAGGGGCCAGCATATTGGACTGTCTGTGGTACACTTTGACATCGTAAGGAAGTCCAAGCTCCTCCAGAAGCCAGAGCATAGAGTTGGCTCGGGAGCCGTTGAGCCTTCCCGTTACGTGTTTCAGTCACTAGGGCCGCCCAAGCTCGACGAGTTATGGAGAGCGGTACTCACCAGTGAAGAGTGATCTTCGGTTGCTCTGCCATCGCTACTTTTTGAAAGAGAAATTGGTCAAGGCCGAGTCCATATAATATGACCCGTGATGACTTTAATGCGTGGAGCTGGATGTAGTCTGACGAACCAGATGTTTACGGGGAACGGAAGTGCACGAGCGAACGTACGGGGCTATGATGCTTTGATATGTATGGCTCGGCCATTAAGCTTTGCAGCGGACAAGCATGGGTCAAAACAGGACAGCCGAGGCACACCCGACCGCGCCATGTACTATGATGAACGACAGACGAGAGCCCTACATACACCGTCACAAGTGATAATTTACGTAGCTGTCCGTGATTGTATTTATCCTGCAATTGAATGCAGAAGAAGACCCGACCCAGGTGAGAGCGAATCACGCACGGGAGATGGCAAGCAAAGCTTCGTCCTAGTCTGAACATCCATTGGCTTGCCATTACCAAGGAGTCACTGGCACTCCACTGGCACACGAACATATCTGCAGTAAATTCGTTTTCGAAACAGGTTCCATCGTACATTTTGCCGAGGACTGGAATACGTACTTATGCTAGGTCATGGATTTGATTCCATTGGACAAAGAACATGAAGCGGCACTCACCGCAGCATAGTTGAGAGAACGACGTGCGGTTACTGGAGGATCTAAACTTCAGAAAGAACGAGAAGACCCATACACGAGGTTGGATTAGTAGAGCAAATAATATCCATCGCATGGTGTTGGGAGGCATGTTGGTCCTCTTCATGGTTTACGTAAGCGAGCAACTGACGCTCGACCCACTTTCCCCATGCTTGGTTCAATCGACAACCACATGCACCTCACCTGCGGTCGCAAAGCCGACTTACCAAGAAGCATCCCCCCCCCCGACCATCGCCGCTGCCACTTTTGAACGAGTCCACAGGACAGATCAGTCAAGATGGCGGGCCTCAAACATTTCAGTACGCCGGACATCACCCCTAATGCCACACGAGACGCAGAATACTGACCTCCCACAGAGATGGCTATGGACCCGGCCATTATCCGGCTGAGCAGTACGGCGACCCCTCCCCTCTGTCGACACCCTTGAACGTCCCACGGTTGGGCTTTCCACTGCTGTATGATAAAGCACCGAAACTCTGACACGTGTGCGACCGGTAGACATGACCACGAGCCGGTACCAGTATTTTCGATGGACAAGACGGACGGCGCTGATCACATTCAACTACGTGATTCTGGTACCGACGGCAATTGGCGTGTTAGCTTACGCGACAGAAGTACGTTCAACCATCGGAGCTCGTAGGAGGGCAAGGCTGACCAGACTGGTGACGACTACAGGGCAAGTGGAACTTTAGGGCGAAGCGGAAGGGAGACCTGGTGGCGGAGTACTAGATCGGTGGAACCTGTTCGCAGTAAGGGGGCATCTGTACATCACACGGGCAGGAAGAGGGTGAGAAGCTCAAAAATGGAAAGTTAACATCACGAACCGTGGCGTGAACTGCTACGTCTCTAGGCCCGCACACCAAAACTCCGAGTCCAACGAAACCAATCGGGATATCATGATGCAACAAATACAGTGCATACCAAGACGATTCGTACCGCATCACCTCGGAATTCCCATTGATGATGTTCTCAGGCCGCCTACATTACCGCTATTCCCCGTAGTCAGAGCAGGCATTCCCAGGCGATCGCCTCCCGCCTTCCAACATAGCCTCTTGTCGTGCGTATTCATCCTGGTCCATGTCCGGAAGACCGCATTGCTCACCACCTCCTCCCGCCTCTGCCCCGCCCAGTAGGTGCTTCAGGAAGCTTCTCCCCGCGGCGCCACTCGCCAACGGGTGGCGCTCGGAAGCCGCCACCTCCTCCTCCGCCGCCCCTGGGGCCATATATCGCCGAAGAAGACCACCCGTCGCGGCCGCCGCCCCTGTTTGTCGGCGGTGGACCGAGGTCGACCGTGTTCCTCGCCTGCCCAGCACCGTAGCCCCTCCCAGCCCTGGCGGCAGAGGCCGGCTGCACGCTGCCGTCCGCCGGCGAGGGCGGCAGTATCGCGCATGAGAGGTAATCCCCTACCACGAACCGCACGTCCGCCAGGGTCTTTGTGCCCTCGGCGGCAGAGCCCGCCGTCGCGCCCAGCCGCAGCCTGCCGTCCTCCGCGCCTGCCCCGCCAAGCACGGAGTCCTCATCGTCGTCTGTAGATATCCCAGGCCCGCCGTCGCCAATCACCACAGAGCCGAGGTCCTTTACGACGCAGCGCGCAGGCCCCTGGTCCTGGTCCCCAGCGGCGCGTGTGTCGTAGTATAGGAGGCGGAAGGCTACGCGTGTGCCTATCGCCGGCGAGGGGAGGAGGTGCGGCGCGGCGGCGGCGAGTTGGTGGCTGAGCTCGGTGAGGGTCGCCGAGGGCCAGGTGTGGAAGGACACGTGAGGCAGGCTGCCGGGCGCGGAGAACTCGTCTGGTCTGTTGAAGGGGGTCAGCAGGCGATGGCGTTTTCAGATAGCTGCGGTAGAGGCGGACCTGTGGAACGCGCCCGTCCTGTAGAAGACCTTCAGGAGGAAAGGGGTGGTCACATCGCGGTCGACCTTGGCTGCTGGGTCCATGGCCGCAAGGCTGTTTCTCTGCAGCTCAGCTGTGCCGCGATTGAGCTAGCGTGTCGCTCTGGGGTAGGTAGGTTCTGCTCACAGTCGCCCCATTCGCCTATGTCAAGGCCCTCTGGAGTTCTGCTGCAATTGTCATGGGGAATGGAAGCGGCAACCGCACCAGTACTAGAATATGCTATTGCTAGTAACAGGTCGACTAACCCCGAGGCTGAAGCTCAGGTGGGAATAAGCTTCGCGGGTGCGTGGGGACCCCTGTCGCTGCTAGCCCCGGCCCTGGAACGAGCTTCCAGAAGCCTGAATCTAGGCGGCACCAGCCATCGGCAGGCATTTAACCTAATGTCTCGCTACCCACTGTACAGCCAAGATCCAAAACTTTCTGTCGACCATACCCATCACTCAACCCCAAACTTATTTCGCAACACACCAGAGCACCCCATAACCGGCAAAGGGAGGAGAACAAATCCAGGATGGACTTCGCAGCGTTGATGTCCCAAGAGCTCACCAAAAAGAAGGGCCCCTCCGCGCCAGACCCCAAAGCAGCCGCCGACACATCCTCCAAGTACACGCGCAAGGCGGACGCCGAAGCCGCCAGGGAAGAAGCCTACCGTGCCGAGCAGAAGCGGCTCGCGGAGGAGAAAGCGGCCAAGCTTGCGGCGAAGCGCAAGCGCGAGGAAGACGCCGCGGAGGAGGCGAGGGCGAGGGAGGAGAAGCGGCGCAAGCTTGCCGAGCAGTCGAGGCGGCGCAGGGAGGAGCGGGAGGCCGAGGAGGAGCGCGTGCAGCGGAAGCGGCTGGGCCTGCCGGAGCTCAGGCGCGACGGCTCGACGCCGGCGTCCGGCGGAGAGCAGGACGGGGACGCGGAGCAGGACGAGGTGTCCAAGCTGACGGACGAGGAGCTCACGGCCAAGCTGCGGGCTCTCGGCGAGCCGGCGGCGCTTTTCGGGGAGGGCCGCGCCGCGAGGGTGAAGCGGTACCTCAGGCTCACGACGACGGTGACGCAGGGCCCAATCCCGACGACGCTGCAGCTGGTAGAGGAGAAGGATATGAAGGTTCCGGACGAGGTGCCCCCCGAGGGCGATAGGGAGGCGCGCAAGTGGCTCTACCGGCAGCTGGCGTCGTACTTCACCATGGTGCTGCGCGAGTGGGAGATCGCGCTGGCGAAAGAGCGGGCCCAGGCTGGCGGCGAGCTCGAGACCAGCGCGGCCAGGCAGGCCTACAACACCATGGTGCAGTGCAGGAAGACAATAGCGCCCCTGTTCCGCAGGTTCGAGAAGGCCGACCTGGACGAGTCCGTGCTCAAGCCCGTGGTCGAGATCGTGAGGGCCGCCCAGGAGCGGCGCTACGTGGATGCCAACGACGGCTACCTGAGGCTGAGCATCGGCAAGGCGGCATGGCCAATCGGTGTGACCATGGTCGGTATCCACGAGCGAAGCGCGCGAGAGAAGCTCCACAACGGCGAGAGGGGGCACGTCATGGGCGACGAGGTCACAAGGAAGTACCTGCAGAGCATTAAGCGCTGTCTCACCTTTGCGCAGGTGAGATGGCCGCCGGAGGATGTCAGGCAGCTGATGGGCTGAGTGTCATCATCCCCGGACGTCAAGGAGAGTGAGTGGTGGATAACCTGTGCATAGCGTAGTCAATTTCCATGGCATCACGGTCTATCTGATGGATTAAGTTATGAGTCTCCCACGGTCCCTCCTCTAATGCAAATGTAAAAGCAAAAGCGGACCTTCTCCTGTGTTCTCCCTACTCCAAACGCCGCCGCAGTTCGTTGGGCATCTCAGTCGTTACATCAGATCGCTGATCGCGATGGAAGATGGACCTTGAGGTTGAGAGCCGTGGTAGTCGTCCATACCACCATCGCTTGGACCATCCCATCTCATACCTGTGCCCTGTAATCCCTCCAGCGCGGCCGAGCCCTGGTTCCTGTGCTTTCCCTTCACCTCAAGGTCTGCCGACACGATGCCGATGCGACGGATGCGGTCCAGGGCCTCCTTTTCGTAGTTCTTTGCTGCAGCCAGGGACGCGGCTTGCATCTTCGCGCGGGGATTTGGAGAGGTAATGGTCACAACCTGATACAGTGTTAGCCTGCCGTCCTGGATGCCAATTTTGTGGTTTCATGCTGGCTTACTCTGTCGATGGCATCAATACGAGCGTCTAGAGTACCATTTCCTATCATCTCGGCCAATTCTTGATCGATGGAGCCCCCCGGTGAAGAGAACGCAGCATTCAAGTTGTCGATCGTAACGCAAGAGAAAGGTTGGACGAAGTGGAAGATACACTTTCCACGGATTACGCTGTACAAGTGCTTGAGGTGGCTCTGAAGGTTGATGTCGAGGAGGTAGTCTGGGCGGTACGACTCCAGGATGGACAAGCAGGCAGAATACCTGCCGTTCACAAACTGGGAGATAGCCCTGCGGATGTGAGGCTCGAGCTCGAGGAACGTCCGGAAGCTCGAGTTGTCCAGCACGCCGCCAAGCTCTGGTCGGCTCATGGTTGCAAGTGCGAGGAGGCCTCCGTAAACCGCGATGTCATTTGGGCTGACAAACTGGTCATAGTTGTTGGGGGCGACGGCTGGGTCGACCTGCAGAAAGCTTCGTGCGGCATCGGGATACTTGGCCTGGCCAAGGTAGGAGAGCCCATACATGATGTTGCATATCGTCTGTTGGGTCTTGTCGGTGGCGGCGGCGCCCTCGGCTTGCAAGCCGCTCATCTTGTTCACGTTGGCCGTGACAGCAGGCCAGTCTCGGCGGTAGAAAGACAGGCGGGCCAGATTCAGTCCAACCTCGATGATGTGCCTTGCGGAACTGACGTCTGCACGGCACTTGGAGTATGCCTCATACGCCTGGGATAACTCGCCGATATTCTCCAAGTGTTTTCCCAGATCCTCGTTGCCCATCTGCTCAGTGTCAGCTATGTGATGTGGATCTGAGACGGTAGTTTTTGCGGTGGACCAACCCGTATGGACTCCTTGACCAGGTTGTTCTTGTACTTCTTGAGCTCCGCCTCGAGGTGTTGCGTTTCTGCCCGGTTTGCCTTTTCCGTTGCGGCAGCCCAGGCGCTGTCGAATTTGGCCTCAGGCTCGTTGGGGCCTAGCAGGCGGAGGAGTTCGTGGGCATCCCTGTAGAGTTGGACATCTCCCCCCCTGGACACCAGCTCGTTGATGGCGAGCTTCAACGCATCGACGCAGAGGATGGTTGATGTTCGGGCAATAGTGAGGAGTCTGTCGAGCTTGGTCCGGCCTTGGGGTGCGCATCAGTGGGGGGTCCGCAGACATGCAGCACCAGCGGGGGATTTCCAAGTACCTCTGTAGTTCTGTATGTAGGATTCCAAGTCTAACTTGGGGATCTCTGTGAAGGAGCATCTCAGCACGCTGCTCCAGCCGGGGCAGAAGTCAAGGGGCACAGTGTAGATGTAGCTGGGTGAGAAGGCCCCGACTACGGAACCCAAGCAAAGCTCCATCTGGCAGGGTGGAGGAGGAAGGGATGCTGGGCTTACCGGTGACGACAATGCCGCCTTGCTGGGCCCTGTGGAGGAACTCGGGCGGCAGGGCGTCGCTGGTGGTGGCCATGGCAAATGCTATGGCGGGGAGCTGTGGTGTTGCCGTGCCAGAATGATGCTGCGCTCTCGACTCGCGATGGTGACAGAAGACGTGACAAGCAGTCAGTGTTACGGCGTCAGTCTGCGAGCAGCTTCACCTCGAGGCAGGGGTGCAGGGGTGCAATGGCGGGGTATCCAAGAGAAACCCAGGCCGCCTCGTGGGCAGGCTAGCAAGGCAGGCAGGCTGTGGGGTAGGTACTCCGTACATACAAACTCTTCGGGCTTGACCGGCAGGGCCGAGAACAGCCAGGTCTTGGAGGGGGCAGGGCCAGTGCACGCCCAGACAAGCATTCCAGATTCACGACCAAACAAAGCATGCATGCCAACGTCTTGGCTCTCTCAGCAAGCACATCACAGCCATATCACACACAGCCCATGTCACAACACAGCGCAGGACAGCACAGCACGGCAGCACAGCAGAACAGCACGGCAGAACAGCACGGCAGAACAGCACGGCAGAACAGCACGGCAGAACAGCACGGCACATTGCACCAAGCACAGTACAACCATCCACCCACCCACGCGGGCTCGAGATGAGGCTGTCAGCCTTGTCGATCACACGCACAGCTGATGCACATACATGCAAGCCAGCATGCTCGAGAAGCCCATGATGTCGATATCACAAACGTCACAAGACCAATATCCAGATTGGTCATCAATTCTTTTGTGGCTGAGCCTGCCGCCTGTGAAGCAACCAGCGCATGAAGAATAATGGCGCCAGGAGATAGCAATCCTCCGCCGCCGCGGCGTGCTCCATTGGCTGTTGTCCTCCAAGGCCGCTGCCCAGAACTTAGCCGAGTTCCTGTTGATGATAACATGTGGCTGTTCTTACGTCATGGCCTCCATTGCTCGCTCCCAAAAAGGTCTGTCGGGCTGGCTGGGTGCCATACATAATTCTTGGCATCTCGGAGCCGATGGCCAGCGTCCGAGGCGGCCGTGGTACGCCACCATGAGCACCAACATGGTATCCTCACTCGTCCAGCCAGGCCGGCCTTGCTCTACTCGGAACCTCTCCTTGTATCCTTGGGGCCCGGGCGGCCAATCGGGTCCGAGCCACTGGGACCGTTGTCGCGACTACACATAGGATAACGGCGGTGCTGGCTTGCGAAGGGCGCCGTCAAGCCTGAGACTCAACCTCCTCGCGCGCCTGAAACAGCCCAGGAACGAGTCGAGTGTTGCAAGCACGGTACCTTGCCATGCCCACATGTTCTGGGGGAACGCTAGTGGGCAGGTTATTCGTCAGCTGACTCGCATGTTCCCGTTGAGACGTGTCTGCTATGCAATCATGTTGCAGAGGCTGGAGAGGCCGAGTTGTTGAGAGGCAGAAGTAAGCCGTCTGAGATCTCCCCGCCGTCTTGGCAAACCGTGCCGACGCGCCAAGATCGGCGAGAGCCTGGCCACTTGCAACTCCGTCCGGCCGCCCAGGCTTGAGGAGTGGGTGAGTGGGTGTGTGGCCACTTCGCGCACATGCGGGCTACTCCGCCCTGGTGGCTGTGCTGGTCCCCTGCCATCCGAATCTGGAGGCTCGGGCTCTCGCAGATGGTGCGATTGGCCAGGGTGGGAGGAGCACATGCTGTCTGTCACTGCTCTGACGCGGCGGACGCTCTGTCTCAAAAGATTCTGACGTGGTGCGACCGTGACGGCTCTGCAGCCAGTGACCGAGCGAGCCCCGAGCATTGGAATCCTTCCTTGGTCAAGACCAGGCACGGTGGGCCTTGGCACTTGGCAGCATCGTGTGAGCTGGATCAACGAGGCACACAGGCTGACAGGCACAGGGCGCCGAGGCACAGAGGCCATCGAGGCACATGAGCGGCTCGCTTCCGGGGTGCAGTCACCCACAAACCTTGAACGCACCACTGCAGCCGCCACCTTCGGACTCTGTCCGTTGCTGTGGTGGGCTTCCAAATCTCACCGGCATCGCTGTCCCGACTGACCTGCCCCTTGCGGCAGACTAATAAATTGTACCTGACGAGGTAGAAGGCTGGGCAATGCCCAAGTGCTTGTCCTGAAGTCAAGATTCCTGCACAAGAGGCCGGATTCCATTGATCGGTCAGCATTGCCTGCAACACACGAGGGGCGGATATACGTAGTACCTGTCTACTGTGCGATATCCCCATACTACACCACACTAGCCCGCTTCCAGTATGGCCAGCCCACGGGGTTTGTCCCACTCGAAACCCGGTAAACCCATCTGGCTACTGCGGACCCAGCGTGGTCTGGCTGGGCCAGCGTGTGGGTCGCATCTGTTCTCAGGAGGTTACTGGGTTGTATAATACGTGTAATAAACTACTCCGGACCTACGGTACAAAGAACTACATGATCCGCCATACATACTACCAAGGCGGCATGGCACAACCATGCGGTCGTTCAGTATCTTTCTGGCCAGTAGTTGATGTCAACTGGGAGCCATCTTCGTCTCAGAGATGCAGCAAGGGTGGCACGGTGTGCGGAAACTGCGGCCTGCTCTTGGTCCTGCATAGATCCAGCCCAGGCAAGTATCCATCTCTTCCCCCGGGGATTCCTCTCTGACCGTGGCATCAGTGCCTGACGTACACTATGTAGGAACCCAAAACGAAATTTCCGAGTCGTGCTTGCCAGCCCCGGGGTCCAGGGACAGCTCTTCTGCCCTTGGACTTACGTGTTTCCAGTCTGACCACACACTTTTGGATACCGGTAAACCAACCGTATTCGGCGCATTGGCCCTGCTCTGGCACGAGGCCTCGTACTGTCGTATCCCCAGGTATGGTCCGGCATGGGACGGGACACCCTGTTACACTGATCCTCCCGCACAGGTGGCCCCCCAGACCCTGTCCCCGAGTCCCAAAGATCTGAACTGACGGCTTGGCACGGCAGCTCGCGTCGAGCCTTCAACCATGCTTGCTTGGAATTCCAGTGACACTCGAAATCCTATCATTCAGCGCCAAGCGCCGAGCATGTCGACCTTATCGGCTCTTCCGTCACTGAACAACTGATTCAGCACTGCCTCTCACTACGTATACACCAACCAGCAAGGTTGTTGCGCATTCGCCCCAGATGCCGCAAGAGTTCATATTCTATTCAGACAGGTAGCCCCCTCCCCTCGAGGCGTTTATCCACCGGGCTAGGCACTTCCATTCGGTTTGACTGGTCATATTGGTCCCCGGGCCCCATCCTGGATCATCCCCGTCCTAGCATCTGCTTCAATGTCGTCTCCTTACCAGAGACGGCCTTGACCAAGAGATGCCGGATACCACCCACATTTCCCGTCTGGAGTAGGGACCCTGGCGGTACTGTCTTCTTGCCCTTCCTAGTCCCTACCAGTCAAGGCCTGCGCATTGCCGCTACGTAACCAACCATGCAGGAGACCGTGCGATGGTCTAGGTACATATCCCCGTGTCAAGACTCTAGTTGCGTGACCCCCTTCCCACCCACCCTCCTTCAACCCCTCTTCCCATCCGGGAAAGTCCCCGTCGTCGCTGGTAGCTCGAAGAAGTTCCATAACTTTTCCACCGGCCTCCACACCAGAAGTCATCCCTGCCGACCTACATGCCAAGCTTTGTGCTAGAGCGAGCCATCACAACCTTCTTCTCCACACTACGCACACCCCAGTACCAAAACGGCGAACACAGCCCTCTTACCCCTTGTTCTTCTGACTCCTTAGGTCGACAGCCAACGGGAGAACCCACCCAGGGCTCGCTGGATTCCGCAAGGTACTACTGTACATACATGTGTTGACAGGCTGGTTGGGATGTGAGCTTTTGTCTGTGGGCGTCTGATGGATGAGACTTTGGGGCTTCCCCCCCTGCTCCACACCGGGTCACCGTCATAATACTTAGTTACAACATATGTCCTCCTTTGCCCTTCCGTTACTGGAGATTACGACTCGCCTGATCTTTCATTACACTGTATTGTTCATTCATGACTCTATCTGCCTCTCCCTGTCTCGAGCCCCCAAGAGCCCTCTGACATCGAAACGACGCTATATTGCAAACGTCTCAGGACTGGCAGTATTCCCCGACGTTGCGGCGCCCCAGCGGATTGACCGTGTTATATCCGAGGCGTCCGCTAGAGGTTGAAGCAGCATTCGTCATGTCGCATAGCTCGCCTTCATTTTGAGCCCAACCCATTGTGTATTGTCATTGGCGGTGCCTGTAGCTCATGCCCACAAGACATGAGCCACAAAGCCGGAGAAGTACAGGGAGACATAGAAAGAGGGAGTTGGCAGGCCTAGGTCCTTTAGTCCTCGCGATCATACGAGAGTCTGGTGAGACTGGGGAGTCCGTGACAACCACCCATTCACCTACTCCATCCACAAATCTACTGAAGTGCTTAGCAACAGCGGTCGAAAACCACTGCGTTGCCTACAAGCAACATGACTGACTGTGAGATGTCAACGGATTCCGGCTCTGGTGAGCCAAGCCCCGGTACGGACCACCAGGATGACCGGCAGACTCCTGAGGACGCCTCGGTCAAAGCAGAGCAGGGTGACGAGAACTCTACAGGGTCCAATCAGACAGTACAGGTGCCCGTGCAGAAACGGCGACGTGTCACACGTGCCTGTGATGAATGCCGGCGCAAGAAGATCAAGTGCGACGGCAAGCAGCCGTGCACACACTGCTCTGTATACAGCTACGGTCAGTGCAATCCCTTGCGGGTTTCCAAGGTCCCTCCCCCTGTTAACGCTGCCGACAATACAGAGTGTACGTATGATAAGCCTTCTAATCGAAGGCGGAACCCTGCTCCTCAGTATATCGAAGCCCTCGAGAACAAGCTGGCACGCGCGGAGGCAGCCCTGCGCAAATTCGTCCCGGACGTCGACCTCAACGACCCGAGCCTGGATCCCGCTGTTCAACAGGAGTTCCAGAATCGAGAACGACAAAGAATACAGGCTGCGAAAGCACGTCAAGAAAACGCCAAGGAAGCCGAACAACAGACAGCCCAGATAATGTCCATGATCGAGACCTTGGGCCAGCTAGACCTTACAGAGGGCGGTGGATGGGACTTCCGAGGCACTTCATCCGGGGCCGTCTTCCTTAGGAGGATGAAGGAACACTTCCGGGGCCTGATGGGCTACGACTACGACGCTACCTTCCTCCCCCGGCGGGCTCGGGTTCCAGGCTTGCTGAAGCTGGACTCGCCGGAGTCGACATCATCCTTGACTCCCAGCGACACGAGAAGTGCAAACGTTTACGACCTGCCACCGAAGGAACGCGCTCAAAAGTTGTGCTACTGTGCGCTCTCATGCGCAACGGCACTCCTGCGGATTGTGCACCTGCCTTCTTTCTTTGACAAGTTCGAGGAGTTGTACCAGAAACCGGCAGATGCGTTCGACACAGAGGACAACCGCTTTCTCGGACTGCTCTATGCAGCAATGGCTGTGGGCTGCATGTACAATATCGCTGAGGAGGACGTCGATAACCAGGTGAACTATGGCGAAGCAATTGAGGAAGGGTAAGCTTGTCCGAACAACAAGGAGCGGGAAACAATGCGTCTTGTGGTGTGCTGACCCGGGCCCAGGATGGGATACTATACGTCCGCGAGGATCCTGCTGCAAGACATTACAGAGTGTAGGGATCTGACTTCGCTGCAGTCCCTGCTGTTCTTGATTCTGTTCCTGCAGGCGACGTCGAACCTAAGCGCGTGCTATGCCTTCCTTGGCATTGCTCTGCGGTCCGCCCTCAGGATGGGTTTACACCGGCACTTGCCCAATGCCAACTTTACGCCCCTCGTAAGCGAGTCGAGGAGACGCGTCTTTTACTTCATCCGGCAGCTGGACATCTACTGCTCAGCTCTCCTGGGGTTTCCGGTCTTGCTTCACGCCGAAGACATTGACCAGCAGCCGCCGTCAGAGATCGATGACGAGTTCATCACAGAAGAGAGCATCACGGCACCCCCTCCCGACACTCCTGGGTCATTCTTTCAAGCCTTCAATGCACATTCGAGGCTCATGGAGATCCTGATGAAGGTCATCAAGTACATATACCCGCTGAACGGAATCGAAGGTGCCGTCATTAGCTCAGACGGTGACTCCAGCCCGACCTACATGATAGAGTACCAACGTATCAAGGAGATTGAGGGTGACCTCCAGCTGTGGCATGAACAACTTCCCCAGAGGTGGCGTCCCAGTGCCGAGGGGCCCATAGAGGTGGTGCGGTAAGGCTACTTTCTCGGCGTCTTCCAACAGTCTACTCTTCCTTGATCGTTTGTACCCGGTGATGCTCCTCTATGGCAGCTTGCTGACTCCTTTTGCCATCCAGAGTTCGGACCCTGTTGCGTTTTGCGTACGCACATGTGCAAATGATGCTGTACCGACCGTTCCTCCACTACATCTCACCCAGGTTGTCAGCCGGCAAGGCCGTTGAGGAGAGCTACTACGCTTGTGCAGCTGCCGGGATCAGCGTGTGCCGGAACATCATCCACATAGCCATGGAGATAAAAAACCAAGCCCTTGTGGTTGGCCCATTCTGGTCCATGTTGTATACCGAGTTCTTCGCTATCCTGACTCTGGTTTTCTATACTCTCGAGAACCCAGACAAGCCGGGCTCGGCAGAGATATTCGCAGAGGCCAACGCGGGAAGAGAGATGATCGCCCGGATGGCCCTGAGAAGCCTGGCGGCCGACCGAATTACGACGTCCCTGAATTCACTATGGGAGAACCTTCCGGACTCTGTGAAGAAAGGGAAGCCGAAGTCTGTGTCCACGAAGAAGCGGCCCGCGGCTGGGCTGAAACCAGGCCCTGTACCGCTGTCCACCCACAAGTCACCTCTTCCGCCCAGCAGGGGAAGCGACACGCGAGCAGGAGCCCCGCTAGCCTTTCGTTCTCCCATACAGTGTGGAAGGTCATCGTCGCGAACCTTCAGCGTGAACTCGTCCGACTTCAACCCTCTGGAAGTGCCAGGCGCAGGCGCATCCGACGCCGGAACTCCTTCGTCGAACCACACGGCAGACGCGTCATATATCACACAGCACGGCAACACACCGAACCATGCCCTGACCCAGCAGAGTTCGAACGAAATCCACAAGTTCGACGCCATGATGTTCTCATCTGGGGATCCCTTTGCCTACCCAAATCAACCGCTTGTCGAGCCACAGCCACCACAGATGCCACCGCCTCCTCAGGCCGACTCAGGCGGCTTCTACATGACGCCAGGGCTCTACGGCGAAATAGAGGCCGAGGGGCACCTGAGTGAGTGTGTTTATAATTTGTATACCTAAATCTCACCTAAATCTGCCTGGGTAGCCCAGAAGCTGACGCGTCACCCTCACAGCTGGACCTCTACCCCCGTACCTTTTGCCACACCCGGCGGGGCAGGCTGGCCTTGACCTATCGGCACAGATGTACCAGTCTCCAAGCTCGCTGGCCGCGCAGCAGTACCACGTGAGACAGGGGCATCTTCACCACCAGCAGCATCAGCACCAGCACCACCACCAGCACCACCACCATCTAGGAGTGGGCAGGGAAATCGAGGATTTGATGACAGACGCGGGTTTTGACCGAAACTGGGACATGTTCAACGCGAGATTCAAGCACATGTGAGAGACAGAAAAGGACGTTTTACCCCCGGCCGGGCCGACGAACGCAGGTTATCGACGCACAGCCGGGAAGGGTTACAAAAGAGAAACGGATTGCTACGAGGACAAGAATGATGAAGGAAGGCCTAGGAGGAACCGGGGAGGGAAAAAAAACCAATATCGACGAAGAGAGACGCGCGGCAGTATTAGGTGGTCGGCGGGCGTCTTATACCCCATGGGCATATTACATTGGATCACTGATGGGCTTTTTTTGTTGTTGCGCCTTCTGGACGGCAGACTCACAGAGCATTCTAGACGCACGGGTTTGTTCCAGCGCGCTGTCGGCCCGGGAGTATTAGCTCCCAGGGTGTCTGGTCGCTCGGATATGGACTTGGATACAGAGGGATTATTTGGGAAAGGGAAGAGGGGTGGGGCGCCGGGGGAGACATTTGGTCTTCGCGGGCTTGTTACACACACATCATATCATGTTTCTGTTCTATTTTCTTCTTTGTCCTTTTCCTCGCCCCCCCCCCCGGTCACACTTCGGTTCCTCGCGCAATATTCACACATGTCCCCCGAAACACTACATATACCACGTCTCATACCGTCGTCCAAGGTGGATCAGCTGGCCCCCCCCCCAGGCCCTCCGTGGGGCGAGGCTTGGGCCCCGCGAGTTGTCCACCCTCGGAATACCGCGAATTACGGCGCCATAGGACAGATAGGAGACACTCCCAAATCACTGCCGCTGCGACTGCTCGCTCCCGTCACGCGATTTGGCCGGCGGTCTTGGGAGTCTCCGCGTAGAAACGGGGACGCGCCAGGTCTTTTTCTGGTATTCCAGAATCACGAGCCTGGCCACCCATCAACCAACCAATACCAAGTATTACATAGATCCATTTTCAGATTCCTTATCAACAACAACCATGGGATACAAAACAGCAACCTAGCCCTTGTCCCCCCCCCCCTCGCCGGTCAGCCACGAATCGAAAGAGTACCCGCACTCGTAATGTACACACACCTACACAGCCAGCTTACTTGCCCCTCTTTGTGACGTCGAAGAACTCGGTGAGCCCCTTCGCCACGACGTCGACGTTCATATTAACCAGGGGCATCTTGTCGTAGCTGCCCTCCTTCATGATTGCCACCAGCGCCAGGTAGCGGTCGACCTCGCGCAGCATGACGGGCCTGAGCCCCTCGTTGACGACGATGTGGCTCTCGGCGAAGGGGACGGCGACCTGGTCCTCGAGCCGCTGAGACCACGGCGGGCCCTCCAGCCGGTCGCGGTGCGCCTTGGAGCGGCTCCAGCTGCCGTAGACCATGGACACATCGATGATGACGTCGATGTAGTCGGAGCAGACCTCGTAACTGGCCATATCGGCGGGCGCCGAGTCGGTCGCGATGTAGATCTTGGACATGACGTCGAACAGGTAGGCCTTCTCGAAGCGGCACGTGCGGCACAGGTTGGTCAGCATCGCCTCGAGCTGGCCCAGCCGCGGGATCAGCTTCTGGATGACCTTGGAGAAGGCCTCGAAGATGGAGTGGTTGTAGATGCTGGTGAGGTGGAACGTGACCGGGGCGTTCTCGAAGCCCTCATCCGACAGCTCGTCCTGAATACGGATGGTGATGTCCCGCTGGATGTCCAGCTTGTAGTCGTCCGACAGCCCGTCGACCTTGTGGATG
The DNA here is from genome assembly GCA_002270565.1 of Stenocarpella maydis. Classification (NCBI taxonomy): domain Eukaryota; kingdom Fungi; phylum Ascomycota; class Sordariomycetes; order Diaporthales; family Diaporthaceae; genus Stenocarpella; species Stenocarpella maydis. Next base: position 164,984 of record NQMI01000090.1, read on the forward strand.
AAGACCTCGATGTTGATGGAAGGGTAGTTGCGCTGCAGGTACAGGATGGTGCTATTCAGGCGCGACACGGCTTCGAGGTAGTCGTCCTGCGCGTCAATAACCCAGATGAGCGCGCCAATCTCGCCAAATACCGCGTCAATATCGAAGTTTGGGTTGTCAAGAAAGTCGATCTGCCCAGGAAAGTCCCAAACTTGAAAATCCATAAATGACCTGGAGGTTCTTTCTGGTGATCAGCTCGGGCTCTGAGGGGCGCGGATAGGTAACTTACGCCATGGAGTCCTTCTGGATTCTCACCGTGGACTCCAAGAAGAGCGTTTCGGAAGGCGGTACTTTGTGGAATACGACGCTCGAGATGGATGATTTCCCACTCCTATTTCGTCCTCATCAGCCCTCGGTGCCTCTCCTCTCGTGGCAGCTGGACTCAAAAACACTTACCTCCTCTGGCCCATGAGCAAGAGTCTTGGTTTGCTTTTGCCCGGATTCGCGGCCGCCATGTCGTTTGTCGGGGACAGGGCCCCATCTCGTTGCTGTAATCGTGCTCGGTTCTGTTCGTAAAGACGTCCAAGATTTAGCGCTGCTGGACTGACATACTTGACGTTTGGTCGACGGGGCGTTCCGGGAGCGGACAAGCCGCTGGACCCCATTGACGACATGGTGCATAAATCAGCTGGCAAAGACTGCAAAGCAAAACAGGGTTGATATGAAGCATATAAGATGAAGCAAAGATCATGCCTGGCCGCAGGGGAGGATGGGGTAAGCGAGCCTCGAGAGCTTCCCTACAGACACAGGATGACCGAACACCTGAGTGACTGGCTGTACGCACTCTTCACAGCCCGGAGGTCTGCAGTGACTATTCTCGGGTCCGTTGAAAAGCTATGATGATGAACCACTCGATCGGGACGGACCGTTGCGATGTCTCTCGGGCTGTTTGCAAGATCGGATGGCAACCCTTCGACGGTGGTCAAACGGTCGTCAGGAACCCAGCGACGCGACCGCCACGGTACAATCGCTGGGCGGAGGAGGAGAGGGGGGCTATAGGGGATATAAGTGTTGTTCCCATATGCATAGACGGGAAGACGCATGAGAATTGGCGTTGATACGCACATGGCATCGCCTCCAAAGTCGGCAGAAGAACGAAGATGGTCGGCCGTTCCCTATCTCCTGCCCGCACCCGAGCCTCCCGTCCAGCTACCGGGCGTCGTGACGACCGAGCTAGCGAAGGAGCAGGAGGAAGGCAGGAATATCAACCGCCCTGGGGGTCGCACAGGCTCGCCCAGTGGCTCAGCAATAGTCGGTGAAAGCTGAGAAGACAGGCTGAGGTGACTCAACTCGAGATCCCCTGTCGGATGCGAGCTGACCCATCGCACTTGCGAGGCTGACAGTTCGGCCGGGTACAGGAGAGCCCAGGATATCAGACCCTGGGGCCGCTGGGCCGACTGGATGCGGTGAGATGCCACTGGGCAGGGCATGTGAGGCATTCGAGGGTGAGGTGGTGCAAAGGGCTCCTGGAACTGGACCGCGGGCACAGCCGGCCTCGGGAGTTGGCACCTCGTAGCGGTACGTCGAGGTGTGACGAGAACCGAGGAGGTGGTACTCGGCCGTGCAGCGGCCGAGACGGGGTCAACCACCGTCGAGAAGTGAGCCCAGACTGCTGCAGAAAAGACTGACAGACCATGGGCCGCCAACAGGGAAAGCAGAAACGTAGAAAAAAACACTCGCGGGGGGGGGGGTGGTTTATTACCTCCATCATGGGTACGGTGCGGGATCCAACCGGTAGCCTCTTGGGTCGTCAAGCACTCGGAACAGCAGGGCTCGAGGAGCAGGAATGCTTCGTCCAAACCGGCACAGCTCATAGCGGTACCCTTGCCCTTGAGCCGCCCGGGGGGCCAAAGGGGCCGTGGAGAGACAGCTGCGATGCGACGTCAAGCTGACAGGTGACGCGAGCCGGATGGCTGAACCAACTAGAGCACGTGTTAAACATAGAGCACAAGGCTAAGCCAGGAGTTGTCTGCTCGACGGGCAGAGCTGAGTGGTTACCAACCAGATTGGCAGATGCCTTGAAACCGGACACGCTCGGGGAGGCCTAATGATGAGCTGGGAAGCAGCTGCTCCGCTTGCCGTGGTGCGAGGTGCAACACACGAGTCGCGAAGCTTGGACTCAGTTGTGTGCCGGGGCTGCGTCACCTGTGATGCGAACTTCAGGCTGCTCTGGACGACAGCGGAACTACTCCGGGCAGGACAATGGGCTCCTCCCAGGCACAATCGAGATGATTCTGACGTGGGTCACCGCTTGCAGATGTGCAGGCACTGTGGTTCCGAGGCTATGCCTGTCACTCACAAGGTGATGTCGCTCATGAACACCCAGATGTTGGGTGGCAGCCGGCCTTGTGGGCAAGGCCCGGGAGGTCCCAAGTGCTACTTGCTTGGACAGGGAACAGCAGAGCAGAGCTATAATAGGGTTAGGGCTCGAGGCTGTCACTCTGCCAGATCACACAGCGGACGGGAGCCTGTAGCCACCTTGAATCGTTCTCGTTATTATTATGGGCTCAACGGGGACCCTGCAGGGCAGAATGCTACATGATAGAGGTACAAATGCTCGCATGGCTGGAGGCCACTCTCGTGCCAAACCTATCTCGCAAAGTTACCTAGCAAGGCCCATGGAGGGTGTGGACGTCGGCTACCAGCACTCCAAGCACGGCAAGCAGAGAAGCATGCCGGCACCTGCTCAGGGCAAACCGGCTACCTGCTTCTCGTTTTCCTTCCTGTTGCCCTGCCTCCCAAACAGGCCCGCAACGAAACTCTTCCTGCGTCTGGCCACCTTTACCTTCTCGGTCTTGGGTTTCTCGCCAGCGGGTGTGGACTCCTCGACGCTCGCGGGAGGGGTCATGTCACCAGCCAGAGGCGTCCCTTTGATGTTCGAAAGAGACTATGCCCAAGTCAGTAGTGTGCTGTGTCTCCCAGTCGGCTGCGAGATTCTCCCCACCTTGACGCTCAGCCTCTTTCTCCTCGCCAGAGTCCCTAGGTTCCCTTCGTCATTGGCGCCCATGGGGCCATTAGCGTTAGTTTCCTCCAAGGACTGTGCCATGGTTTTCCCATCGAGGCCCACATTCTCATCCATCATGGCCACGAACCGAACGAGACCCCTTGGCGGCGGCACTCCCAGTGCTTCCTCGAGGTGCTCCGACAACAAGTAGGCATTGCGCTGGTTTGTGCTTGGTTGGACATATGGACACAGGGCCGACAGCGTCAGCATATAAGCGGGCTCGAAGGTCCCCGCGAACAAGATGCAGGCCGAGTGTTGGACATGGACGGCGATGGAGGACAGCGGCCTCTGGTATCGCTCGGCAATCTTGGCGGCCAGCTCAGTGATGAAGATGAATTCGTCACCAACCTGGTCGCTGATGAGTGAGCCACCCCCCAGGCAGACAGAAGGGCATGCTTTCGCGCCCCAGGTGAGAAATGGCAGTGGAGAGCAGACTCACTATAACATTGGTCTTTAGTTCAGCCACGACTATGGAGTCACTCTGTATCCTCTCGCGCAGAGTGTCCATGTGGCACCTGCCCGAGAAGGCTCCCTCAAAGTAGTGAGTCCTGCGCCTTGAGAGCTCTGCCCTGCTCATTGTCATGGCTGCTGCTGGCCTGGGCGTGTCCCCTGGTGGTCTGCGCGTGATAGGCTGCATGAGTTCGTCCATCTCTGTGAGCTGAGGCAGCGTCCACGGGTGCCTGCTCGCAACGACCTGGCGCTCCAAAGGTGACATCTTGGACATATCAGCCTTCAGCTCAGCTACCGAGTGTTTCTGGCAGTCGAGCGTCGTGGAGACGAGAGTCAAGGGCGCAAGAAGTCGTTGGATCACAGATGTCAATCTCCAACTACAAGCAGCGCCCGTACGTCTGAATTCACTCTTCGGGAATTCTCCGTTGGTTTGGAGATGAGCTGTAGTACCGTTTCGTGTGCATACCTCTGCGCTATCACCATGAGCTTTTGTGCTGGCTTGCTCGACGCTTGATTCATTCAAAGCCGTGTCTCATGCAGCATCGTTCGTGTGTGGTGGGTGCAGCGCGAGTATGTTTGACCCGCTCGTTCCGATTTTGATTGAACCTGAGAAATGGGACTACGGCGATGTCGTCTCTTGGATCATACTCCTAGTATAAGTGAAAACGCCTCGGTACTTAACGACGGATAGCCGCATAGCGAACCCGAAGTCTTGTGCAGCAGTTGAGTGGTGTCACTAGGCAGAGAAGACCCGGTCTCCTCTCACATCTCAAGCTCACACACCTGCGTATGGCAAACAAAAGACGGGGAAGGGGCAATCTGGATGCTGCTACCCGAGGCTGTGTGGTCTGGGAAGGGGCATCTGGACAACGGGAACACTGGTGCCTGAGCATGTCTGCAACCCGGGATGACCAAATCTGCAACGGAAAGGAGATTTATGTCTCGGCACCTTGTGCTACTACGGCTGATAGCAGTCAGATCATTTTCAACCTGCCCCCCTGGACATTTGTCCTGCCTGGGCTGACCTCGACTCGAATGAAGCATCTCACGGCGGACCAGTCTAATTGCGCGTATCAAGCCTTGAGACAGAAGTTGGCATTATTGAGTTCATATGTAAATGCACCAAAAACGCCAGCCATTAACGGGAAAGGAAAAGCCATGAGTCCAAAGTCCAGTCCTGCTGCCAAATACCACGCATCCCATGACATTTTCCTCACGTCTTGTCAGAGAAGACCTCTCCGCTCACACCATGAGGCTCTTGTATGCTGCACCAGCACATGTTGCGTGACCCCAAGATGTTCACCAACAGCGGCCAGCTCATGCCACGGGACTTGCCTTCCTCGCATGCGCGTATGCATTGACGTGCTTCTCGACCTTGGTCTGCCAGCCGGCAGCACACAGGGCTATGGCCTCCAGGGGCACGAGGATAACGGCCAGATAGACGCTGGCCCACGACTGGCCGCAGAGGGTGCCGAAGTAAGGGGCCTGCCCCATGTGGACCGACCTCCACCGGCACGTCCAACTCAGCAGGGAGTCGGTTGTTTGCGAGGCGTTGATGGCATAGAAAACGATGATAGCCACCAATGCGGCCACAAAGCCGACCACTGGGGCTGCAAACATGACGGGGGTGTGGACTGGTGTGTTGTTGCGGATCTGTCAAGGCCGAGTCAGTCCACCGGCCCGAACGCGGCCTACCACGTAGGAGAAGCACACGATGACCTACATGAGGCACCTTGCTGCAAAGCAAAGCAGCAATGTTTGCGAGGGCCACCAGGGAGCTCCCGGCAACCAAGGCAACGGTTGGCTGCATGTCGAAAGAGTCGGGCCACAGGGGGCTCGAGAACCAAGTGCTTCCGTCGAGCGTGGTCATGTTGTAGACCCTGATGGCATCGCCAGAAAGGCCCATGATGGTGATACCGCAGAGGAGAGCGAGAGTAGTAATGGATGTCCTCGCGGCATCAATCAGCCTCAGGGTCTTGGTCTGCCTCTCAAGATACCGGTCGTTGTGAGAGTCTACCTCAAAGGTAGACGAGGAAGCCTCGTGTTTGAGAGATGCGCTCGACATGGTGGGTGACAGAGAATGGAAACAGGGGTATCAAATAAGAGGGAGACTGAAGCGAAGGAAGAGACAGGAGACTATGAAGACTGATCAACAGGAACAAGAGCAAAGGCAACAACAGCTAGGACTAGAGAGACGAAACTCGGGGGGAAACAAAACTGAAGGAGGAACAAGTGTTCTAATAAGGCCTCGTCCACTTGGTCATAACAAGGTTGATGATGTCTTTTGCAGAGTGCAAGGGGGGAGAGCAATGGATACTCACCCAAGCAGTAGCCGCCGCCAGCAGGCATCTGGGCGGCAAAGGGGGCTGCTCGTCTAAAAACGGCTGCAGAGTCGAGCGTGAATCTATCGCCAGCTGCGAGCCTGTGTGGTAGAGGCAGTGTGACATTCCAAATTTAAACCCACCCGGACGAGACGCTATGCCTTGGCCAGCGCGTATGCAGTGAGAATCGAGGGGGGGATCGAGTGCAGGGACCAGACAAGAGCTCGCATATCTCGGATTGGCCCAGCAGGCGGCACGTCAAGAGGTGGGTGTGCTGAAGCGAGAGGGTCGAGGCAGCACACGATTGGTCTCGCCTGTGGAGAGAAGGGGCCTCGACACGGCGCTTATGTACGTAGGTACCTCCGTATATACTGTGGTATAGACGGATTACTATGTATGTACATAGCAGGCATACATGCACCATACCCAAGTACCTAGAAGGTACTCAGTGGTGCAGCAGCCTGGGTGCACAAGTAGATAGATACACAGCAGCTACTTAGCACACCCAGCACAAATACGCTAGTACCCGCCCAGGCTTGCCCGGGCATGGCAGGGTTTCCTTCCAATCAGAACTGCCGAGGGGGCCCCTGCACCTACACACATAGCTGGCATATGTCTGCTTCGACCTCAAGGTTCGACTGAATTTCATCCTCACTCCCAACCTCCAAAATCGGAACTGCGTCAATGTCATGCCCTCGACAGCTCGGCAGTCCTGGCAGCGACCATGGAGCGCCCTTCGGTGGAGCTCAACACAGCGTCACCCCTGGTCGGCGCACTTGGTTCAATGGCCTCGACGCCAGCTGCCAGTCTGCCCGTCTGCCCCTTCGCCTTGTTGGCTCTGCTCCAAGACAGCCGTTGGCCGGGGCTTGTGAGACAATCCACCCTCTCTCGCCTGTCGTCTCCGATCTCCGAGCCTTGCTCCCTCCTCATGCTGATGTGGCTTGCCTGGTGTGTGCCTCCAGTCCTCGCGGCCCCGAATGTCATCGGAGTCGAGACTAGGTTCTGCCACTACTTTCACAGGCCTCCTCCACGTGTTGCTCAATATATGCGGCTCGTGAGCACCAAAAAGCCATTGTGAGCCTTGATCACTAATCCAGCAGTCAACCTCCAAACACACACACACACACGCCTGGGGGCCAGCGGTGTGACTGTTGTGTACTGGCACCCTTTTAGTGCTTCCTGCTCTCCTCTCTCCGCCTTGCTCACCAGCTCTAGTCAGCTCCGTGTTCCTCGGGGATATGCTCGTTTGGCCTGTTGACACCGGAACTCTTCCGAGCTCAGCGTAGAACGGTTGGCACAACCTAACAGTCGATGGGACAGGTCTTGGGGGGCCATGCCCAGATCCGACCCAGAGCCGTCTCGGTTTGCGAGACGTCACCACATGTGCAGCTGCCGGGTGAAGCTATTTGATTGCCTTGGGATCTAATCATCCCTCTAGGAATGAGTCGCCTGTCCGGGGCCAACGGTCAAATGCTCTATGCAACAAGACGATCTTCATGCCACTGACGACCGGTCAGCCACCCCACGTCTACCCCGGCGAGATTGCCCGTTTGCACATGAACCTGCGTGCCTCTTGCCTTGGTTAGCGCTAACGGTTCGCTGCAGGATTGGTCGCGCAGCCCGCGTTGGCGTCCTCCGCTCAGCGGAGAAGTAGCCATCGGAGCTGTCCATTTGGTCCTCTCGCATGTTTTCCTGCAGCGGCCCAGATTGTTGGCCTGCTGGAGCCAATTATCTGGACCAGGGTGGATCTGCTCTCCGGGTTTTATATGGAGGATCCAGATAAGCGAGGGGACGCTCGGCTTGATGCCGCCGCTTTGCATTTCTACACCATGCGAGCACCAGAGTGATGATCCACACTCTTGTTTGCCATGCGGTGGATCGAGCCTTGGGTAGCTGGATCCAGAAACAGACCTGACCCGTCAGGCCGGAGACGAGAGGAGCTGAGTCGTCTAGTAGCCGGTCTAGTACGGCTGTCTAGACAGCTTGACGCCAGTGCGCTCTTGCTCTGCATCGCTAACGTCGCTCTTTGGTTGCACAACTGAGGGGGCTGCAAGCCAGGATTCCTATACTCCGCCGAGGCCCTCCACAGCCGCTCTTTGTGCAAGGTCTCATGTACATCGACCAACAGCTGCAGCGGGCATAGGTCCCTGCCGGCCAAGCTTGTTGTGCGCTGACCTTTGCATACTGGCATGTACGCAGTCTATTTTCCCTCCCCTTCTCCTGACAGTAACGAGTAGCCTCTGGAAGAAGCAACCGCTGCAGCTGTCAACCCCACCTCGGCCGGCCCAGCCCAGCCCACTCTTTTGATCTGAAGTGCGAATACAAAGAACTGCCCAGATGATGTGCCATCTCCGATTATTCTGCTCAGGTCAAGCCCACAGCCATTATTTCATCGGCATCCCGGGGCTGTCCAGTCTTCAGGGTCCCACAGACTTGTTCTACGACCAATTACTCCGGATGGTTTCATAGGCAAGGATCCGTACCCGGGTTATGACCCCAGGGTACAGAGCAGTGATGAGAACAGGGATGAGTCCCAGATCCCCGGACACGACCATGTTTCCCGGCCTCCAACAACACTATCGGCAGGCGCCCGCGCGCTCGCTTTGGACAGATGTCAAGGACTCCTGCGTGTTGTGTCTGGGTGTTGGAGCCCGCCACATCGGCCACATTGTTCCCTGCGAGTCTTGAGATCACTAGAGCTTGGCATGTGCGCGGCAGCCGTCTTGCGTACCGGCTACTCCGACCACATTGCGGTAATACACCTACAGCATGTGTTTGTACATGCGAGCTAGACCGCCTCGACCGCTTCGACACTAGTGTCTCGGGTGTCCGAGTTACTTTCCCTCTTCCATCTGACTTTCATGAAACTTCATGTGAGTTTTCCCATATAAGGGCCGATAGCCATACCTGCTCCTCACTGCCGTGTAGTTGCCAGCGCTCGGCCGTATCGGGCGTTGCGTTGTTATTCGTCAGGTCTACAGCATCATCTCTTCTCCTCATTCATTGCTCCTCAGAACAAAACAGCAAGTCGAACCACGGGGCTTGGCCAACCAGATATATATGGTCTTGGCCTGATTACTGCATCGGCAATGGAAGGAACCAACTCGGCTGGGCAGGAGATGATCTTCGTAAGCTCCCGGACATATACATCACGTTGATCTGTCACTTACCAGGCTCTCGTCAGCACCTATTTTCCAAACTTCCTGCCGAGCTTCGATGGAAAATATGGGCCTTCAACCTGCCAGGCCCAAGGCTCGTATCCGTTCACTGCGGCTCTAAATCACCGTCTTCTCGGGCGGACAGCGGCCGCCCTCTCCTGTCCCTGTCCTCCTCCTTTGGATGCACGTCACAGGCCAAGATTCCACCAAACCTACATGCTTGCCATGAATCCCGCCGTGAAGCTCTCCGGCAGTACCGGCCATCGTTTGGGATAGCCCGGCAGCCCGGGCATACCTTTTTCGACTCAGAACAGGACTATCTGTACTTTGGTCCTCGGGACGGTTTTATGGCTTCCGACGCAAACCTGCGGACCGTGCTGAGCCTCTGTGACCCAGCCGAGCTGGCCCAGGTGCGCCGTGTCGCCATCAACGAGGCCCTATTCTGGGTTTATGATTCTGCTTGGCACCACCAGGCGCCATGCCATCGTGAGCACCATCACTATCACCACCAGCAGCAACAAAATCAGCAGCTACAAACGCCCCCGACCACACCAATGGAGGATCAGCACCAGCTCCGGCGCCGGCCTCAAAACCAAGACACAAACACCCCACTGCCACCCCTAGGGCCCCTCCCGCCCCCATCACCGCCACTGCCGCTCGCGGCAGCAGCCACCGTGGCGCACACGAGCATAGCGGCCTCCCTGCTCGTCGACATCCTGCGCCTGGTCCGCGCGCGCCTCCCCGGGCTGCGGG
>NQMI01000090.1:174719-201976 GCA_002270565.1 Stenocarpella maydis
CAATCGGACGGATCAGCACCAGCTCCGGCACCGGCCTCAAAACCAGACACAAACCCCCACTGCCACCCCTAGGGCCCCTCCCGCCCCCATCACCGCCACTGCCGCTCGCGGCAGCAGCCACCGTGGCGCACACGAGCATAGCGGCCTCCCTGCTCGTCGACATCCTGCGCCTGGTCCGCGCGCGCCTCCCCGGGCTGCGGGAGCTCATCCTCGTCCCGCGCGACGAGAACCCCCTGTACAGCAGCGACTGCTACCTGATCGAGCCCGCCATGGGCCAGACCCGGCTGAGGCGGCAGGTCAGCGAGGCGCTGTCCGCCGCCTTTAGGGACCGCCCGCCGTGGGAGTGGAAGATCAGGACGCTCGGGGCCGACCCCGACCCGCCGTCTTACGATAGGCTGGTGCTCGGGTGGTGCGATGCCGCCGGCGCAGACAACGCGGGTAGTGGTGGTGGTTGGTGCAAGGGCGGCGGGGGAGACGGGATGGCTGAGGGCAAACGACCCCTGGGTGTGACTACAAGGCTTGGTGCCGTGCAGGAGAGTGCGAGGAGATTTCTCGAAGGAGAAATGGAGGTCGATGTCTAAGCGATGAGCATTTTTTTGGGGGCGGATTTCAGCTGCAGTGTGGTGCCATACTCTATGGGAGCGCTTGAACCATCAAATTTCTTTGGCACATTCTTGATATCATTCCAGTTAACCTCACCGCCTGATTATACCCTTATCCCCAGGTAATTCTCGTGTATTGCCTTGACCGCAGCAGCAGAGGGTACATAGTCTGCTGGGGTTGCCCGCAATGCTTCTATACGCACGTACTGCTACATCATGCACCTCACAATATCCGGGGTATGAAGTAATCCACATGATTCGACAGACGCGGTGCGAATGCACGAGCGCCTCGCGAGCAGCATGCCGCGCCTCCTCATCAACGAACAGCTATCTTGGCAATCTAAGCCTGCAGCATCTGTGCCTGATCCGGGAGCGAGAACACCTTGTAGGTGAGCCCGTCCTTGCCCAGCAAACATACCCTGGCGGGGACACCGCCCCTGGCACCGCTAGCCTCCATGGCCTCCATGCGCACAGGCACGAACGGGGTCATGTCCTCGGGGAATTCCACCGCCCGCACCGGCGGCGGCGGCGCCCCGTGTGACAGCACTGCGATGCTGGAATCGCTGGCTTGGTAGCGGGGGTTGACGGGCCTGAAGAGCACGCGAAGCAGTTGCGGCTTGCCATCTTGTGGTGATTAATGTCAGCCCTTCGCCCGTCACTGGACGTGCATAATGTTATAGCATACCTTTTGATTGGCACAGGGCCAAAAGGACATCGTCGTTTAGGAATTTGACGTCGACTACACGGCCCTCACTGGCTGGGTCCAGGCACTGACAGTGGTAGAACGCCGTGGAAGGGGTGCTACTGATGCCATTGATGACCTCTATCTTGGTCTCGAAAATACCAACTATGAGACACGTCCTTAGCAACTGAGTCAACTTTGACGGCCTCAGTGGGAAAGACCTACTATCGAATGGGTTTTCCTCCGTCACAACAGCTGTGTACGTGACGCCGTCCACACCGTTCTGAAAAGATCATCATTAGTACAACGAACCTGAGCAAGGAGTCGTCTGCAAAAGCCCAGACTCACATGTTTAGGGACGGAGCACATCTTGGCATCCACGGCAGTGAAACTCTCGAGGCCCGAGTTTCGGCCGACCACTTCTAGTTTCACAGCCTGCCCAAAGCGAACGCTGCGCTTTTCCGCCTCAGCAATTTTCCGGAAGACATCTGCCGCCCTCGCAGTAAGAAAGTCAACCACAAAGGCCATCTGTGCAAGACCCCGCATGCATGGCTCGCCAGCCTCATGACGCTTGAGCTGTCTGTCTAGCTCGTCCAACACCCCGGAACTATCCTGCATGCGCTCCCAGTCCTCGTCCAATATCTCTCTCGGCACCTCCGCAAAGTGAATGGACATGGGGCTGCTGACAAGGTACCTTTCTATGTACCGCAGCACTTTGGCCGGGTCGAGGAGAGCCTCTTTCTCCAACAAATCTTCCGGTACCCTAGTGGAGGAGACCCGGTCTATCGTGAGACGGACCCAAGATGAGAACATGCGGAAGAGCTCTAGCTCCTCCATCGTGATAAGTAGGACTCTGTGGCAGATGAGGCTCAGGGCGGCCAAGGTGTCGACAAGCCGCGTTATTTCCGTATTTGTGAAGCCGACGTGGTCTTCTTCCGCGTGGAACCTAGCGATGCCCGAGAGTCGGCTTAATATGATGGTGCAGCGCTCTATGGCTGGCAGCATATTCTCGTGTACGATATTGCGAAGGTTCTCAAGGCCGGGGATGACGGCCTTGTCCCAACGCTTGTGGCCCTGGTCATTAATTAAGCGACACGTCCCTGCGAATAAAGTAAAAAGGGCCCACTTACTCTGTCTCCGATGCTATCGACCAGCCACTCTCGGACGGGACGGTGAACATGTCCCGTAAGGACAGTATGATAGAGGGCCTGGACGATGTTTGTAGGTCCAGACTCCATCTTTTGAAGATCCTCCTGGATGAACGAGAGGAAGCGAGAAGGCAGTTCCCGTGTCGAGGACCATTCATTAAGAATATGTGTCTGTGTTTGCTTCATATACCGGAGCAGCTTTTGTAGCGTGGTTGTTTTGGACGCCAGGAGAGACAGATTCACCGGCGAGTAAGAAACGAACCTCAGATCTATTGGGACAAGATACAGGTGCTTGACACGCCCCTCACCGTTTGGATGTAGCAAGAGAGAGTGGGTTGACACCTCCGGATGGGCAGCGTGAAGGCCGAGCTGGTGGCCACCATCGACCTGGCTGGAGCTGGGGCTCGGGCCCTGCTTTATAGGGATCCTGAACGTTCCGATGGGGAAGGAGTCGTAGATGCTAAGGTGCACACAGCCATCTCTCGTGCCTACCACCATGACGTCGACCTGGTCGCTGTCTTCGGGCTTGAGCGGTGAGAACATGGACTCCAACGACGCGGTTGTCGAGAAGACAAACATGTCGTCCCCGGTGCCTCCGGAGACGGGCAGGGGGCTGATCTTGGGCAGCGAGGCGTCGATCTCGAGGAATGTGAGCGCGTGCGGCAGGTCCGCGAGGTCTCTAGTGTCGGCTCCTCCCGAACTGCCCCGGCGAAGCTCATCCGCCGAGGACAGGCCGAGGCCTCGCAGGCGGGAGGCAATGTCATTGTCCGTACCGAAGTGGCGCTTCCCCGTCAGGTTGCGGGCCCAGGCGACGTGCGCGATGGGCTCTGGACCCGAGTCTAGGTCTACAGGTTGTTGAGAGACGACGATGCGGTGGACAGCCTTTGTGTTCTCCACCCCAAGGAGGCGTACGGTCCCGTCATCCCATGCGACAGCCAGGAATTGACCAGGGAGGAAGTCAGCAAGATGATGTCTCGTAACTAAGTGTGACGCTCGGGCAAGAGAAGGAAACTGTGTTGACCGGAGGGGGGGGACAAACCGTCAGGCCTCCAGCACAGTGCCTGGATGGTGTGGGCACGATCAGTGCTGCTAGAAACCAGCTCACCCTGGGAACGCCTTATTGCCAGCGTGTTGGCGTTGTTGACCGTGGCTGCGAGGTTCAGCGTGGGCGAGCATGCTAGCAGTTCCGGGGCCACGGGTGCAGGAAAGCTGCTCTGGCTGAACAGGCCAAGCTTCAGTGCTTTGGCCGACATTGCTCTCGTGTTGAGTATCCTGGGGTCCAGCGGACTTCATGATCTTGAGGGGCGTATTAGTCTGCACGTTCCTTTTCCTCTTGTTGGTGTCCCAGGATTGGACCAAAGTGTGGTCGAAGGGCGTTGTGGTTTTTGTGTGTGTGTGGAAGTCGCGTTCTGGGCAAATACAAAATGTGTAGGTAGGTCTGTCTGCCCGCCTCACCCTTCTGAATGCCCACCCAGTCCAGCAAGGTTCCCGAGAACACAAAATACGAGTGCAGTTCATTACAATGCACGGCTTCTATCACAGATGCAAAGATTCAAGGACACACAAAACCACTTTCACATGTGATTGGGAGTGATTTCCCCGTATACACTAGACTCCAAGTACAACAAAACACGTCCCTGGCAGTTCATGCCAAAGGGGCCCAACTCCAAAAAGCACAGCCCCAACGCCGTCTTGAGCAGTGATGTTTGCTCTTGCTCTATTGCCCACCGAGCCCAATCCTCTTGACTCCTGCGCCTTGCAAAGATCCACCCAATTCGCTCTACCTTTCCAAATGCATTCTGCTCAAGTGCTATGCAAGGTATCGAAATCCCCAGTGAGCGCTGCTTATCCTGCGTCCCTGTCAAGAATTCAAGATGAAAAACCACATCGCTCATGCTTCCAAAATCCATCCACAATCGCTGGATGCCTGGTCCGTAGTTTCCATCTCTGACTCGTCGGATTTCCCATCTTCTGCCTCCGGATCAATGAAGACGGCTTCACCCCCCCATCAGTGTCACTATACTTTTCCTTCGCAGCTCCTTCCCATGCCTTGTGCGCTTCTTCCTCCGAGAGAGCTTCGCACCCAGAAAAAAGGTTGGGGCCTCCACCGGCGTCTATTTCTTGTGCCTTCCAGAGCTCATCCAAGGGACTCCCGCAAAGAATGCCACCTCTCATGTCAGGATGGCCTCAGCTGGCCTCTTCGCTGGCCCCACGGCCCGAGTCTCTCGTAGACTCCAGCTCTTGTAGCTCTTGCAATGTGATAGAAGGTCTTGGCGATCTGAACACTCCATATGCTGCGTCATGCTCGATAAACTCGCAGTCATCTTCCAGTGCGGTTCTTTTGTCTTTCTCTTGTGTGCCGTCCATTGCGAATGGTCCCATGCATAGCTGCACGGATGGGAGAAAGGCGCTGTCCAAGTCATTGATCGGCTCATTGATCGGCTCCTCCTCGGCCTCTGGCACTCTTTCAAAAGCTCCTTTAAGAATGTAGCGGGTGTAGCGGGCCACATTGTCAGGAGTGAATCCGCTGGAAGTCGCGCCATCCTACTGCGCTACATTCTCAGACGAACCCATCTGTGTCATCTCCTGCCCTTCTAACGACAAGGCGGTGCCACCTGCTGCGGTGGCTGCATTAGCCAGTCCACTTGAGCTACCGATGTCGAGGCTCGTTATACCCTTGGTGAGATTGCTCAGGAAGCCAGCGTTATTCGACCTAGCCTGTTGCGCTTGAGGGACTTCCACACCAGCGAGCACGGTCTGACCAAAGGACCCTGCAGCGGAGGCGCCTGCTCGAGGACTTCCACCAGCCCGCGGGGTCCCAAGAGTGCTGTTAGCGGCGCTGTGGTCAGGCAGAGGGGTTGCTGTGGCAGACTGGACTGCTTTTGCAACCCTGTCAGTGGTGGCTGCCGCTGCGTCCAGAGCGCCATTCATCTCCTGGTCCGTCCTGTTGAAGAGCTGATACCACCACCGCACCTCATCGAGGCGTGGGAAGATCAGACGCTCCTTGCCCCTAACTTTGTCATCAACTACAGGCTCGTAGTCAGGATTCGTGAATATGTCCCGTCGGCTGAGGAAGTAGTCCCAGACAGACGAAGTCCGCTCGCGGAGTCTGGCGTCAATCCTCTGCTTCTCGTTGTTGAGCAGGAATGTGCCGTACTGACAAGAATAAAGGTGGTAGAAAAGACGACGCAGAAAACGCTCGTTGAACTCGAAACGGTCAGGAAATTGTCGAAGTAGCTGGTACACAGCATCGAGAAACTGGTGGAACACGGGGCTGATCTCCTTTTCTCGAGTCGCCTGGTCTTCGATGACTGGGGTTGATGCCCGCTCATTGGCGGCAGCGGCGGCGGCCGCCGCGGTTGCAGACAGATTATCAGGATCCGAGTCCTCCCTGTCCTTGTCCGAGGGCCAGACACCTTTTCTGAAGAGGGCCTTGGTGTTCTCAAAAGCCTTGTCAAGCACCTCGGTACGCCCATCGGCATCACCTGGCTCAATCTTGGTGCCGGCCATTCCGTCATCAATGCAGATGAAATGGCTGAGCAGGTTCAGAGGGCCTGATCGTTGATGAAACATGTGTCCAAAAGACAGCCAGTCCTTCTCAATCAGCACGATGAACCCAGTAATGGTACGGTAGTACGGATCCAACATGATCTGCGACAACGCACTCAGCTGGCTGGTACGGTCCCAGCCATCGGAGCAGTGGATGAGGACGTGGGAATGCTGGATGCCAACCTGTCTAGCGATCAGGGCTGACCCGTCCAGTATACCTGTGATGTGCTTCAGCCAATCACTCTTGGCAAGTAGCTCCTGGTTGGGAGGCCCATTAGAGATATCTCCATCCTTGAGGGCGCTGATGACCTTGTTCAGGCTGTTTCTCATGACATGGATGTTTTGGATATTCAAATATGCCTTTGTGGCGAACTTGTAATAATCCATGTTCTCAGAGCCCTTGCCCACGACCTGCATGGCCATCGAGTTGATGGCAGGCCGAGCATCGATGATCAAGTTGTGCTGCTGCGCCCCGAAGATGATCCTCTTTCCCTTATCGTCGTGGAAAGCGTCACCGGCTGACAGCAGCTCGGGCTCTGGGGAGTCCAGGTTGGAGGAACTGTTGGCTCCCTCCAGAAGGCCTGGCTGGGTGCCTGAGGAGCTGGTTTCGGTGCTGAGGGAGGGCGGTGCCTCTTGGGTGTAAGCAATTGAGAAGCAGGCCTCGACCAGGGCTTCGTCCTGACGGTTGCGGTTCCCGGTGATGCCGACCCTGGGCTGGGAGCTCCGAGTGATCGAGCAGTTGTTGACCGGGTGCAAGTACGCGAGGGTGGGCACGCGGGCTCGAGTGCGGTGAGAGGCAGCATACTTCAGAGTCGCGTCGGAAATCTTGTTGGGGACCACGATAACAGATGGGTACGTAGGAGAGAAGCTGTAGTCTGAGTTGATTTCAGAGATCCTCCAGCCTTTGTCCGATAACTTGCTGCCGATGCCCTGGCGCCGGAACTCGGCTTTCGCATCGTACAACTGCCAGCCGTTGATGCCACGCTCCTGCTTTGGCGGGTGGTAGTGGAATGCATGCAGCTTGTCGATGCTACCCAGCTTACACGAACGAGCTCTTATGAGGTTGAAGGCATCGTGAGCCTCCTTGTGATCGTGGAAGTGGAACAGGACGAAGTAGAAATCGCGACATCGAAGGCGGATGCTAGATTCTCGCCCGGAATTAGGAGGGGTCGGTCGATATTCGCAGGCGGTAATCAATGTGTACGCGACCCATGATTCTCGGGCACGCTCTTTCGCACCATTCGGAGCCGCTCCAGCCTTGACAGGGGGGGCGGTAAAGATGATATGGAAGTCCGTCAACCTGAGGCAGCCCCGCGTTGTCTCGCCTCGGGCCACGGCGGTGACGTCTTCTATGGTCTGGGCCCCGTTGTCAGTATCTCAGCATCCGGGGGCGCCGAAGGCGGGCGATGGCCAGGGCTTGTGAGGTGATGCAAGGGGTTAGCTCCAGGGACTCACCTGCAGGATTTCCACCATTTTGGAGAGACAGTCATGGAGCTTATGGATGTTGTGGAGGCACTGCTGCTGGAGGAAGTGCTGCTGCCGCTGCTGCCGAAGATATGTCCTCTGGGTAGCTGGAGATTATTGTTGAAGCATGGGCTGTTTGTTGTGGATGAACAGCAAAAAAGCGATCTGAGAGGCCGGAAAATAGAGCAGCGCCGGCACCGGCAACGATGGCAAGAATAAGTGCAGCACAGGCGAGGCTATTGGGGAGGTAACGACGACGACCATGCGATGGGTTGAGGGCGGGCGCAAGGAAAGGGCGTGCAAGAAGCCCTGCCTCTGTGCTGGATTGTCTGAGCAGCAAGCAAGTGATTCAAGCCTGGACGAGTCGAGCTTGCTTGTGTTCACTTAGATCTGCTCGCCCAAGCGTCGTCGCATAGTCAGCTTGACCTGTTGTCAAAAGCGTTGCCCAGCATGCAGAAGCCAGATCAGAAGTCTCAAAAGCATGTGAGCGCATGCTCAGCTCAGCTTTGCTGTGCACATGGGCCCCGAGGCGCTAGCCAGGCCATGGCTGCAGACAGTACTCCGTACCCCCATCGAAACTGCAGGGTAGCTACATGAGAAGGAGCATACCCCTCCACACGGACCATGTCCTTTTCGCCGGCAGGCAGGCAGACTTGACTTGCCTCGAAGGCCTGGGTGGGAGGCAGCTAGGCTAGGCTCAGCAAGCGGCCTCGTGGTGAAGCATGTGGAAGCAAAAGACGGTGCTGGCTTGCCCACTGGTAGTGAGTACATTGCAATGCAGACTTTGTTTCTGATGCCTCCCTCAGTAGCAACAGTAGGCCTCACAGTAAGAGTTCCGAGCCGTAAATCTCACGAAGCAGCATGGAATTAATTGATTATTTGAAGATTATTTCCTCCTCAATCGAGACGTTTTGATTACAGACACCCAACTCCCTTTATTACTGCTGCAGCGAAGGCCAACTGATCCAGTGGCCTCCCCTCCGCAGGACAGCGTAGCTCGTCGTCTCTGTTGCTGGCCCTCTACTCCGTACTTCCCCCTCGGCGTTGGTCCGTGCGTAGGGCTACCGCGCACCAAACCTTTCACTGCGCCCAATTTTTTGATTTTGGTCGGATTGCAACCTTTTATGTGACCGCTTGCCCCCGACCGAACTCCCACCTTCAATCGGCCAGCGACGACAACTCAACTCCACTGGAATCCCCCGACTCGACAACACTCCCGTAAATCGACAGAACCTTTCACGATCTCCCGATCACAGAACAGCCGAGTCAACATGGCGGTCCCAGGTGCCCAGATGTGAGTTGCATCCCCGACCACCAACCAGCCTGCCTGCCCCTTCATTTCACCCGACAAAGACGACGCCCGCGGCAAACTGGGCAGACAAATTGTTGCAAGGGGATGGAGGCTAGATTGGCCCTTCGTTGGAATGGTTTTCGCGCCGCTCGAACGGTATCTGTGGACAATGTGTCTGCCAAGGGACCAGCCATTCATTGCTCGAGCCGTTTTGGACACAATATGCAATCACTTGATCACACATACCCACACATGCAGGACCCTCTTTGGCTGACTGACATTACGATTCCCAACAGCTCCAAGCGGAGAAAGTTCGTCGCCGACGGTGTCTTCTACGCCGAGCTGAACGAGTTCTTCCAGCGCGAGCTGGCCGAGGAGGGATACTCCGGCGTCGAAGTCCGTGTAACCCCCACCGTCACCGACATCATCATCCGCGCCACCCACACCCAGGAGGTTCTCGGTGAGCAGGGGCGCCGCATCCGCGAGCTCACCTCCCTTATCCAGAAGCGCTTCAAGTTCCCCGAGAACAGCGTCTCCCTCTACGCCGCCAAGGTCCAGAACCGTGGTCTGTCGGCTGTCGCCCAGTGCGAGTCCCTCCGCTACAAGCTCCTCAACGGTCTCGCCGTCCGTCGTGCCTGCTATGGTGTTCTGCGCTTTATCATGGAATCCGGCGCCAAGGGTTGCGAGGTCGTCGTCTCCGGCAAGCTCCGTGCCGCCCGTGCCAAGTCCATGAAGTTCACCGACGGCTTCATGATTCACTCCGGTCAGCCCGCCAAGGAGTTCATCGACAGCGCCACCCGTCACGTCCTCCTCCGCCAGGGTGTGCTCGGTATCAAGGTCAAGATCATGCGCGGCTCCGACCCCGAGGGCAAGGCCGGCCCCCAGAAGTCCCTTCCCGACGCCGTCACCATCCTCGAGCCCAAGGACGAGGCCCCCGTCGTCCAGCCCGTCTCTCAGGACTACGGCGCCAAGGCCGCCCAGGTCCAGGCCGCGGCTGAGGCTGCCCGGGCGCAGGAGGAGCAGGCAGAGGGTGAGGAGCAGCCCGCTGTGGCGGAGCAATAGGTGGCTTCCCCCGCGAGACACGCGCGTCATCCATCCCTTCAGCTCCCGACTCGTTCGCATGAGGGTTTGAATCGTCCCCTGACCCCCGACGACAACCGCAATCCTTTTCAGCCCCTCCCCGCGGGGACAGCCCCTTCGGAGCTCCTGGCGGCGGACGTTGCATTGGAGGGAATAGCCGGCCCCCGCCTGCATGTGAGCGACCTTGATGCTTCTGAGTCGGGGAAATATTGAGGGGAGGGATGGAGAGTTTTCAATCACAAAACATCAGGGCCTGGCGTAATTGAAATGTATTTTGCTGGTTTCAGGGACAGGGACAGTCGCTGGGAAGGTTGCTGAGGTTCTTATTGTAGTCTGCAGCCTGGGCCGCTCAAGAAGAACAACGAAAGGCAACGAGGAAACGACAACTTATATCCATGCATCCCGGTCGACCTAACCTATTGACATGTCTCCAAGTGTAATGCTCCAGTGCTAGAGCATGCTCCATGCTTGTCTGCTTGCGTGGGGCTTTCATGCCGTTTAAACAACTCGAGACGCTCAAAGAATGCTACCTAGGACTCCAGTGTGACATATCATCAACAATGACAGTTCCCCTCGGCCGTCAGTTCCATTACTGACAGTTGCTGCCTTCCTACCCTCCCGCGGGCGCCGCACCGCACTCTTGCTGCCATACTCCCGTCGCCCAGCCCACACCACAAACTGATGCGGGCCACACCTCCAAGTGCAGCCACGACCCAGCCAGACAACCCCCTCCCCCCCGATAACAACTACCAGCCCGTCAAGCCCGTCCTGTAATCTACCGTGCCGCCCCGCTCTCCGACTCGCTGTCGGTATCGTCATCCCTCCTCCAGAAGGGCAGGAAGTGGTGGGTGCGCCCGCCGCCCCCAGCGCGCGGCTGCTGTGCTGGACCTGACGAGGATCGAGCCGCCCCGGCCCCAGCGGTCACGGTTCCGTACGACGGCGCGGCGCCGGCCGTCGCAACCATGCGGGCCTGCGCCCTGGGCTGCGACGAGGCCAGCAGCGGCTCACGGGCGGTGGCGGCATGCTGCTGCTGGCTGGGCAACCTCCTGGCCGCCCTCTGCCGCAGGAGGGCCTCAACGCGCATGCAGTTGCGCGTGTTTGGCTTGATGATGGCCGTGAGGATGTCGCCAACGACGGGTACCAGCTTGATGGCGAAGTCGATCAGGGCCCAGAGGAGCATGGCCGCGAGGGTCGGGGCGGGCAGGCCGCCCTGGACCTTCCTTGCGGCGCGGACAAGGGTCAGGGCGTTGAAGAGCGAGATGATGTCTAAGAAGGGCCGGCCGTGTTAGAGTGACTGGTCTTTGTGTGTGTGTGAGAGGGAAGCACCCGGTGAGATTGCCAGCCCTGCCGGGGATTCCCATCTCCAAGAGTAGTCAGATACTGATACCAGAAGAGACGACTCACCACCTACGACAGGAAGCAGACCCCAGAGGGTCACGGTGCCGAACTGGATGTGAAGACCGCAGCAGCAGTGGCAGTCTGGATTTTGATTGGCATTAGCCTTCCATCGCACACAAGTAGGCACAGTGAGCGTAGGCTCTGGGGCTGCCCCCCCCCCCAATCACACACCATCTGGGTGTTCCCATACAGGACCCTCATGGGGGAAGGCATTAATAAGAGTGCGAGTGGCTAGGGCAACATACCGATCCACCACTCATACCTGTAAGCTTTGCGCTGCACCGTCTTGAGGATACGCTCGTCGTGGGCGCTCAGCCCCGGCGGCAACGACTTCTTGAGCTTTTTGCGCCGGCCGTCCTCCGTGACGAGGATATCATACCTCGGGTTCTGGGGGAGATATACATGAGCTAGGTGAGCAACACAGTGGGCATCCTCACGTTCGAGATCCCTCTGTCTACCTGCCTCCCTCTCCCGTTCACTCTTCCTGTCCGACTTACCTCAGGCCCAAAGTTGTCCTCCAGCTTGTCCCCGACGTACTTAGTAGCCAAGAATTTCGCGAGGAACGCCATTCTTTTGTGGGAGTCACTCTGCGAGAATGATGTAGGTTTGGGAATGCTGACTGGTTATGAGATGGCGAGGTACTTGGTTTTACTGCGGAATCTAGTGTGACCAGAAGTACCTTGACATGGTTCGTCGTTGTGTGCTACAGCGCACCCCCCCACGCGAGGGACAATCAGCCGTCCAGCTGGCGACAGCTGGCTGCAGTTGTGAAGAGTGGAATGTGAAAACAGGTGAACCTGTCATCCCACAGGCCGTCACCGGCTGGTACCTGTTTAGAACAGAATAAAATGCGAATGAAGCTAGACTATCATCAGACGATGGAACTGACTAATTTCTGGGTAGGTATCTTCTTGTTGAAAATATTCTTCCACAGCGACCGTTTCGAGCCTCGAACCTCGAGCTATAACACCGCGCCAAGCTTTCGGATTTGATCCCATATGAAATTCGACAATCAACAAATTATAACTGAGCATTCTTTATATAACAGGCCTTCAAGGCTGTCTGGTCTATGATGAAACTAGGTGCTCGATCTTGGAAGCTCGGTCTTGACCTGGGTCAAGAGAGCTCCATGATGTGTCCACCTTGGTGTTAATACTAGCCGGGGCCCGGTCATCCTCCTCGTACAAGTACAGCTCGCCCGTGAGAGAACCAAGATATTGGCCAACCATCCATGAATATTCCCGAGACGCCAAATTGCCAGATGACAACCACCCCAGTCCAGGCCGTTCCCATCACCGTGCCTTGTATACAGCCCACCGCATTGCTTCGTGTCGTGTCGTAAACTCGCCATACACCTTTCCTACTCGCCCATGACAGATGGCCTTCAGGTTCTCCAGCGAATTCGTTTAAGCCTTTGGTCACAGGGTTGGGGGCTCGGGTCTCCAAGCACTTCTAAATGTGACAAGGCGTGGATATACAGGGCGGAGTACCGCTTTACGGTACATAGAGCAGATGCGACGTAAAAAAAAAAGGTACCGAAACTCTAACCCGTAAACTCAATCTTCCGGTCCGGCCCATCGGTCGGTCGGTGGGTGTCCGTTCTGGTCACCGCTCGCCAGACTTTGGCGGCTGCATCTCACTCGATCTCGATCTCCCATTCGCCGACGCAGAGCCATTCTGCTTGGTCTTTGCGCCATTTCGCTCGTCGTCGCTATCCTCCGCAAGGTCTGTCAGGCCAAATTCGGCAGCCTCTTCCTCGTCGTACGCCCGCATCAGGCCCTCGCGGTCGCCGTTATGACCGAGACTCCTACGGGCTTCCATGCTCATGCGCGTCTGGATCTGCGAGATCATGTCCGTACCCACGGAGTCGTCACCACCCCGCCCAGAGAGCATCTTGAAACCGTTTGGATCGCCGCGTGACAAGTTCAAGAGGTAAACGCCCGTGAAGGTGACGAGGAAGCCGCAGAGAAGCGAGAGCGTGTTGATGGGGTCAGTAGTGTTGAAACCACTGTATAGTATGAACGAGGCACAGAGGGTTGCGGTCGTAAAGGTAACGTAGTATAATGGGTTGACACTGCTTAGCTGGTCAGAAATCTTGACACACCGTGATTGTGTGCTACAGTCAGAGGGCTTATTGGGTGGGTGAATAGGAGGGTAGAGGAATTTAGTCCGGGGCGTCGTACATGTTGGTAGGGAACTGGCTCAATGCCTTGTTGAAATAGTTCATCTGTGTCAAGATGCAAACTGCCGTGATAATCATGAATACGTATGTTGAAGCGTGAGTGAATTGGTTGTTGCCCGCAAAGGTCAGCTTAAGGGCGATGCCAAAGGCCTTGATCGCCATGACCGACACCGAGCCCACGAGGGAGCAGATGCTTAGGTAGATCAAAGGGTTTTGCTTGCCGTATACGGGAGCAATTCTGTAGATCATAAAGACGGAGAAGGCTGTCACGGTGATCGCATATATTAAGAAGCCTAGAAGACAGTCAGCAAAACGTGTCACGGGGGATGAGTGCGTCCCTCTTCTCACCAGGTCTCAGCGCATATGCAAGGATGGTCTCGATGGTTTCGATGTCCTCATCTGGCGGCGCATGTAGCACGATGATGACTGCACCAATGAGGCAGATGGCACACCCAAGCCTGCCTAGCACCCCAAGCTCTTCTTTGAGGAAATATGAGCCCAGCACGGCTCCTATCAACACTGAGAGCGCACCCAGAGGCGTGACAAGGATGGCCGGCGCAAAGGCATAGGCTGCGAAGTTGCATACTTCGCCGACAACCACTGGGCCTCATTTGTTAGTATATTGAGCCAGCCGGTGTCGGGGTTGGAATTATCCCCTCACGTGTGCAAATGCCGGCCCACCACAAGGGATTCCGGAGGTATACAAAGCCCTCTCCCTCGAAGCCATGTGTTTCGCCTGCTTGGTTGAGACCCTACCGCGATATTGTCAGCCGGCTCCGTCCGTATGTATGTTGGCGCTGGGGATCGGGCCCCAGCCTCCGGAGTGTGCAGGTTTGCAGCTACCTTTTTTGTTATCACGAAGCTCGTGCCTGCGCAGCCAGAGATTGTCAGTCAGGTACAGGCTTGAGGGACGGCACGGGTGCTAGAGGAGAGGAATGCGCCGTACCAATGGCCAAGCTTGATGTCATGGCCAGGCCCAGGCCGATGTATCTGCAATGTCCAGCACGGTCAGCGCAAGGTGTCCAGAAGAGGGGTCATGAGGTCCGCTGGGCGGTCGTCGGAGCGGTGGACCTGAGGGCGGCCAGAACGAAGTCGTACTTTTCCTCCATCATCATATTGTAACGAGCGCAACAGCAGCGAGACGCTGCTTGTGTCTGTTTGAAGCCGTCTCGAGTTGTGGTGAGCGCAGTGAGCGCGACGAGCGCGGGCGCCTGGAGTGTTGAGGTAGCCCGAGTATGGCAGCACTTCGCGCCAGGCGAAACAGGGGGGATGGTCGTGAGGACTGCTCGATCAGAAGGGGTGTTCGGCTAACAAGGGCAGAGGCTGAGCGCGGCTGTGCCGACTGATGTGATCAAAGGCGGTAGTCGTCGGCGAGCAGGAACAGTAGAGAGATGCTAGCGACTTGTGAGATGAGCCGGAATCGTTATGCGATGGGGTGGGATGCGTGGCCTGTCGTCGGTGGGTGGTTCGGCCAGGGAGGGCGTTGGACGGTTGAGGATCACTGTGAGATGGAGAGAGTGTTTGAGTGCGTGTGTGGGGGGGGGGATCAACAAGTCGTTTCAATGTTCCGACCCCGTTCCAGGACAGGCGGCCAAGAAAGACCAGTGGGAAAAAGATGGTCGTGCACCACAAAAAAAAAGGGACGCTTTGCCCTTCGCAGCCGGGGACGAGAACAGATGTGCAGGACCAACTCGTACGTGCTGTACAGTATGTAATCCTGCGGGAGGAAGAGTCAAGAGTCGAGACTATGAAAACTGGGCTGGGCAGGGGCAAGTGGTGTTGCTGCGTTTTGGCAGCAGGCGCAGGGAGGGGGCTAGCAGGCGGGCTTGCTGAGCTGCCCGTGATGAATGCAGGTGGTCTTGGACGTCTGTTGAATTGAATCGGGCGGGCGTGCGTCCCTCGTTTCATGTGGACGTCACTTTATCCCTGGGGCTAGTATCCCGCTAGCGGAGTCGCCTGTGGCCATGCCCATACCAAGCATAGCACGGTACCTTGGCCCCGGCCTCTCTGGAGGGTGGACACGGAACATTGAAGCAAGGTACCTGTCCTGGGGTATGTACATTTTTGATGTGGTCCCTTGCTTTCTCTCTTTGCTCACTGCCCGTCAGAAAGAAAAGATCGAGGCCCCCCCCAGGCAGGTTTGGGTACGGAATACGAGGGGTTCCTGCATCCCCTTGCCTTGTTCTTGTCATGAGCTTGTGCAATTGCGCATGGCTGAGGCTTCGTAATGGAAAATAAGGTGCTACCACCCCAGGTAATCCTGACAACCAGCAACCTACTCGCGGTCCAGACACATACTACCTTGGTACCTAGGTACCTACCTAAGTAGGTAGTACTCCTTACTATGCAGTTACGCACAGAGACCACCTGGCATTCTAGTTCCCGCCTGCCCGCCCCTCTATACATGGTAAAAGCCGTTGGAGCCGGAACAATCAGACGACCGGCTACAGGTCGGAATAATAAGCCTTCAGGCTTTTGCTCCCAAGTGCCGACGACCTGAGCCAGGTAAGCACCTGGCACGACTTAAGAGGGTCCTATTTACGTGCACGAGCCGGCCATTATTTGATTCAACATCTCGGAAAACAACATTCCCGCTCCAAAAGGAAACCCTCTCGATCCTAGACAGCTTAAATGCAGCAACACATCACACCCCAAGCAGGCAAGCTACGCAGCTGTCACTGGTCCAAGAGGTAGTCGGTCTTTGTGTGAGTGGGTGGATATGTATCTACTCGTACACTAGAATCTGCTTCAGCCGGGGCTTTCAGGGAATAAAATGGGGCCCAGGGACGTCTCCGCGTCCCTCAAGAATGACGGTAGGCTGGGTCCAAAACCTAGACTACACTACCAGTAGCAAGACTGTTTGTTCATTTGGTCACCAGCGGGGTTGGCCACAGCAGCTGTGGGCTAGCAGAAACCTGCTTCGGTTGAGTTTGTAGCCATACCCTAGGGTACTTACGCAGGTCTTCTGGGCAGGCTGGCACGCTGAGTCACGGCGGCAGCAAGCTGTCACTGGTCATGACCACCTAGTGTACATCTTAATGGCTTCCAGGATGACTGATCGCCGACTGTGTGGGAGTTCCCGAATCTCGCTTCCTTTCAGAGCCAACATGTCACGCCCTCGCCTGCTAGGCGACCCAGTAACGCCCCCAACCCACTCCTGTCACCAATCTTAACTCTCCGGTCGACCAAGTCTGACAGGGGGGCAACCGCCTCGGGAACACGTCCAACGACAAGAACATACCCTCCGGACCACGGACGGCACTCTGAATTGGTGGGAGTCAACAAATATCCCTGTGGCCAGGACCTTGCTCGGAAATATGCATACAGTCTGCAATGAATCTTCACCGGGCGCATAAGACGGATCCAAGCCCACATACGCTTCTCCGATGACCATTAGGAATGCTCCTCTTGCATTCGTACAAAGCTTTTCTAAATATCCCAGGTGCCCAGACAGCCGTGCTTTCCTTGATATCGCCGCCGACGACGCCCGAAGCAGAGATTCTCCCCCAAAAGACAGCGACCCGCAGACGCCAACAGGGTATTGTTCATCCATAAATAATCCCCAGCTAAATGCACAAGACTGATGACCGTACCGTCTGAGCTCCGAGGCGCGCCCATCCTGTCAAGAAAGTTACTTAACCTACTTGGAAGATCTGGCCGAGTTTCCTCCCAGTGCAATCTACATAGTTGTTTGTATATGGCGCGTGCCTGTGTCCCCGCGACTTCCCCCGGTAGCACTGTCACTGTAGACCATGTGAATGTGGGAGAACTTGTTCCGACCCAACGAGCCCTGTCACCGTCCCACAAACAAATTCGGCCAACGGTGGCATAATGTGAATATTCAGTAGTTCTTCGAAAAGTCGCTGTGAACCATTTCGTGCGCGCGCAAATCGGCATCCGGGGGCCACAGCTGAGCACAAAGAGATTCGGTAGGGTCCAAAGCCTTTCAACGTAGGCCAGGTGTCTTCAGGTCGAAACTTACCTCTCACCTTGGTCGAACCCATTAATTTTCGTCTGTGCTTCAGCTGGTCCAAGTTGCTACTCGGGAATAGTTGTTGGAGAAGAAGAATAGAAAGGGGGGGGAGGGGGGGATTGTTTCATCAAGGTAGGATACCCGCTAAGGATGCAGATGCACTACAGCTGCTCCCAACACGCACAGGCCTCGTCATTCTCCCAGTATGAGATGACAACTACACCAGGCAGTAATTTAGGTCCGACGACGCTTGGCAACTGGCACGATGTTAGCACAGTCTCGTGGTTGCTCTTTCCCAGACGACTCACTGCTATCGTCACCTAGACCAACATCATCCTCATCTGCTTGTCTGCCTCTCTTGACAGAGAGACTCGAAGGAGACAGGTCGGTCTGGTTCTGATTTGCAAAGCCAACCTCGTCGTTGTCGTAATCATTTTCGTCGTCTTCATCGTCGTTCCAGTGGATCTCGTCGGTCTCAGTCTCAGGAGGGCCAGGTTCGGGCTGTGACGCCGTCTCAGCCAGATGACTGGCGACGGCCACCGACTGGGTTGCAGAGACATCGTCGCCTTGGCCCTGGCCTTCTCCGTCTAGGGTTGCTGTGGCACTCGAAGCATGCGAGGTCGGTCCAGGTGTGCCTGCAGATGCAGGGTATTCTGCGGGCTCAACCGGATCTTCTTCGGTCGCTCCGATATCAAGGTAGTCGTCGTTCTCCGCTGTATCGTAGTCTTGCATACTGAGGTCAGCCGATGTGTTCTCTGAGTGGTTGTTATAGTCAAGATCTGCAGCCGGCGGGTCGCCTCCGTGGGCTATTGATGAGAAATTACTCGACCAGTCCGCCGCGGCAACAATGGCTTGACGAACGTCGGCCAAAGCCTCTCGAACCAACTGAGGTTCCGAGACCGGAGCTCTCCTCTCGGAGTCGACCATAGCTTGGGCTTCTTCGAAAGCGTCGGTATCAATGTTTTGAGAGGACATGCAGAACACGCAGGCACATATCTCAGAGGATGCAGTGCATTCGTGGAGATCAAGAAACGAAAAATCCTCACCATCAGTAGGGCCGTCGTCGTCTTTTTGCAATCTTTGGTTTCCGGCCGCGGCGTCTGCTTTTGTTCCGATCACTTGTTCCCCACCAGGGACGTCTTCCCCCACGTAATACTGGCCTTCAGGCTCTTCATCCGCGACACCCGCAGCCAGCACTTCATCCTCACCCGGCATCATGTCAGAGTCCTGTGCGGCTTCAGGAGCAATTACATCATGCGAGGTCTCCTCCGCCGCCAGTTCCAGGTCGTCTTGAATTTCAGGTGAGAGGGACTCGTCGTTGTCGTCCTCGTAGACTGCATGTTTCTTGTCGCCGTGTGCCGAAAGTGAATTATTCGCCACTTCTGCCTCTGTAAGAGCGGAGTGCGTGGCGTCCAAGGCCTGCTGTTGGCTCTCGGTGAGACGGAAAGGGTTGTACGGTTGCTCAGTCTCATGAGTAGCACTCAATTCCCCATTGAGCCGGTCATTTGACCCGTTCTCAGACAGATCTTCGGAGTCCATGCCTTGGCGGTCTCGATCATAGCCGTTGGACGACTCCTCGATGGCTGCGAGGTCGGGGGTTGCGTCGTAGTAGAATGCTACGTCAGACAGGCCCTTGCCCTCATTTGCGTGACTGGTGAGTTCCGACAGGCGGTACAGGCAATTTGGCCTACACTCCAGGTAAACGTAGAGCTCCGGAGCTTCGGAAGAATCGTTGTCAAGCTTCACAAGGCGCTCGTACAGCTCTATAACCTGGCCGAAAGTTGTGTGCTCTAGGAAGTCTTTCGTTGTTGCCTCTCCGAACTCGAGCCCGAGACCATCGACTTTGACTAAAAGCTCATCAGAAGCCTGCAAGTCCTCCGTAATCACCCGGCGAAGCCTTGGCAAGAACTGGGATAGAGGCTGATGCAGTATATCTGCGTTTTCGAAAAAGTAATCGTCGGGGTCAGCATCAGGTGACTCTGCAAAGAGGTAGAACTCTGCTGTTCCATATGATACGCGCACGCGGGGGCGCTGCTCCCAAACCTTGTGCGAATCTGCCTCTCGCTCACCAACCTCGTCCAAACCATAGCCTGTACCAGCACTGTTCAGGTCCGTGGCAGTGTCCAGGGGGTAAGGGTCGTCCCCAGGACTCGTGTTCGGGGCGGGCTCCACGCCGCCAAATTCCGCTTCGGTTGTTTCGTTCCTAAACGTACCGTCGTCGTACTCGCTGTCCGCTGGCGGCTGCGTCTCGCCCCCGGCCTGAATGTCATCGGTTTCTTGAGCGTTGAAATCTTCATCATGGACATCATCTTCGACGTGCTCATCTCCCAGGTGGGAAGACTCAACAGTTGCCGTCGCGACCGTCATGCTTCGGGCTATCTCTTCGGGTTTTTGGCCAACTTCATCGAAGCTTCCAAGCTGGTCTGCCGGGTCTTCCAAGTAGACGTCATCTTGGTATCTCTCATGGTCTCCATATTGCGGGCCGCCAGGCTCTTGAGCATTTCCGTCTTCAGCCTCGTCGCCACGTGCATCATCAAAATGGTAGGCTTGACCAGCACCCTCAGCGTCTGCTGAAGCATCCAACGCGGATACTGCTGGATCATTTTGACCCTGGTCTTGCCCAGGAATATTGTCTTCATGAGACTCGTCCACGGCCTCCTCCGCGCCTTGAGCCTGCAGCGGTTTTGTGTGGGAGTCGTGAAGGGCGTCATTATGTTGGCTGTGATGTGGCAGACCATCTTGACTGGACTCGAACCCACCCAGGGCTTCCTCCAGGTTGTCTCCCGTCCCACCGATATCAAAGTCGAATTCCTCATCCTGTATCGCGCCGAGGCTATCTTCTTCAAAGGCGACCTGTCTGTTGGCCTCCAGATAGCCTGAATCTTCCGCCACGGCCTCCATAGTATCGCTACTGGGGAAGTAAAAAAGATGCCAGGGTAGACTGTGAAGGCTGGGGGGCTGAGCGCGGTCAGTGTGCGCGGCTAGGCAATAGATCGCACTTCAAAGTAGAGGACAGGATCAGATCATGGTAATCGCGTTGACGGCCGATGTCTTGTATGAGGGCTGTTCGGTATGGGGGCTGTTCGGTATGGGGGCTGTGACAGAGGTGGGGCTGTTTGCGCGAGGTTGGAGGTGAAGGTGGATGGAGCAGCTGACCACGAAGGCGAGAGTTTTGCGGTACAAAGCTTGATTGATAGCGGGGTCGGTTAGGCCGCAGAGGAAACTCCTGATGCTCCTGGCAGATCAAGTTGTAAGGAAGGTAGCAGAAGCGAGTGCGCGTTGCAGAGGGCGACTGAGTGAGTAGTGCGTGGCTGCACGCGAACGGCGAGTTTGCTGCTTTCTTTGTTGAATGCGCGACGCTGACTAACTCTTTTGACCAGCTTACTTTGCTCGTTTGGCCGCCAGTATCTTATTAGGCACCTAGTATGAATATGAAAGTCCATCGAGGCATGCAGTGACTGGAATTAGTGCAGCCACGACTTTGCCTGCCGGGTGCTGGGCCAGGGGTAAAGGTGCTTTCATTACCTAAAAGTCCCAGGCCCGCCCGCACGAGCCACCCAGCCGAGCTTCAGGACAGCACTATCAATTAATGGCGGCGACAACAGCGCAACTCAGCCTGCAACCCTCTCTCAAGACCACCAGCAACCCCCTTGTTACAGAGTCCTCAAATCCGCGCTGGAATCAAGATGGTGAGTCCCTGGTGTGCTTTGGGATCGTATTACGGTGCAAACTACTAACAATCGAGCGTGACAGGTTGTCCTCGCAGCTTCGATCTGCACCCGTGGGGGCAAAGCTGTCCTTTCGCGACAGTTCCGTGAGATGCCCAGGTCGCGCATCGAAGCCCTTCTCGCCTCCTTCCCCAAGCTCGCAGACAGCGGGACCCAGCATACGACCGTCGAGCAAGACAACGTTCGATTCGTCTATCAGCCCCTCGATGAGCTCTACATGGTCCTCATCACAAACCGCCAGTCCAACATCCTCCAAGACATCGACTCCCTACACCTCTTTGCACAGGTCGTCACCAGCACCTGCAAGAATCTGGAGGAGCGGGAGATCCTGAAAAATGCCTTCGAGCTCCTAAGCGCCTTCGATGAGCTGGTTACCTTGGGGTACCGAGAAAACCTGACCATCAGTCAGATCAAGACCTTCCTGGAGATGGAGAGTCACGAGGAGCGCATCCAGGAGATTATTGCTAGAGTACGAGGCCTAAGCATGATTTCACTTCGAATGTATCGCTCCCATCGTGTGCTGACTCATCCTAGAACAAAGAGTTGGAGGCTACAGAAGAGCGCAAGAGGAAGGCCAAACAGCTCGAGATGCAGCGCAAAGAGTCGGCCAGAGGCGCCCGTGGCATGGGCAACGTGCCCAGGACGCCTGTGTATCCCACATACACCGCCCCAAGCCGGCCTGCCGTCACCGACACATACGATACGTACGAGGCGGAGAAGAACAAGTCGAAGTATGCCAACCCCGTCCGGCCATACCACGTCACGCACTCACAAGAAACAGATTCACCGCACCGAAGGGCAAGGGCATGCAACTTGGTAAAAAGTCAAAGACAACCGATATGTTTGAGCGCGTGCGGGGCGAGATGGGCAATGAGGTCGACGATAGCCCGCTTGTCGCGCCAGCAGCTCCCTCTCCAGTTGCCGAGCCTGCCGCGCCGCGTGCCTCGACTACATTGGATCGTGATGCCATACACGTCACCATCAACGAAGCGATCAGCGCTAAGCTTTCAAAGGAAGGTGCCGTCGAGTCCATTGCCGTCAGTGGTGATCTGCAGCTGCGGATATCCGACCCCTCACTGACCAAGATCAAACTCGATCTGAACGCGCAGCCCAGCCACGGGGCACAATTCCGAACACATCCCAACGTTGACCGGAACCTATTCAACAGCTCCAGAACCATCCAGATGGCCAACACCGCGAAGGGCTTCCCGGTCAACAACTCGGTCGGCGTGCTTCGATGGCGTGCTACTCCAAAGGCAGACGACCCAAGCGCGGTGCCGATCAGCTTCACTGTCTGGGTCAACAAGGGTTCAGACGGCAGTTACACCATGACCGTTGAATACGAGCTGACTGGCGGTGACGCACTCAAAGATGTGAGCGTCACCATTCCGTACTCGACCGCCGAGCCCTCGGTCTCGAGTTTCGATGCCACATATGACGTGTCAGGAGACAGCTTGGAGTGGTCAATCGGCGCGGTGGACAACGAGAACCCCAACGGAGCTTTCGAGTTCGAGGCTCAGGCGGACGATGAGAACGAATTCTTCCCGATGCAAGTCCGGTTCTCGAAGACTACACCATTTGTGGACGTCGATGTGAGTCATCTCCTCGCTATCGCCCTGCGGGCTTACTTCTTTACTGACCAAATCTCAGGTTTCGTCGGTCGCTTTGGTGGAGATGAATGAGGACGTGACCTTCTCGAAAGAGATCAAATCCATGGCAGACTCCTATGTTATTGAGTAAGCGTGTCCTGCGGATATAGAGCAGTCGATACCAGTATGATGCCTTTCCACGAGTGCCATTTTAGGACACCAATCCAATGGTGTTGTTGCCGCATCTCACGCACCTCGAGTCATCATTTCCAACCCCTACCGTGATAGGATCCCAGTTCGTGGTGACGATTGTGTCTTTCAAAACTTGGGGCCCGAGCACAACCTACCGGACTAGATCTGCCCACCAAGCGGGCGAGTGCTTGCATGCAGCGTCTGACAAGAAATAGCGAAACCATAAAAGACTTCCGGCATCGTCGATCAAAGGCGCAGTCCTCGGCGATGGCAACAGAATCGTACAGGAGATTTGCTTCTCTGCCTTGCATACCCTCGAATGATGATTATGAGGATGAGGCACGGATGACATCGGCAATGTACAGTACTGTTCCATGGCACTGATGGATTCTTTCCACCGCCCCTCGACAATATGTGATTGGTACCTGACCAGCAAGGGTTCAAGTGCTTGCTACCGAGCCTGTCAGCGCATAATCCTGCGGGCCTTGTTTTGATGGCCCATGCTTCGTTTCGCCGTTCGGCAAGTAGGTTAACTCGTCAAAGGCAGAGGCAAATGACATGGCGGTTGGCAAACCGTCCCGACCCCTGTCCTGAACCTTTGGAACCCCCCCCCCCATAACATATGCCAGTGCTCACAGAGACGGGGTCACGCTCAAGTTTGTGTGGGAGCAGAGTGTAACATGATTCTTGGCATTGCCTTCACTGTTCCTGGACCCGCCACCACAGGTGGGATTGTACATTCCCGACAAAAAGGATCAAGCAGGGGACTACGGCTAAGTCACAGCTGCACTTGGCGATAGCTCTCTTTTTCAAGTCTTCCAAGGCGGCCTAGGACACTGAAGAAACTCCGAGGCGCGACTTAAGTGAATGCAATCAAGCCCATAGGGCTCAGCAAGGCTAATAAATTCGCCGGGGTGCCCGGAACACCCTGACGCACGGGCATTGTCGAGATTTATCGACCCTTCAAATGTTTGGGCAGGTTGAACCTGATCTCCCTGATCTCCCTGATCTTCCTGATCTCCCTGATTCTCCTGATCTCTTCGCTTGGGTCGATCAGTAAGTCGCCTACCGGGTACGGGAGAGAGATCTTCGTTTGATACCGGCCACCGGGTAGAAGTTGCGGAAGGATTTCCCGAGGGAACGAGGAATGATGTTCATGATCCTCGCCAGCCCCTCAAAGCGAAACCATGTGGCCCCGTCCCAACCACAACCACAACGGTTGCATCAAAATTGAGATGGCATACTCCTGTTCGGTCGAAATGGCGCCTCAGGTGTGCATGAAATGTCATGGCCACTTCTCAACCCACACTAGCGAACACAAAACCTCATCCGTCTCAGAGCCTCATCCGCACTTCAGTCTGCCAAGAAACATCATGATTGGGCAGACTGGGTCCCAACTGGCCTACTCCAGACGAATTCGTCGCAAGATATCAGACGAGGGGCCGCCCTTGCTGGGGATTTCAAATGTAAGGTTATGAGCTCAAGTCACTCCTATGTGGGCTCGCGGGCAAAAAGGTACAAGACCAAGCTTTGCGTTTGGTAACCTGCCAACCGAACTCGTCTATCGCCTCCAGGCGTAGCCGCCCCTTGATCCTGGCCACTTTTGATGCTCATGCACATCGCCAATAAGGTCCGCATGCCTCTCTCAAGCGACTCCTGTGATGTTGAGTATGACTCTTCAAGCCGGAATGTCGAGAAGCCGGTCTTGGAGAGGGGGGGGCATAGCCCTCAGGAACTCGAGGATGACAGTAAAGATAGGAATAACCACCACATATATCCGAAGTGATCTCCCACAGCGGTGAGGATCATGATCATCGCATGCCGTCCTACAAGCCTTTTCACAATCACATCCGCTGATTCGCCCTTCTTCATTTAATTCTTACCAAGCGCCCCAGTGGCGGCTGTTTCGTTCCTTATTCAAGCATATTTTGGTCTACACTCCTTTGATAGGACCAATAGACTCCAAGTACTATCTACATTTCCTCAAATAACTATTTTTCCTCAGGATGTTCTTCACAAAATTCATCACAGCTCTAATCGGCGTATCTGCTGTGGCTGCCGGTTAGCGACCCCTTTTACAGCCAAACCATATACTTAACCTATGACTAACAAATACCAGCTCCTGCGTCCGTTGACCGAACTACACGTCCCATAGAGAGGAGATTACGGCATAGTACCAGGGCACAACAGAAGAGGGACATCATTATCCAGCAGACAGTGGTGGAGCCTCAGATCACTGTGATCAACAACAACTTGGACACCATCGCAGCCCTAGCCTTGACCGCAGAGCAGCAGTTGGCTGCTCTCGTCCAGTCTCAGCTTGCTCTCGTTTCAACTGTGGAGACCATCAAGAACAACATTAGAGTCAATCATTTCAAGAACAGTGAGTGCCTGCAACCCCGAGTATTATACCTCCATCATGCTAACCACAGTGATGAGTAGGATGGACACAAGTCAACACTGTCATCATCGCAGTCACGAACGTTATTGACCAGCGAGATCCCAACAATGTCAACACCCGCTACATGGTCAATCAGCTCAAGGCCGATAACGGCGCGACAGGCAAGGAAATGCTTGTAATGGTGAATGCGGCTGAGCCTCTGATCATTGGCCCTGCCCCTACGCCCGTAGACCTGAATGTCCCCGGCGTCTCGGGTGTTGGCAACGTATCCCAGGCCGCTACCGGGGCTTCCCCTCAAGTTGTCCAGTTTGATCCAAATGCGCCGTTCGGGCAGCTCAACGGCTCTGTGCTGCTTCCTTATGGCTCTCAGCCACCAAAGGCTCCGAGCGACGCTCAGGTCTTTCCTGACCCAGCGGCCATCATTCTTCCGAACCAGGGCCTATTTGTCGGGGACACGAATCTCATACAGCAAGATTGCCAGCTCCTCGCCGCAGGCTCTCTCTTCAACCTGCAGGCCCAGCTCCTCGCCACCCAGCAGGCCATTGCGCAGGCTGAGCTCGCAGGCCTTGTCCTCGGAACTGCACCCCCGCCGACAATCATTGTTAATGTAAACAATAACCAGCAAGATCAGCAAAAAGCTCAAGAACAGTCCCAGCAGCAGGCTGAAGAGCAAGCCAAGCAACGAGCTGAGCAGCAGGCGGCTCAAGAACAGGCCCAACAGAAAGCTCAGCCGGCAGCTACTCAGAATGCCGAGG
The DNA here is from genome assembly GCA_002270565.1 of Stenocarpella maydis. Classification (NCBI taxonomy): domain Eukaryota; kingdom Fungi; phylum Ascomycota; class Sordariomycetes; order Diaporthales; family Diaporthaceae; genus Stenocarpella; species Stenocarpella maydis. The sequence goes on from NQMI01000090.1 coordinate 200,754, forward strand.
AACAGGCTCAGAAATCAGCAGACCAAGGTGCGAATCAAGGGGCGCAACAGAAAGCTGGAGAGCAATCCGGGCAGCCTGCCGAGCAAGACGCCGCTCCAGCTACCACTCCATGAGTCGGGCTAGGGAATCGCATGCAGATCTTTCTCAGTGAGCAGTCGTCAGGCCCCGAAGCTCCGAGTGCCAAGACATTGGGTTTTCATAGTTTGAATCTTTATATTCTACATGTTAATTATTTCATCTTCCCCGTATATACTGTATTTCGATCATAGTGGGATCCGTGCGAGCCGACTTCACATTTGAATCCCTCCGCATGATCGCCGGCAACGTCTTCTAACATGTATCTCGGAGCCAGAGCGTCAGGACCCATTGTGCCATTGGCATAGAAACCCCAGTCCTATGGCCCAAAACGGATTCTGCAAACGGAAAACCACAGAACAGGCTCCATTAGTATGCCGCGTAAGCGCAGAGGACACGCTTTGTAGCAAAAGTCTTCCTCTATAAGAAGAACGAAGCACAATAATTCAAGAGAGGAAGAGAAGGGGATAAGTTTAGCTATATCAATTGCTATAAATATACTACTTCAACTCTACTACTTTACTAATTAATGTTATGAATACGCACCCCTCGGCTGCTGACTACTGCAGAAGACAACCCCAGGCGGCCACATCAGAGACCCAGGAACGTTTCCCCGCCCGAGTCAATAGTAATATACTAGATAACTAGGGTTAGGGTTAGGGACCTATTAACTAGGGTGGACCGATAGAACTGATGAGCGGTCCAGCTAACTATAAGGCTGGATCGCATAAATCAATAAGCAGTCTATATGATTTACTACTAAGGATAGATAAAGACTTAGAATATATAAGCATATAGTTATTACCATTATAGATAGCTCCTATAGAATAGACTCTTTAGTTATTAATCTAAGTATTTAGTCCTATTAACTGGATAGCCTTATAGCTTCTAATTATACCCTCTTTATAAATAGTATCTTTATATATTATAACTTAATTAAGTATTACCTTTATACTACTTTGCTAATATAAACCATATAGGTTACTTATTAAATCCTATAAAGGTTTAATATGATTATAATATTTTAATAACTCTTATTTAGAATAGCTATATATATAACTAACTAAGTAATATAAAGATATAATATTAACTACCTCCTCTAATAATAGATAGGCCTAGGCTATAAGTACCCAGGAAATAGCCTTATA
>NQMI01000091.1:0-95205 GCA_002270565.1 Stenocarpella maydis
GTATTGATTCATAATTGTTTAATTGATATGAATATAAAGTTTGGTAAGAAGAAAAAAATCCCTTATTAAGATATTTAAGTTTTCCTAGAGGGTGGGTACAGACGCGTTCATACGCGTACGCGGTTGTGGGGCGGCCGGAAGGGGGGCCCGGCCGGAAGCCGGGGCGACGATGTTATATAATTGTAATTATTTTTAGAAATATTCAATATAATTACTTTTAACATTATTTACGTTATTTAAATATTTAGTATCTAGTAATTATATAAACTAGGTTCTTAGACCTAGTATCCGTGCATGTGTACTTTTAGGTGTGCGTATTTCCTTAGCCTATGAGTAGAGCGCGTAGATGCGCACGTGACCGCGCTCCCTGACTGCTTAGGCCTATTAGACGCGTCTTACTCGCCACGAGACTAGCAAATTTCTTTCTTGGTGTTCCCGCTCGTTGAGTCAGTTCCATTCACACACCACTTACCCTCACGTGTAACAAATCCCTACCCACCAACCGGCCGAGTTAACCGATAGGACAGCACCTAAACTTAAATGACGTCCTTGAAGGACCACGACGGCTATTTGGCCAAGCTGCAGCAGATACAGGATGCTGATGCTGCGCGGCTTGACGCGTTTCGCCAAGCCGACCAGGACCGCAGGGCTCTGTTTGAAGCTGTCATGACCAAGTATAAAGATCTTCTCGCCGAGCACGAATACCTCACCAGCGACATGAATGATCTAAAGCTGGCAAACCGAACTCTCAATCATACAATAAAGGAACTGGGTGGAGAGCTTGATACCATCAAGCATGAGCAGGTATGTTACTATGCAGTGCACGTTATCTACCCATCAGCAATTACGCATCCTCAAGTGGCCGAACCTTTGCCCAACAGACATTGCCATACGCACCGCAGAGCTGTGCAAGCTGGGCCCGTTTACACATGGCGGCGGAGAACGGAATCGCTGATGGGATGGAAGGCGCCAGTTGCAAGTTGGAACTAAACTTACTGACCCCGCTGCAATTTTCGTAGGATTCAAACTCGATGGTTGGCGTCTTCATTGATGGCGATGGCGCCAAGTTCCATGAGAATTTGTAAGCTATTTCCACCTCTGACCTCAGGATATCACATTCAGTCCGGGTGGTCCTCAGCCTTTTCGCTGTTGTCGCATCTGATAGACTGATTCGAGTCTTTCATAGTATCAAAGACGGAGTCGAGGGCGGGGAACTCGCCGCACAGAATATGAAAGACATTATCAAGAAGGAGCTCAAGAAAATTTATTCGGGGAAAAATACCGACAACTGGCGGATTATGGTATGGTATATTACAGCCCTAGACGGTCTCGCCAGTGTATACCAGGCCTATCTGTCTCAGAAGCCGGAATATGCCGGAGTGAACTTCAAGGAATCATTCCGTCGATTCGCTATAGGGCTCAACCGAGGGGCTGACTACAATTTCAACGTGATTGATGTTGGTGGCGGGAGGGAGTTGAAGTTAAAAGAAATCACGGATGCAAAACTGCGGGAGACGTTCAAGATCAGTAAGTGGTGGTCACGACTTGGCCTTCCTCAGCATCGGCTACCTACTTCCAACGTGGAGATATGGGGAGAAATATCAATGTACTAACACTGTCTCATTACGGTGCTTCCTCACTGCCGGCATGTCTTCTTTGCAGGCTGCCACGATGAGGGCTACGTCACATTCCTCAGCCCTTACAAGCACAACCAGCGAATCGCGCCGAAGATCACGCTGCTTGAGACCTATGGAACCAGACTGAAATACCATGACCTTGGCTTCGGAATGACCAAATTCCCAGCGATCTTTCGCGCTGAGGACTTCCCTCCCCCGCCACCGTCCTATCCGCCGACCACCTCGTCCGTTGCTCAGGAACAGCTTAACCGCACGAGTGGTGCCGCATCGCCATTCTCCCCTATTGAGAACCGGGCCCCTACACCGGTGACGAGCGCAACAACCGGGGCCGGATCCTGGGCGAGCTCAACGCGGAATGGTCTTCCGGCCTCCAAGACAATCGACATCACGCCGAAGAAGCGCGCCTCGGACAGCTCCGCCAGAAAGTACTACTTGGTGAATGCGCAGAACGAGCGGGTGGACGAGCCGCTCCCCAAAACGACGACGCAGATGTTTGAGCAGTTCAACGCGCGGCTGCAAAACGAGAACCGAGGCCTCAAGTTCTGCAACCAGTGCAACTTCTTTGGCCCGGAGACGTGCAACCAGCTCACCGACTACCGGCACGGGCGGGTGACGCTGCCCCCTGGGGAGGCTCTCGTTTTGAAACACATGGTCCGCAATAACGCGTGCTCCGAGACCTCGTGGTGTATCGACCCTGACTGCCCTTTTTCACACCACTGCAAGTTCAACCCGAATTGTTCCAAGGGGGGCAATTGCAAGTTTGCATCTACTCATCATGTCAATCCTGTACGTTGCCAGGCATACCAAACCTCTCACCCTTCTCTCTCCCGGCTCCTCCGAGATTGGCCCTAGTGACCGGTTAGCTGACGTACTGCAGAGACCGAGCCGCAAAGTGTTCACAGACGGCACTTCTAAGCTTGTTTGAGCCTGGGGAGTTCCCATGGTCAATGTGGCTTCAGCAATCACTAAATATCATGCTGGGCCCAGAGCGTCATTATTAAGTTGAAGCGGAATATTGCGGTTTACCTTCTTTTCCTGCCCGATATTATCGCACATTAAATGACTGATATAGTCCAGTCCCGAAATACAATATTAAGTTACAATTGAATGAACTGCTTGGGCTCCATACCAAAGTAGTTGGACTGATAAATAAATAAAGAGTTGCATAATTTTATTTTCTCCGGCCTGCAGTCCTCAGCATGGTATTCGCTGCTAGCTAGACATAGTATCTCAGAAAATATCGCCCAAAGAAGCGAAGCCCTTGCAGTCTAGATAGTGTCACTGGGACCTATGCGCATTCAAACTCTTTACACCAGACCACGTCTACCAAACCTTGCAGTCGCACAAACTGACAATGCTTTTTGGAATATTGCATAACTTGGGTGGCCCGCTTTCGGCCCCCCCTTCCCACCCAGACACCCCCACTTCAAACCTTAATATTTAATTTATTTTCAATATGATTTATAAACCATGTATAGTATATATAACAAAATCAGAGTTGTGAAAATAAATAAATATATTTATATATCACATATAACTATGCGAATATATAGTGTATATACATATATCTAATATCCAGTATATATATATATATATATATAGCCCTTAAAATTTATATATATATACAAAATTACAATATACATATACATATATAATTCTTACTAATAAGAATATTATATAGTTAGGGAATAACGTAATAAATATAAAAGAAATATGATTATACAGAGCAAAGTGTTCTAATTTAAATCATAGATTTTATTCAATATTATTTAAATCTTCAAGTAATACGGATTTTAATATTTTAGATTTAAAAAATGGGCTAAAAAGTTTAAATCTTAAATTTCTGCTATTTAAGTAACTACAATTACCTAAAATTTACCAAAACATATAAAACCTATAATATTTTAATCACTAAATTTTATTCTATAGAATGATATTTATTTACAATTTATTATGTAACTGGATTCTTTCTTAACATTATTAACATATAGATATCTATATATATACAGCTGGTTAGTATATATATATAGGAAAATCTAGTATATATATATATATTTATATATACTATAATTTTATAACTCTGCTCCCAAGTAAGATTTTACTTAAGAGTATTCATTTTTCTTTAGGTTAATTAAGTCCTTATTATTATCTAGCTTTGGCCTAAGAATTTAAATATAGGTTAGGGAGATTAGAGAGAGCAGTTAATAGTTTAATATAAAGTATTTATCCTAATTATAGTATAAGTATATACCCTATATATATTAAGTATCTTACTTTACTTATAATGTTTAAAGGGCCCTTATTTTATATTCTTTATTGTACTTTAACCCCCTTATAAGATCATCATTTATAGGCCTTATAATGCCTCCTTTAGCCCAAGGAATTTCTATTATTACTATATTTATTATTTTAGTATCCTTCTTCTAGTAATATACTCTTACTAATAATATCTTATCCTAGGCTAAGTTTAAGGCTTAATTACCTTAGTGCTTTAGATCTTATACCACTAGCGCATACATAATATATCAGTAGAAATTTATTGCCTTATTATAGTTTATATATGAAATATTAATCCTAATAGCCTTATTTTAGAGCTAAAGTAATAGGTGATTATAAAAATAATTTAGCTTAATATTATTTACTTACTTAAGGCTGCTAGCTTAAGTCAATAGCTACTTAAACTAGATATAAAACTAAGTAAAGGAGTTTTAATCTTTTATTTATAGGGCCTCAAGTTAAGTAAGTATAGCTAACTATTAATATAAATCTTTATAATAAAGGTTTAAATTTTTTTTAAAAAAAAGAATACCTTTATATTATACTTATACTTAGGTTTAGCTTGCTTATAAAATGCTATAATATAAGCCTAGACCTTAAGAAAGAGCTAGCTTTATAATTATACTTAATATTCTTTAAAACCTTTAATAAAATCTATATCAGCGTTTAGCTTATAAGATATTATAATATATTAAACTAGGAAACTTACTTAATTATTATCCGAGTTCTAACACTCAAGTATATAAATATATACCTGAGTATACAAGTATACAAAGTATACAGTATACTTGTATACTTATATACTTAAGGGTCTTATATACCTGTATACTTATATACCTGTATACTTGTATACCTGTATACTTGTATACCTGAGTATATAAGTATACAAGTATATAAATAGATAAATATATATATATATATATATTAGCTAGCTTTATATAATTTTAATATTTCTTTTAATATTTAATGATAAAAATAAAAAATAGATAATAAATATAATAAATATTGATTAAACAGTTATAAACTTAATATAAACATATAAATATAATGAATTAAATGGATTTAAATGAAAGAAACAAAATATATTTATAAATATATTTCTATTTTGATATTTTAATAATTCTTTAAGATATTAAATTTAAAGTCTTAAAAATATTATTTAATTGACTTATTTATTTTACTTTATATGTATTTTCATTCTTATAAATTATATTAAACACTTTATATTTTAAAATAGAAAATATAAAAGTATAATAATAACTTTAATTTTAATATTAAAATATAAGAAGTAAATTTTAAAATATTAATTTATTAGAACAAGCTTAATTAAATGAAACTAAAAAAACTAATAAATTAATAAAACCTGCATCTTAGACTCTAGGTGCACTACAATTTATATGACGGCCCTTCTGAACGTCCCGACGGTGCATACGAATTTGCCGCTGAGAAATAAATACTTTTTCACAGTCTAAGCATAGAAAACGAAGCGGGAAGCTATCTGAATCATCGAAATACTATTAAATAAAATTAGTTATAAATTAAGGGTTAGGGCTTTATATATTAGGGTTAACTTACATCATACCATACCTATACTTAAAATTTATACTTATATACCTATATACTTGAAATGTATACTTGTATACCTATATACTTGAGTATACAAGTATATAAAATATATTGTATACTTATATACTTGTATACCCGGGGTCTTGTATACTTGTATACTTATATACTCGGGGGTCTTGTATACTTATATACTTGTATATCTGTATACTTGTATACCTTATATACTTATATATCTGTATACTTATATACTTCTTGTATACTTAGAACTCTGATTATTATTAAATATAATACTTATTAAAACTCGCTTATAATAGAGCTAAGTACTCTTATTATATAAGTTAAGCTTATTAATATATTAGAGATGGAAAGTAATAAGTATAGTAGCTAGGTTAATAGATTAAGAGAGTATTCTTAAGGGTTTTCTTTATATTTATAGTACATTTAAGGATTTATTAGTACTTAATGTTAGAGTAGGTTAAAGTATCTTAGCTAACTACTTCTTTATACTTAAGAAGGAATTAAAGATAAGATTTATTTTTATTTTTATTATTACTATCTTTACATTTATATATTTATGTTTAGAGATAGTAATTTAATATTATAAGCTAGCCTTATAGTAGTTGCTTAAATAAGCTTAAAGAAAGTTATAAATTACTATATCTAGTTTAACTATAAGGCCTTAAAGGGGCCTAGGATATAATTATACTATGTAATGATCAAATGGTTGCGAGTTCTTCCAAACCTGAGAGATCTAGAGTTTATGTTTGGAATATATTGCTAGGCAGTGGTTAAGCAATAATCATTCTTAACTAATAATAATCACTTAGCTATAAGGCTATCTAGTAGGTAAACTGAATACTTAGATTAATGACTGAAGAGTCTGTTCTGTAAAAGCTATCTACTATGGTGATAACCATATCCTTATATATCCTGACTCTTTAGTGCTATTAATGATGGACCGTCTGGGCTGGTAATGGCTTTATCGGTCTACCCCTGTAATTGATAGGACTGCCGACGGTCCTATCGGTCTACTCTTGTTTAGTAGGTCCTTAACCCTAACTCTGGAGGGTAGCTTATTGCTAACTTATGCGGGGTACTCTTTTAGGAGCGGTTCCGTGGCCTGTAAGGGTTGCCTTCTGCGATAGTCATCAGCCAATAGATGCGTGTTTATAACATACTAGGCCTATAGCATGCCTGCCCTAGGCCTGCCTTAGTACCTAATTATAATGATCACACCAAACCTTTATAGGGTTCAGTAGGTAACCTATAGGGTTTATATTAGCAGAGCGGTGCAGAGGTGGTATTTGACTGAGTTGCAGTATATAAAGATACTATTTATAAAGAGAGTATGATTAGAAGCTGTAAGGCTATCTAGTGGTAGGCCTAAATACTTAGATTAATAACTAAAGAGTTTATTCTATGAAAGCTATCTACTATAGTGATAACTATATCCTTATATATTCCGACTCTTTATCTATCCCTAGTGGTGGACTATATAAACCGTTTGTTAACTTATACGGTCCTGCCATATAGTTAGCTGGACTGTTCATCAGTCCTGTTGATCCACCCTGGTTAATAGGTCCCTGACCCTAACCCTAATTGTCTAGTGCGTTATTATTAACTCAGGCGGGGAAACATTCCTGGGTCTCCAACGTGGCCGCCTGGGGTTGTCTTCTACGGTAGTCAGCAGCTGATGGGTGTGTATTTATAATATTAATAAAGGCTTAAGTAAAGCTTAAGCTTGTTATACTTTGATACTTATAACTTTAATAAATTAGGCTTTATAATAAGCGTTAGTCTACCTAGAATTATCATTATATAATTAAATTAATAAGGAATATTAAAATAAATATAGGTTAAGAATTATTAATAAGTAATAGGTTTTAACTTAATTAATAAAGATAAATAATATAAATTATTATTCTTAACTATAAAAGTAAAAGTTCTTTATAAATTAATGTATTATAAGTAATGTTTTAAATAATTAAGTTATTAAAATAAGCTTAAATAAATAAATAACTAATATAATTATTATAAAATAAATTTAATACCTTAAAAATATATTATATTATAAAACCAAATATGTATTAGTTATTACTTCTTAATAAGTATAGGAGCCATTATTTTATAAATTGTAAGTAATAATATAAGGTAATCAATATTATTATTCTTTATATACCTTTTTATTTCTCTTATTTACTTTAGCTACTTAATATTAGGTATTTTAGTTTATAAAAAAAGACTTATAATATAGAAATTACTCAGTTTAGTAAGGCTTAAATTACTTATATTAATAAGACTAAGTTCTTTCTTACCTTTATATTATATATAAAAGGGTTTTAAGCTAGAAACTATTAGGAGGGTTTTTAAAAGTATAGGCTTAATACTACTTGATTAAAAAGCTGATGTGAAATAAGTAAGATTGATGGCCTCTGCTTGAAAAATAGAGATAGCTATCTATCTTTATAAGTAAATTCCCCGTGAATTCACAGTAAATCTTAAGATTCGCCATATATTCACCGTGAATTCACCGGGAGTTAACTACTAGCGGTAATGACTGTGGATGCACCGTGAATTCCCAAGGTGCATCAAAAGCTATACTTTTTAAGCTAGATATTCAGGCTTAAATACTAATAAGATAGCTAGGCTCTCTAATACTACCTGTACCTTAGGTCTCTTAAATACTATATAACTTAATAGAGGTACCTTCTTAATTAAATTTAATTAAGGATTATATTTCTTATTATTAAGGAAGCTCTGTAATACTAATTTTAGCTGCTATTAATTAGTTAATAAAAGGAATATAATTATTAGCTTATATAATTACCTGATTAACTTAAGAGGCTAATATTCTTTAAGAGGTAAATATAATACTTTTCAAGTATTAAAGGACTAAAAGAACTTATATATAAGATAAAAAAGTACTTTATATATAAAATACTAGGGAAATAATTAATGAAAAGAAGAAAGGAAAGTAGCTACCTAATAAAATAAGTAGTAAAATTAATAAGGTAATTTATAATATATTAACTAAGTAATATTATAATAACTATAGTAAGATAGAGTATAATATATAAATATATAAGAAAGATATAGAATTATATATAGATTTTAATTTTAATTAAATTTAATTAAGCTTTTTATTATAATGCTATAATTAAGGTTCTAGTACTAATTATATAGAAAAGTAGCTACTTTAGTAGGGTGGCTAACTTAGTAGTACTGAATATTATATATATATATATATATTTATTATAATGTTATAATTTTAATAATATAGTATGCTTTAGCTTTAGCTTAAGCTATATTTAGTTAAGGAAGCTTTATTTAAGGGCTACTTTAGGCTTAGGATTATTGTACTTTAAGTATGTAACTATATAGCATTTCTATAAATAGAGCCTCTTAAAGGTTTTATAGCTTCCCTTTATAATATAATTTATAACTTATTTAAGGATCGTTTAATAAATAACTTAAGGACAAGCTTATAATAAATAATTAGTTTATAAAGAGAAACTTAAGTATTAATTTGGAAATAAAATAGTGTGAATAGCTTTAAACTTAAATTTTTAATAGTATGATTTCCGTTATGGTACTAGGATGAAGAGTGGCCTGTTTAGCGGGGTGACCTGCTACCTGGAGGCCCAGTCTACATTGTATAGAGGGAGACAGACTATGGGGAGAGACAATTTGCGCGCAGCGGAGGGCGGAAAGAAAGCCTCTGCCGCCCCTGGAAGATGGCGGATGAAGTGTGTACCGCTGGGCGGGGCGTCTTGAGGCAGCGCAAAGATGTGTGGTGTGGTAATAGTTCCTCTTGCGCTGTGCAACCCACTGGGATTGTAATCGATATATCGTGACCTTTGTCACCAGAGTGGGTCGAACGCAATCCTATGAAACGCAACATCATTTTATTAGTAACTATTAATATAAACTAATGTACCCTCTGATAACAAACAATTGATGCCCCTCAAAGATTGAATGAGCCAATTGTAATAGAAATTCTAAGCGTAGGGCCCCCCAGGTAGTCATAATTGCCTCCCCTAGTTAATTAAGCCCGGGAGAGATCTATCGAGTTTAGCAATAGCTTCAAGGCAGCTACGATGGCAACAATTGCGACCCCTGTTTTAAGGCATTCGTGACCCTGAAGTACTGTTTGTATGGAAATTGCTAGAAGAAGGTACCTGGTGGGGATGTATGGGGATAAATGAAACGATACAAAAGAAATAATGATTGTAATGCTTGCGGGTTACCAGCATTATCGAGATGAGGCTCCGTGGTCGCGTGCATCGTAGCCTGGTGCGAAGTTCGTTCATTTGGGGTTGGGGGGGGGGCGAACACGAAGACACAACAACCATGCGCGCAACAAGATGGCACATGCGTGGGTGGGTTGTCGGATGGACTCGCCCAACCCAGTTGCAATTGTCTCTGGGCTGTGAGAGTGTGTGAAACAAACTTTGGGCGACTGGCTGGTAGCGCGTCACAAAGGACACGGAGAAAGATCTGAAAGAGGAGAGGGAAAACGAGGTCCGAAAGCTTAATCGTGTGGAGTGGGCAATACAGGATCGTCTCCGGTTCTGTTCTCTGGAATTGCTGGAGATGTGACCGACAGAGACCCACAGCAGAGGCAAGATTTGCTGAGGCAATCATCCGTAATGGAAGGATCCGTCCCCTGACCCCGCCAACATCAAGGGAGCTGGCCAGGTGCCTGCATCCGATGCCCTGACATGTTGCGGGTGATGGCTTGTTGGCTGCGTGTATGTGTGTCGTGTGTGTGAGAGTGACGACGAAATTTGCCCGAAGTGATTGATTGATGCAGCCCAGCCAAATGGCTCTTTTCCATGGCACGCCCCTTCATCCAGGCTCCGCCTCTCCGTATCTTTTTTTTTTTTTTAGATTGGTCAATCGCTTATCTTTTTTATTCTTTTACCTTTGTCTTCTTTCTCTCCTGTTATATTCTAGCAGTTTTTATGTTTTCTTCTCTCCTATGCATGCTGGCAAACACGTCAGGACCTGTCACTGTTGGCACCACACAGTGGCTTCCGTACAAATTTTTAATTTTTAATTTTTAATTTATTTTAAAAAAGCCAGCCCACTTACCGCATTGCGCCTTTCCCTCGTCAGGCCTCTATCCTGCCCCGACAGCCGCACGGCAGAAATTAAGGTTCACGCTAGGAAGGTGTCAGACCCCACTGCTGCACCCTTTCCCGAATATGTCGGCCTATTTTGGAAGGGGTTGGGCAGTTCCCGGGTACTTTGTACACTACATGGGTCCTTTGTAACAAGTACTGCCCGTTGAACCGAGTAGTGTGCAATACATCAAATATTAAGTACTCTACGTACTTGTGGAACCTTGCCCCTACATGCTGCACGACTTGAAGGTGTGTACTTCGGTACATGGTCAAAGTATACACTCCCTCACTAGTGTTCGAGCCATTGTATCTTGTGAGCCCTTGGCTTGATAGCGTACAGTACATGGCGTATGCATAGTATATTCATATGTTCGTACCTACACTACACTACGGACACTACGGACATGCCAACCGTGATCAGCACGTTAGAAGTGGGCCACTGAGGATTCAGGATCCTCAGGATCCTCAGGAGCGTACCCGCGCTTGCAGGCTTGATGCTGCGCTGTTATTACCGGTCTTTATTCGAACGCCGTCCCAGACGTCGTGACGAGGCTGTGAGCGCGGCGCCGACATCTGAAGCAGAGCGTTGCCAGGTCCCCGGGGGCACCCACTACACTAGTGTAATACGCCTGCCGCGTAAAAAGGGCAGTCCACTATGACGACTAGTGTAGGGTAGAGTTCGAGCCTCGTCCCACATAATTCACTAGCCTGACTAGATACATAGTAGTGGATATGCCACATGTGCATCTCATGATCCATGGGCCCAAACTCGTCGCCACCGGTCGCAGCCACTCGCGCGAGCATCGGTAATAGCACGGAGTTAAGCAACTCATGACCGATCTTCTCGCTCCCCCCTACTTAGTAATCACGGTCTGGTACCTGGCGGGACCGCTCGTGAACGCGTGGTCTGACAACTACGGAGTACCTTAGTATGCAGTAACGGTGGGTGTAAACCACCAAGGTTGCCCCCCATCCCCCACAACGAAAAAGAAAAAGAAAAAAAAAAAAGAAAAAAAAGGGTCTCCCTTCCCATCCAACTAGTGTATTATTTCGTCATGCGCCACCCAAACATGGCAAACTTCAAAACTCTATCAGCCAGAGATGGATGATTTGAGTTTTAACTCCAAATCCTCACCGTCCCCACCTGACCGTGGGATGGCAAACGGTGTCCCGTCCTGCCCCTCCCCCCCCCCAAAAAAAACCAGCTCAGCGATGATACCAGCAGAGTAGCGGAAAGGGAGAGGGACCCTAGCGATAAGTATAGCGTCTTTTTCTCTCTCTTTTCTCTTTCTTCTTTGCGTCCAAACTTTAGGGTTTCCGTCAACATCGTTTCAAGTACGGGGAGCTTTTCCCGCTGTGACATGGGCTAAGTCTCTTTTTTTTGTTCCGCCTGTCCGGCCGCCCTCCTCGGATCCCCCAGTCCCCGCGGGCCGTGGGGTGTGGTTGGTTCCGACGTGTTGCCATCTCGTTCGCCACTTTATTTATACTCGACTAACAAAAAAAGAGTCGTGCTCGACGTGTCACGACAAGAGGCTAGGGAGAAACCTGCCCGAGGCGTGGCAGCATTGCCAGCAACGCGCACATGGAACTTGTCGTATCCGAAACTTTGTCCCCAGCTGGGCGCTCCTAGTCATTTACTAGTTTTCCTCTCTTCTTCTTTCTTGCGCTTGGGTTTTACATTGCTGGAATTCAAAAAGTAATAATAAACCATCGTCATGCTATTGTGCCAAGTGGCACAGTTTAGTGGGCAGGATGAAGGCCAAAAAAGCGAAGAGGAAAACGTAAAACGTTATTACCACTGCATGAGCGCAGGATGAGGACCCGGTGCTGGTCAGGCGCGCTGACTCGTACCAGAAGCCATTCGTGGATCTCGGTCGTGCTGGCAGAGCCTGATCTTACACAACCTAACAAAGCACATACCGTAATCAAGAATCAGTCAAACCATCGATCGCCCAACATGAGTTTAAAGCACCCGACCCACAAACTCGCCTCGCGAAAGGGCAACTTTATGACTCTAAGTTAATATCTCAACACTATAGGTTAAAAGTCCCTCCCCCCAGGGTGGTAATTAAATTAAGAAAGGGCCGGACGGGGGCAAGGGTGAACTGTGCTTAAAGTTCGAAGTCGGAAATGCCAAGATTAAAGGTGGGGCATCTAGGCCGCGTTGGGCGACGGTCTGACTAATTCTTGACTAGGCCGTATGCCTCTTCCACAGTGTTGGATTTTGTCCTAAACTTACCGTTGGGTGCGGCAGTGATCGACCAAAAGGTAAAAGACACTCCCGGCCAGAAGGGGCGTAGAGAGAGAGAAAGGGAGAGGGGGGGAGAGATGAAGAGCAAAGGCCACGACCTATCATCTGGGAGAGGTCAGACAAACCGCTCTGCGTCGAACACTGGCGGAAAGCTTCATACAGTGAGTGTGGCACCGTCGGCGCTAATGGGCCAAAGGGCGCATAACAAACTTAGACAGCCTCGTCCCTAAAGCCAGGCCGGCACCGGCTGACGATTGCTTACTGCAAGTTTACTTCGGCGTCAGGTGGAAAATAGGATTGGGACTTTTATTTATTAGGGTGTTCGTAATGCTCGTAACATCTCTGTACGCGTACGCACGAGCCGTACCTCGAGGCTTTGGCCTGCCGCTCGCAGAGGTGTGTCCACAGGGGGGCTGAGGGGAGGGGGCCCACGATGCGGGCTGGGCATTTCAGGTAATGGGGAAACCTTATTTCTCAGCCCCGAAACTACAGACTGGCCATGAGGAGGGGGGGGGGGCAAGTGGACAAATACTTCAATGTTGATTCAATTACTCCGGGGCGGCAGTAATGAAGCAGGTCTGGGACTCAGCTCGAGCCGTGTCATGATGCTGCTGATGATCTCGGCTCGTGACAAACAGCTGGCTGGCTGGCGGGCAAGTCCGCAACTTGACGGGGCTGGTAAAATACCCCCGTGGCCCCCACCCTTGGTTTTCATGCCCACCTGTGGTGTACATACATACTCACGCTTGGTATTCAACCCGCGTGAACATGTCCGCACCGGGCTTTGTCTCCAAACCGAGTCCCGGGGCACAGGCTTCGATCGACATATACATACTAGCAAAAGGCCCAGGACCCTGCCCTATCGGCGCCGACGAGCGTGGGCAGTCCAGCAAAGGTATTTAATGGTTACACATGGACTAGTCACAAACTGCTAGTGTAGACAGTCTGACCCGGGTAGCCGCAAGGCTGGCAAGACTTGTTTGGCGGCACGGGGTGGGCCTCTCACGGCGGGCGGTACGGCCGGGCAACGTAGTGCACACGGGCTTTGTAAGCCGTAGATCACCTTGCACTAGACTTTGCAAAAGTTTGGGCGAGAATGTCATTCCGCTTCTGGAAGGTGTGGGGACTAACAGATCACTGAGATCTGGGCCAGGGATGGGCCAGGCAAGGGGCTGCATGCACACCCGCAGGGCAGCAAGGGCACGTCGGCACCGTGCCGGCACGCGGTGTGCGCTGTCAACTGGGCACTCGCCGCCCTGTCGGGATTGGGGATTATGGATGGTTGTGTTGCGAGGACAGCGACCAAGAAAAAGTCTGTTGGTCATTCAGTCGCCTCCTCCCCCCCTGGCCCCTCAGACCAGCCAGTCAGGAGGGGTGCCGGGGGTGAATACATGCCAGCAGTTTGCACGACACAGAGGGCCGGCAACCCCGTAGCGAATCGATCCGTCTGATGTTTGTGAATCTGAATCCCAAGGGCCGGAGGCTGCCCACGAAGCTGGCTAGCCCAGCACCGGCGCTGGGCCAGGGGTCTTCAAATCACCATGTGCATTGCACAATGCGCCCGACATTGGACAGCAAAGGGACCGGCTCTAGGCCCCGGGTCTGAGCTATGCCATGCCGATAAACCTTGGGCGCAGGCGAGGTCGAGACGGCCTGGTTGGTTGCTGTGCCGAAATCCGCGCTGTACCTAGGTATCCCGCCTGCCAACCCCGAGGGCCGTACTCCGTGTGTAGCGTAGTGGAGGAATAATTACATCACGCCTGTGGGGTGGCCTGGCGATCAGTACAGCTCAGCAAGCATCTCAAACGTTAAATCGCGTTGTACATTTTCTGGGCAGCAACAGAGACACAAGTGCCCACATGCCCACATGCTGGCTGGGGGCGTGTTTCTGGTTCGTCGGCTTAACACCGGTTGAAATTGAAAGGCTTGGCAACCAAACTCAAAACATCCTCACTGCCTGCCGGGAGCAGCAGCAGCAGCAGTGTCAGCAGCAGTGTCACTCTTGGCGGTGGTGGTGAGCGGGGCTGGGGGGGGAGGTCATGTATCGGGTGAGGAGTCTGCGGTTATTATGAGCACTTGTGCCTGAGCCGTGCCGCAGCTTCTGCCCACTCTCGTGCAAACGTCCCCTCCCCCTTAGTGTACGTTACTATGTATCTACCCCTCCCGCCCCCTGCTCCGTCGGATCTTGTCTGGTCCGGGTCTGCACTGCTCCTTGTGCACTCGTGCACTACTGCAAGGCCTACGCCCTCCACCCTACACTACACTGCACCCGTCGAACCGCGTGCCACCGCCTGCCCTGCCAGCAAGCCAGCAAGCCAGCCAGCCAGCCAGCCATCCTGCCTGCCTGCACGTATTCCGGGGCCCAGCTGGGAGGGCCCGGGAAGCGCCATCTGTAATGCAGATTAGCGATCGGACTTTGACGAGTCTGGACTTTGTGGTGGAGCCCGTGGCTACCCTGGGGGGGAGAACATTTACCATGGTATGAGAAGGATGAAGCGCGGGCGAGCTGTGGGGACTGACTGGTGTTGATGGTTTGCTTGACGATGCACACACGTGCTTCCTTCATCTCTGTCCCACTCAAGGACAAGGTCGCACGAATCAAAGGGCGTGGCACCAACCAACAGTACACCCTAATACACCCTACGGCAACTTTAAACCTCTGCCCAGCCAGCGCAACTTCGGATAAGTAAAACTACGGTGGAGTACCTATCCTCTTAACGCCGGCTCCGAACCGAAAACCCCCCCTTCCGGCGCAAGACTCACAGGACTCACAGGACTCTCACACACACACTCTCTCTCAGTCATTGCACGCCAGCGCCAGGCCGGGCGCACACTCAACTTGGTTAAGCTCAGATGCTGTCAAGTCGGTGAGGAAACCCAAACGCCAAACAGCCCTTCTTGACGATGGATGGTTATGTTCATGACGGAGATGCGAGGGCGGCCGAGTCCGTCCCTGCTGTCTAGATGTGGTCTCAGTCGCGATCTAGTCATATGCCTCGGGGATCCTCCGTCGACCTGTCATGACAAGCCTGCGAGGCGGTGGCCCGGGTCAGGGCAAACTCTCTCCAGAGGTCGTCACCGTTTGACTCATGCGCCCCTCAGGACCTCGTTTGACTTTTTTTTCTCTTTCCCCAAAGCCCCCAGGGCACCTATCCGATGCTGCCAGCCCTCTGCCTTCGCCCGCCCGGCCGCGCCAGCACCGCCGCCCAGGGACATTGGAAACGGCCGAGGCAGGACCGTCCCCGGCGGCTTTACAGCGGACCTGGCACCGTCACTCGATGGCACTTCCCGACGGGGTGGGATAGGGTCAGAAACAGGTGTCGGCCAGGAGCGGGGGGCTGGGTACAGACGCTCCACTGCGGTCTGGCATGCTGGATAATAGCATGGCATGTGCTCCGTAGATAGTCTGCAGCATCGCATAGCATAGCATCGCATCGCATCGCATAGCATCGCATCGCATCGCATCGCATCGCATCGCATCGCATCGCATCGTCAACACAGGTGCCAAGCGGTGCTGCCGCATTCGTCCGCTCATACGTTACATAATTAGCGCTCCGTCCGTCGGGTGTCAGCCCAGGCCCGCCCCAGCCCAGGCTGCCGGAGCTTGGATAGTAGTAGTGTTATTGATCGTGGCCTTTTCGGCGTCGCCTGATATAGCGCCAAACCCCTATACACTAGGAGCCGGTAGCTGACGGCCGGGAGCCCAGAGAGCTGGGGAGCTGGCTGGCCATGGCATGCCTGCTTACTTAGTCTGCTCTGGTAGCAAGGAGTCACGCGAGACGAGGCCGTCCGTCCCAACACAGCACACGGCCAGTCGACTGGGATCCGGACCGGCCAGCTCCCGGCCATTTTTCGCCAGCAGCCGCGCATCCAATGCCAAAACGCTATGCGGCACCGACAAACTCAGTATGTGCTCCGTGGCTCCAGAAATGACGCCTCGTCCTGGCGGGGGGAGGCAAATGTCACCCCGGCCAGGCGCTTCTGGTTTTTACGTTACTGAACATTGCTGTCGACATGACAATG
The DNA here is from genome assembly GCA_002270565.1 of Stenocarpella maydis. Lineage (NCBI taxonomy): Eukaryota > Fungi > Ascomycota > Sordariomycetes > Diaporthales > Diaporthaceae > Stenocarpella > Stenocarpella maydis. Next base: position 16,881 of record NQMI01000091.1, read on the forward strand.
CTGCCAGCCAGGCGGCTGCGGCTGCTCTTTCACCATGACTGGCTGGCTGGCTGTATTGCATGTAGGCTATACTATGTACGGAGCACGTCTCGAGCGGCCGGCTATCTGGATTAGCCGCGCTTTGCCTCTCATGCAGCGTGGTCCCACCTGCCATGCGCGCAGCGGTTCCGGAGCGGAGCGGCGCGTACGTTGTTTGTGTCTGCGCACCCCGGACAAGAATACACAGGCATACGCATACATAAATGCACAAGAAATACATGGGAGACCGGAAGACAGGCAGACACATGACATGGTATGTAGATCAAGTGGATAACTGCCGAAGGTACATCTCCCAAGGGCATACGCAAGCTGAAGCAGCTACATGACCAATACATGACTTATTGTCAAACCTGTCGAGTCTAATCACCACGGCTTTGAGTTTCCTGCCGGTCATGGGTACGGTTTCGCCCCATCAAGACCCAGCAGTGTAAACTTTGATGGCAAAAAGTACTTTTCTGGGCTTCCCCCCCGCCCGACATACCCCTGACGGGGCTCTCACCAGCTCATGTACTCTACCTGGCATATGTCGCCAACTGCTGCCCTCCCGTCCCCGTCATTTCCTACAGACCAGCAGTGGGAGCTTCGGAGACCCCCCTCCCCATCCGATGTATGTACCTCCCAAGGCCCGGCCAGGTACAGGGGAGCTTGCTATCGGATTTCCAACAATAGACCAGAGGCGAGGACAAAGCCATGTTTCCTGCCAGAGCTTCTCCAAGGCACTCCAAAACACGGGCGAGCTGTCTGTCCCCGTCGTCCCCAAATGCACGTACTTGCTTCAGGGCCCAAACAAGGGACGAGACGAAAAAAGTACAGCTACCTGGTTGATTAGTTCATTTGGTGCCTTCCCCTGCGCACTTGTGCATGACACACAAACACATGCGCAACGCAGTACGCTCGACTAGGCTGATCGCGCCGTTCCTTTGACCACGATCCGCAGCCGTGCCCCCCCCTCGCGTTCTCTCCCTGTCAGTCAGATGTGCGCATCTATGCCTAGTTGGTGAGAGAATTTGCCAGCCGGCACAGCTCGGTCGAGCTTTTTGGTAGCCTTGGTCCCGAAGAGGACAACATCTCCGCCCAGGTTTGCTTCAGAAGCGATACTGCCCGTCAGGTCCTCGGCGGGGGGGCTTGGTTGATCCCACTGCCAAGCAGCCCCCCGAGAGCTGGACCTTGGAGGGGGAGGGGGGGCCAGCAAGAGGATCAGCAGTGGGTGATAGCCACGGTGACCCATGGCCGGTGTGGAACCCTTTGCTCCCTGGGCCATGTCGGAGCGCAGACGGTACCAGAGTCAGGGTAATCTCAGGTTACGGTACGCCACTCCCACTCCAGCCGTCTGGAGAGCTGCCGGGACGGGTCTGCCACGAGGCTGGTGTGTGCCATGGGCTGCTGCTGGCCATGGGGCGTATCACTTTGTTATTATTGCCGCCTGGCATTGGGTCTTAAACTTTGGGACTTGTCGCCATCAATCCGCTCTTGAACGACGAGGATCCGTCGAACCTAGTCAGAACAAACTCCAGTCCCAAAGCCCCGACTACCACTTTGCTGCCCCTATTGCGTCAGGCCCGATCTCAACTGCATGTATAAGTATCTCTAGCCCGCCCGTCTCCGTCCCTTCATCTGCATCCGGCAAGCCTACCAGCCAGCCAGCCAGCCCTATCCATTATATCAGCCTCGCCTCGCCCTCGCCACCATCTGTGTCGCCTTGCTCCCCCAAGCCAGGATACCGCTCTGCCAGGCCAGGCCCGGTACAACGTACAACGCCATTCCCAAGACACAGGACATTGTACATCCCAACAAGAACCACAAAAGAAGAACCGGAGCAGGTCTGGACCAGACTCAACAAGACAACGCCACCCTCGGTCTCTAACCACAAGACCTTGTCCCAGTCAGCAGAAGCAGCGGCGGCAAATTTCCCACCGTTGATCACCAACCTAACCTATCAACCAACGACCGGGACGTCCAGGACGTGTTCGCTGGAGCCGGGGCCAAGTTATATGACACATCATCTTTCTGCGAAGCAGCTGCAGAAGCCACAGTCGCACAGCGTCTCCAAGAGCATCCTCTGCCACTGACCGGTGTACCATCCCTTCTCTCCTCCCTCGCCTCCTCGCCCTTCGCCCCTTGGGACCATATAAACCGTCTCACGCCAGTCGTCTCTCCCCCTCCTTCAAGATGTTGTCCCTCCACCCTCAAGACTTCAACTCCCACCAGTGCTACCTGCCATACCGGTCCTTCTCCGGCCCAGCCATCACAGCCGAACAGTCAGCGTTCGTGCCCTTCACAGTGGGCGGCGCAGTGCAACAACCCTCGACACCACAGCACGAGGACCACATGGAGATGGACGGCCCGGTAGAACCCCTCAGCCCGCGCGCATCCCCTATCCTCCACCGCACATCATCGTCGTCGTCGTCGTCCCAACATCAACAGCAGCACCAGCAGCGCTTCTCAGCCTCGCCGCGCACATCACCCGCCGTGCAGCCGCCGTCGGACTCTGGCAGCCTTGACCCGAACACGGTGGCCGAGGCGCTGGAGATCGCGCGGGACAGCCTGGCCGGCTCGCGGGACCCGGTCGTGAGCGGCATCCTCGAGTCGGCGCTCACGCAGCTGTGGGACCGCGTCACGGCGCAGCCTGAGAGCTACGTCATGTCGACGGGCGAGTTCGCCGTCTTCAACTTCTACCAGCACAGGTTCGTCGGCAACAAGCTGGCCGTCGCCGCGAGGAGGAGGTTCTGGGACAACACGCACGCATGAGCGAGCCCCCCCCCCTTCCCAGCCCATGGGTTGATGAATTCTTTCTTATACTCCAAGCAATTTTCAATCTCCTTAGGGTCTTCTGGACGGCGTCTCGGGTGTCGTTGGAAAATTGTTCATGGCCCTCTCCCAACCATGCCCAATTCGACCGATACCAGCCGCTGCCGGCCGGACATCCACTCGGCACACGCACACGCACACGCACACGCACACTCACTCTCTCCTCTGTCTGTGGGTGTGGGCGTGGGGAAGAGGGGTGACAGAAAAACGTCTTACCTCCTACGCTATTCCTATCAGACGCTCATTACACAATGCACGGTACCCCAAGCGGGATGGTGAAAGGGGGTCGAACAACAACGGTCGAGATCATGGAGGAATCACACCAATGCGGTCCTCCCATTCGTCCCGTCGAGCTTGGCAATGGCGTGCATGGGCTGTTTTGACAGACAACCTCAAACGACCCGGGCCCGGCTCCTCCACCCGGCTCTGTTGCGCATTTTGCGCCACACACACACACGAGGGGTGCTACCCCAACGGTTATCGATGCTTGTCCAGCGTCAAGGCGCAAATAAGATGTCTTGGCGGCACTGCAGCAAACCAACACCTCCCCCGGAATAAAAGACCGGACAGAGGGGCAGAGGACTTCGGGGGGCCGTACGATCCAGACTTCTCGTCAACACGGTCCGCCTGCCGGGAGATTCTCATACAGTCTTGCCAAAGAGTGGTGAACGATTTTTTGTTTTATTTCACGAAGGGGAGAAATTTTCCAGAGGGGGCGCCATGAACAAATACGGGTCAAGCATTTGGATGGAGTTGGATGTTCCGGGAAGGAGTGTTTTTTTGTCTTTATCATCGCCGCCGCCGCCGCAGCAAGCCGGGCGGATCGAGTTGGGATGCATAATGGATCAGAGGGGGTTTCGGTTGTCTACGGATCTGTTCTATTGTCGTGCAGATGTGTGGTCTGCTTGTATTTTCTTCCGTCAGGGACGGCATCTTCTCCGCATACACACGGAGGGCGTCAAACTTTTTTAGGTTGTTGATACCCGCGTTTACAGTATTTGGCGCAAAAGAATTTCACCATGCTTCTCAGTGTCAACGTTTTTCCTTTGCCCTTCCTCCTCCCATCTTGAATAATGTGTGTGATCTCCGTCTGAAAATAGTCTTCGGAGTCAACCTTTCCTTTTTCCCCTTTTTCTGTTTTTTTTATTTTTTATTTTATTTTTTCCTTTTTTGCCCTTCCTGTTTTTCGGTGTCCCACTATCCGATAGCGAAATGCGCCCCCAACCTCTCCCCCTTGCTGCTGGGCGAGGTGCTCGACTCATGTTCCCCCCCAAGGGCCTTGGTTCCTCTGTCAGGAATCCAGGAATCCCATTCCCATTATTCGTGCAGCAGGCAGATCAAACCCCGTGAGTAGTAGCAGCAAGCCAGCAAGCACGCACGCAACAGGGTTTCTCTCTTGTGTTTCGCCGCGCGCACCACAATCGGGAAGGGGGCACACCGCTGGCCCGCTGGCTCGAGCACAGACGTTGGGATAAAGAAAGCGACAGGGCAAACCCAACTTTTGCTCCTGAACATGCTGACATGATGTTACGCCCGGGTGATTGATGATCGGGAGTGTGAAGCTTCACCGAGAAAAGAGGGTCTCTCTCCCTCCCTGCCTCTTGCCAGCGCAGCCCCCCCCCTCCCAATTTTCGGAGCCGAAGCCGAAAGAGAGAGGGACATGGCGCACACACGGACGGCAGAAACCATGAGACGGAAACAAAAGAGTCCAGCCCCTGTGGTGCTGTATCGGCGTATCGATATAGAAGTGGAACCGAACAGGGAATCTAATCCTCAGATCTAGTCCGGAATTCCCCATACCAATGAGAGAGACTGCCAAGAGTCGGGTTTACTATACGCCGTTACAGCATCACAGGGGCATCCAAATGGTCCCACAGTGCCTCATCAGATGAAGTTCAAGCTGAAGTGACCAGAGCGTGGGGTTGGCTGACACGGCTGGGTAAAGAAATAGCCCCCTGACTAGTGTAAGGCCGGAGCAGGACACGGGAGAGGTACCCGGATTTCGCCACTTCAGCCCATTTATCGGGATACACCTACATAGTATACGCAGTAGAGAGCAGCAGACAGCAGCATGCAACCTGGGGCCTGACCTACCTACTCCGAACTAGTGCATGTAGTGGATAACCCCCCTTCAACCTGGCTCGTGACCGAGATCTCCCTCCCCATCCCAAACCTAATAAGCTTGATTTCGGCGCTACGAAAGTACCCGGTTCGATATCACAGCCCACCCTCGCCGATAATACACAGCACCGGGGGAAAGTCTCCTTTTGAGGTACCTGGGTACCAGGGGTCCTTCACAAACAACCCGGCAAGGGCAGCTCTCGCCTGGCCGGGCCCAGCCTCAAGACCCTGTCACATACGACGCCACCGATGGCGGCTCTGGATGATTTGTTGTTTGCGAGTGGACCGTTATGACCTCCACCATGCAGCTGCTGCAGCAGAGCAGCATTGACTCGGGAGATTGTGAGATATAGGCCGAGGTGCTGGGCGGCGAGCAGAATTGGAAAAGTACTGAGGCTACCCGGCACACACACCATGACCCCCCCATCTTGTCGAACCGGGCCGTCGCATCTGCTGCTGACTGATGCAGGGGGCCGGCTGCAAGGGCAAACAAGGGGCGACAAGGCCAACTCGTAACGTTCCGTACCTAAGTAGGTTCAGATAGGCCGTGGTGAAATTGCTCAGTACTACTAAGCTTTCAATTTCAATCACCTCGTACTTCCCCCAATGAATGGGCTGCAAATCCAATTATCCCCCAGCCCTGCTCTGATGTCCTTGGCCTGGTGGTACGTGCGCTGCCGTGCGGGGTACTACACCACGGTACCACCTGCTGGTACGGAGGGGTACTCCGTGCACAGTACACACTCACACCACAAAAGCCACCTGGGGTATCTACCCGGTGTAACGGCTGGACGGACGGCTATCCACAGCAAGTAGTAGCTCTATAGCTCTATACCTAGGTAGCCACTAAGTAATCTTTTACCATGCAGATAGGCCTTGTAACTGTACGGCAGAGAGGCACGACTGCCTCCACGACTTAGGTTCGGCCTATCACTTCTTGGCCCTGCCTGCCTTCACCGATGCACCCACATCCCCAAACCGTCGTAGGCTCATCATCAGAATGGCCACCTCGATTGATGCCCCTGTCGCCCCGTCGCGTATCTGGCAATCAGCCATGCCATTGCAGACTGCCTGCCTTATCGCGACCGGCCATCGCTGCCGTGAGGGGACAATGAGAGGGGACCAGAGAGAGAGAGAGGGGGGGGGGGGTCGAGAGCCCATGCTGCTAAGTCGTCTCCATTCCCCCCTTGCGCATTGCGTACTTAATCACAACAGACCGTGTGTTCCCACCTGAGTCTTGGCCACCCATCAACAGCATCAAACTTCTGCCTCGCGGCGGCCTCTGCCTCTTGTTTCTGCCGTCCCATGCGAGCTGGGAAGCTCTCGGCATCTCTGATCGCTGTCTCTGTTTCGGTCCCTGTCCCTGTCCAGCGTCAACCACTCGCTCGCTCTGCCCGACAAACCTGCCCGAACACTCCAAATATATCCTGAGATACGTGCTCAGTCTCGTAATACTTTTCCATCTTGCGACCTGCTCGAACACGCACACGCACTCGCGCGACAAGGCACGAGAGGTATCGGCACAATTCTCATCTCCCTTGGGCCATCTCACACAAGAGACAGACACACGGCCGAGCAAGCAGGGCGAGCAGCTGATTGACTGGCTGATTGACTGACGGACTGAGTGACTGAGTGACAAGAGAGGGTGAGTGCTGGCTACCCTAACAAGTCCTGCCTGTCCTTGCAAAGATACAAGCATCTTGTTCCCTGGGACTTGGCGACCAGACGATCGTCTTGGCCTGTTCTGGGGGTTGCCCTCGTCCAAACTCTCAACCCACCACAACCGGCAGTCGAGTCTGGACCTGACCGCATCGGCATCCGGCAAGCCAGCCAGCCAGCCAGCCCTCAGGTGACAAGCCACGGGGGCATAGATAGTGCACGAGAGCACCCCTAGAGCATGAATCAGAAGGCGCATCAGTCCTGCGGCTACGGTGGAGGCGAGTATGCCGTTGAGGCTCACGGTCGTCCTGCCAAGCGAATCGGTCTGTATTCCGAACACGGAATGGTCAGACCCCCCCCCATTGCTGCCAGACGCCGACGACAACCCTCGACGTATGCACCGCCAGCCGTCGTGTGTCTCGTCGTGATTGCGGCTCTGGCCGCACTGGGCCTGGGCCTGTGCCACCACCACCACCACCACCTGCCGTGGCAGTGGCAGTGCCCATCAGCCCCCGTGCTGGCGGCGGATGCGACCTGGTGGTCCGAGAGCACGGCACCGTCCAACCGCGACCTGCTGTCAGGTGCTGCTGGTGCTGCTGCAGCAGCATCAGCAGTGCCCTCTCCTCACCACCCGGGTGTGACCATTGGTCATGTCGTCAGCGACCAGACGGAACATGAGCCTGCCGAATCGTCCAGCGAGACCGTCGCACTCGGCGTCCCCGTTGTGATCAGACGGCAGACTGCCAGTGTGACTACCACTTCTGCGACACCCGCTGCTACAGTTCTAGAAGTCTTCCAGGTCCACCAGCCCGTCCTGACCCCGTCTGGTCCTACGCTGGACGGTGCCGCTGCTGATGGCCATATCCCCGGCGGTTCGGCCGGTGATTCTTGTTCCGTTGTGCTGATGGAACACGTCTTCGCCTATAGCTACGGAACCCCTTTCGTCGGGGCCTACTCGCCGCCAGACTGTGAGTTTAACCGCGTGGTGATTAACTTTACCGTGGTCAGCGAGGGTAGGCAGTAGTAAGTTTTAAGGCCGTCTCATTAATGTTGTCATTAATTTTGGCAACAACAAAAAAAAAAAAAAAAAAAAAAAAAAAAAAAAAAACTCTCCAGACAGCCGCTGACTCATGGACACACACACCAGTGACCGTCTTGCCCTCATGTACCTCAATGACACCGAGGTGTGGCGGACATCGACCGCCGAGCCTACGGCCCACCCAGGCATCCGCTGGACCTATCTGAAGGACATGACAGAGTATCTCTCGCTGTGGAAGTCACAAGAGAAGATCATTTTTGACCTGGGCAACCTCATCACAGACGTGTATACAGGCTCCTACAACACGACCCTGACAGCTACATTCTTCAATGACGACGTCGACGTGGCTGCTGCGGCCCCGGCCGACCTCATCATCCCCATCAGTGCGCGCAAGTCCTCGTCCGACGGCGTCAGCCAGTTCACGCTGCCCGCCGACAATGCCACAAACACCATCAGTTTCCCCCAGAATGCCAACCGTGCCGTCTTCTCCGTAAGCGCCAATGGCCAGGCCAGCGAGGAGTTCTGGTGGTCCAACGTCCTGCAGTCGGACACGTCGGCCTTCTCCGACACCGCTGGGGACTTTCCTGGTTACTCGCCATGGCGTGAGGTCCAGGTCCTCATCGACGGGCAGCTCGCAGGTGTGCAGTGGCCGTTCCCGGTGGTGTTTACGGGTGGTGTCGTCCCCTCCTTGCATCGGCCTGTGGTCGGCCCAGACGCCTTCGACCTGAAGGAGCACGAGATTGACATAACACCCTGGCTGCCTGTGCTGTGTGACGGCAACAGCCACACCTTCACCATCTATGTGGCAGGTCTGCTCGACGACGGCATTTCCGTGGCGAGTGTCACGCAGACCGTGGCGGCCAGCTGGTACGTCACGGGCAAGATCTTTGTCTGGGTCGACGACAAGGGCAGCGTGACGACGGGCTCGGCGCCTGTCGTCGAGGCGTTGGCGCCGACTATTTCTGTGTCGTCGGTGCTTACGCAGAACGCCACAGGCGCCAATGAGACACTGACATACGATACTGAGGTTTCGCGTACCTTCAAGGTCACGTCGACTGTGGTCTCGCGCAACTCTTCGGGCACGGTCAGTTGGACCCAGGACCTGTCGTATAGTAACAAGGGCTTTGTGTCGGACTACGGCTTTGCGCAGGTCAACGACTTCTTGATCTCGGGGGCTGACCAGGCGAGCTCGTCATCGGCGGCCGTCGGGGCAGACTATAAGACCGAGTATAAATATCCGCTGTGGTGCAACTCAACGTATGGTTATTCGTCTGAAGGCAACCTGACCCTATACGGGCATCTCATCCAGGGCTTGCAAGTCTACGTCGAAGGCGCGGCCGTGTTCCCAGACGGCCTCGAGGCTTTCTCTAAGGGACAGGGATACGCCGGCTCCCTTGTCGACACGACAAAGGATGGCACGGCCTACTTCTTCCAATACGCGGACCTCACAAACAGCTCCGGGTACGGCTCCACGGACCAGGTCTTCAGCTTCGGCGGCTTCACCGAGCCGGGCAGCGGCTCCGTGGACGCCGCCCCCGACCGGGAGCTGTACCGCCGGCACGTGGCGGCCGTCAACTCGACCGTCACCCTCGACGACGAGGTGGTTGCCGGCGCCGGCGCGTCCCTGACCTCCACGGGGAATGGCCGGGCCCTGCAAGACGACTCGTCCTATGCCCAGGTGCCGCTCGGCGGTGGCAACGGGGGGCCCAGGCTGTTCATGTACCGGCAGGACGAAGCTGAATTGTAACAAGATAAAAAATGCCAGTGCGGGCATCCCACAAAGCTTCGTCCCCCCCAACCCCCCTCCCAACTGGACAAGCGGAGCAGGGAGTGACCCCAACTGTGCTAGGGACAACTCACTCAGTGGGATGTCTGTTGATTGGTATCTGGCCCCTCGCAAGCTCGGTCCCGCCGTTTGCTGATAGGTGAAGATGAAGCCAGCATGCCAGGCAGCAATATAATACACATTGTTTAGGGCCTCACAGGCTTCGGTGTCGGTAACCTATGATTTCCCTCGGCTGGTTCTCCCCTGGGGCTGGCCATCAGCAACTGCAACAGCTGAGCCGAGCAAGCACCAGGGCCCTTCGTGCTGGTATCCCTTTTGAGCAAGCAGGCTGTTCTCTGGGAGGAAGGGTCGGCATGTCGCGCGCAAGTGTAGCTTCGTACCGACTAGGGGCAAGAAAACAAACCTTGGACGATCTAGCCATGTTAGCAATATACTCTAATATATGAACAAACACACGAGCTACCGATACCCTCTCTCGCCCCCACTTGCCATGTCGGGTCCGTGCGGGTGGTGTATATACTTTTGCTGTGCACCACCACGGCGCATATGACATGCGTGTATATCGCGGTGTGAAATTGACATCACCAGCAATATAATTTACAAGTTTAATTGGGGCCCATGACTGGCGGCTTGGCGACAAGTGATAACTGCGAGGAGAATACTCAATGCGGTAGCTTTTTTTCCCGTTCCATTTTATATGCCACGGATTAAGAAAGACACGACATGACCAAGAAAGAAGTAAAATTAAAGAAACACAATTGGGAAGGGTCTAGAACTTGCGCCAAGCGCGCGCCCTCCCCGCACAACACTCTCGCGGCTCTATATCGGTTGTTTGAATACTAGAGTTCGTTTGATGGGCGATCGTGATTTGCGCGCTCACACACACACACACTCTCTCTCTCCCCCATCCCCTGAAAACCTTGCCCCATCCTCACCGCGTACAAAAGTACGACACAGCCCATTGCGTAGGATTCCCTAGCCCCGCGTTTAAATATATTGACAGCCAGCGGCACCCTTCAAAGTTTTGCTTCCAAAAGGGGCTGGGCCCTGATTTGCGCATAGGATTTATTCTTGTCATGGGATCAGGGGCCGGGGGAGGGGGCCGACGTGCAGGTGGAAGGAGGAGGAGGAGGAGGAGGAGGAGGGCTGAGAAGGTTTATGCTCGCATTGTGAGATGGTTGGGTCTGGTTGGCTGGATGTTGTTTGGTTAGCTGGCACCTTTTCAGCCTCATCCGAGTCTTGGGGGCGGCAGGGCGGGGGTGGGGGAGGGACATCATGGCTGCTTGGGTCCCCCGCAATCGCTGCAGGCGGCCGGCCCCTCTCCCCACCAGGGGGAAAGATGAGGTTCTTGGGGAAGAAGGGGAAAACGGATTGATGAATTGGGAGTGGGGTGGGGGGTTGGCCACACCGTGGCAGAAAAGAAAAAAAAAAAGAAAGAAAAGAAAAGAAAAAGGATTGGCACCCCCTCGGGAGGGCGCAGTGGTGCATTGTTAGTGAGTAGACCTGCGGGTTTAGCAACCGCACATGCATCCGTCTTTTCCTACCCCTGGTCCCCCATTTCTCCAACTGCGGGCTGTGAAGATGGGATGGGGGCTCGGGATAGCTGCTGTGACAGGTGTGGTTGACAACTGTGCAACGCATGGAGATACGTACGTACCCTTTTCCCAACTCTCTCCTTTCAGCTGCCTACCATGTGCTTGTGTTTGCATGCCCTTCACTCACCGTTGCGTGGCCTGTGACAGCGTCCCCTCGCTGCCTGGCCCGCCTGCCTTGTCTGGTTAATTAGCTGTCGAGCTAATGCCACAGCCATGCTTGATGATCGGTCCGCGTGATGCATCTTGAGCTGGGCGATTTTAAGGTTAAGGCTAGGGTCGCGATCCTCCAATCCAAGCACCCAGGTAAGACGTAGGTGTTCATCATGTCGGTGGCCGCAAACGGCACACGACTGCATATGCCAGCACCGAGCAGAGAGATCCGAGCAGCAAATGTGCTGCCGCGCATGGCGATGGCAATCTCGTAATCTTTTGCATTCGAGTTGTGTCCGGCGAAACATGTGGCTCAAACGCACGGGGCTACCAAAGCATAGATTGCATCCGTGCCACCTTGCACCGGCGGTCTGACGTCAAAGCTCGCTCGCAAGCTCGAGGCCATGTCGAGACGCCCTGGGAATCGCGCAGTTAACAAGCAGAGCGCTTGCAGCAAGAGTTTCAGTCGGTTTGGCGACGTTCAAGATAACCTCCGTCTCGACGGGCCCAGTCGACGCGACCGCCGGGCGGGCGCATACCTCACGCACGCCGTACATCACCTTGCCCTGGTCAGCGTGCCATGCCCTAATCCCGCCATGGATCTCGCTTCCATTGCCACGGGAAATGGTCCGCAATGATAATCTACGCCCTATTTTGGCGGCTCCCTCACACGTAGTGAGGTGTGGCGGGGTAGTTTGAACCGCAAAGTGTCCATCGCGCCGAGATTGCTGGTGTTCCCATCTCCGAGCTAAACCGGTGCCGCTATTGTATGTAGAGTTTGGCCTAGCAGCTGGCGCTCTAGTAAGCTGACAGACGGCTTGTCCTCGCAGGAAATCTTAGGGCTTCGTGACGGCGTTGCCCGTCGCATTCTCCGGAGTATCGTTTGCGACGGCAAACCCCGATCTATGCGTCTTGATACGGAGCAAGACGCGCGCAATGAATCGGAGAAGTAACATCCTGATGGCCCTGCACAAGTTATGAGCCCAGCGCGATGTGCCATCTGGTGCTGGCGCGCAGGCATCGGCAGGTACTCGAGCACCGCACACCACTCAGTTGTGTGTATCATGAGTGATCTGCAGGTGGCAAAAAGCTTGGCCTGAGAGATTGAGCCGCTGGGCAACAGACCGCGGATCAGATCGGATCAGTTCTTGGAAGTGAAATTGTCGCAAGCTTTGACCACCCGACGAGAACGAGAACGAGACTGTTTGAGAGTGTGAGGGAGGCCGGCGCAGCCTTGTCGAGAGTGTCGTTTGGTGGAAAGCATGTTCGGACTGGGGTTCCTGACAAGAGCAGAAAGAAGGTTTCACCCAAATCCCGTTCCAAATCCCGCCCTAGAAGTGCCACGCCAGTTTTCTTGGAGGCTTGGGAGGACAAGGGTGGGTGCCTGTCATGTTCGGGTACATGCCACTGTGGCCGGGCATGTATCTCGTACGGCAGGGGAGGGGTCGGCACGGATCTATGGGGAATTGGAGGTACGGTACCGTCCTGGGCCGAGTACATGGCACCGATAGATCCACCGTATACGCTCCTCCATGTTCTCGTCCAAACTCTATCCACCCCTCAGGCTGCAGGTCCATCTCCGGGAGATGCGATCCCACGCCTCGCGACCAGTGCTCTGGAGAGCGGGTACTACTGTGGAAAATAACTATTGCTGAAACTCAAAGTCATTCCAGAGGGGCAAAAGCCAAGCTGGTTGGGCTTGGCGCCCTGAGACTCGCAATCTTAGCTGGCTGTCAGTATTCCACGCAGTGCTGTCACGCTAGCGTCCCTGATGCGCACGAAATGTGTCGTGTCCGAAAATACAAGTCTTTGTTTCGAGCTTGAGGAAGATACCCACGCCCAGGCACACGAGGTAGGGGCCCAATCCTCTGGCCGGCCTGTCATCTCGTCTATCACAGCTGGCCCTGGACCTTGGCTGAAATATTTTTTTTTAAGAGCCGTCTAGTGCAAATGCCGTAAAGTCTCCTGGCGACTTGGAACCATCAAGTCGCCAGCGACAGCTTCATCTGCATGAGAGAATTTGACAGCACACAGCCCCGAGCGGGGGGTCACGATCACTCGGCACACGTCAGGCAGTGTGGGGCGGCAGTGGTGATCGGAACGACGAAAGGCAATTTGAAGGACAAAAGGCGCATCTTCCTGATCGGCACAGAGGTTAGTGTTGTGTGCGTGCGTGCCGACAGGATGTGGGGGGAAGGCTGGTCCGAGGGAGAAGGGTTCCAGAACAATTCGAAAGGTCAGATGCGCAGTGGAAGTATCGGCGGTGCGTTCGACGGTGACGCGGTGACTTTGGTAATGGTCGGGCGGTGCTCAAGGACGGTAGGGTACATGTGCAGGAGGAGGTCGCCAACCTTGCTCGAAAGCCAGAACCTTATCCTAAACGGAGAGGAACCGGCCCTGGCATTTCTGTCCGGGATGAAAGGGCCTGCGGCAGGACACGATAGTTTCGACAGCAGGCCACTATAAGGTTTGTAAGTGCTTATGGCGCATTTAGAGCGAGACGGCCCGGGGGGTTGCCGTTGGGGGGTGAGGACGAAGGCCCCGATGGCTGATCGGCACGAGTAAAGTATATCGGCTCGGGTGGCCCGATGGCGGACACATGGCCTCAGCAGGCAGGTGATACAGCGGCAGGCCTCGGCGAGTTGTTGGCGAGTCGGCGTGCATCGTCGTCGGTCGACTATTCGAGTATGGTGCGGCAGGACATATGCCACGGGTTGGCCACGAGACGAACGCAGCGTGGCAGCTGTCACCCACTAGGACGTTTCAGTCCGTCGGTTGCACAGCCTCGAGAGGCTGTGAGTTGTGAGTTGTGAGGTATGAGGTATGAGGTATGAGGTATGAGGTATGAGGTATGAGGCGCGAGGCGTGAGGCGTCACATGGCATCTCCTTGATTCTGGCTTCCCGCGTCATGAGTATATAAGAGGGCGGCATCCGGCATCCAGTCGTGTACGAGCTGGCTGTTGGGGCTGTGGTTGGTTGGTTGGTTGGTTTCTCGCAGCCGCGCGTCTCGAGAGAAGCAGAGGCGGTTAGTCGGAGTTTCATCGAGGATGCGGGCGTCCGTCGGCGATGATGGAAAGTGACGGTGGCTGTGGTAGCCCATCCAGAGAGGAAGCTCCAGAGTCAGGCACTCGACCCGGCTCGGCTCGACGTTGGGAGGTGCTGGCGGCCATGATATCTGTCGAGGCAATGTGGACTGTTCTCGAGGATTGTGTCGAGTGTCGAGGGTCGAGGGTGTCGAGTGTGGAGAGATCTGCAGGGTACCGCAGGGGTATGCAGGCTCGTAGGGCTGGCGATTGGCTTAGGATCGCCCCGCCAACAGTCCAAGTGCCGGGGCGATGGCAGTTTGAATGGCCCTCGACGGCCGGAAACAGAAACACAAAGTCAACAAGCCCAGCCATTCGATATCACGCATAGAACGCAGCAGCATGGCTGCAAGGGGCGCTCAGATGGTTGGTAGAGCATTTCTCCATGAGAAACACCATCACAGACGAGATATATGGAGTGCACCATTGTGGCCCCCCTTCTCAAGAAGACGAGCGAGGTACAGTAGATGCCGAGACAGCCAGCTTAGCTATTCCGCATCTGACCAAGGGCGAGCAGCCGACGTCATTCCACCATCGCCCTCCCGGATCCCGGAACCGCTGCTCCTCCCCAGCCGCAGCAATAAACAGCCAACACCTGCCTTGACAGCCTCCCTCATACGGCATCGAATTCATCTCCTCCCCCAGAAACATCGTATTGTTTGGGTGCCTCCTTTTTTTTTTGGTCCACCATTACGCGGCACCTCTCGCATCATACTATACGGATACTGTCCTGTCCTGTGTTGATAGCAGCTCCACCAAAGACTCATACTCCACTCAACCACAGCCAAAACAGCCCAGTCTAGCAGCCTAGCACTGCGAATCCACCCCAGCATCTAGCCAGGAACACACAGGCCATCCCCCAACCCACCCCGCAACGCCCCCGGTCGACATGGAGATCATCCAGATAGCCATCCGAGGCCTGCAGCTCCTCTGGGTGGTCCTCCTGACCGCCCTCCTCGGCAACGTCATCGCCACAGCCAACAATGGCGCCCTCGTCTCGGCCGCCGCCGTCAACTTCTCCATGTTCGTCACGGTGCTGGGCTGGCTCGTGACCCTCTACGGCCTGGCCGTCGCCTTTGTCGAGTCGCTCGCCGTCCCCATCGTCGTCATGGCCACAGACGCCCTGGTGGTGCTCTTCACCTTCATCGACGCCGTCGTCCTGGCCGCCCTGCTGGGAGTCCCCAACTGCGGCCGCGAGGGCGGCCACGAGAAGAAGTGCCGCGAGCTGCAGGCCAGCACTGTCTTCATGTGGTTCCTCTTCGGCACCTTTGCCGCGTCCCTCGCATTCGCGCTGCTGGGCTACCGGAGGGGCGGCGGATCGGTCAGGTCGGGTGGGCCTCACATGGCGCAGGTCAGGGTCTAAGCGGCTGGGGCGGCCTCATTGAGCTGGGGTATGGCTGATATCATCATGGGGGTTATGAAGGTTATGGATATGGTTATGACGGGATGAATGGCCGGATGGGGTATCAACCCTCGGATAAGATGGGGTGCCAGCTGTCAATATCAGCAATGGTCGCATACGGGCAGCTCCAAGGTCTTAGGATGGCGTTTAGGACAACAAGCTGGGGAGGTCGTCTGGGCCGAATGCCTACTTGTGGCCAAGGATTTGGACATTGTAACGAGTACTGGATATGTGCTTCTGACTGACTGGCTGGATTAGAGATACCAAGAAATGTAGTAATGGACTTGCAGGCTTCAAGCCGTACGGGGATATCGTACCACTGGGTCTGTGCAAGTTTACGGATACGGTCTGGGGCAAGGTTCCGCATAGATGGTCGTGACACCAATACCCCATTTTAGGATCTTCATTCTCGAGGACATGCCGCAGGGAACCTTCCTAAACCGTAGGATGACAACAGGACATCATCCCACAAGTCCACCTGTGCATGCCCAGTGTGTTTGTCTCACGATGACTTAGCGTAAATATATGTCCGATAAAAGGTCCCGCCCCAAGCTTCATTTCTCTGTCGTCTGGGATGTCTCTATTGCCGTCAACGTTTATAGACGTCTATGGGACAAATTCTCCTTTGTTGCGGTTTTGGCAACGACGAAACTCGCATATCCACTCATCACCCACTTCAGATCTAAGCCAGTGCTCCCATATGTCAACATGATCTAACCCAGCCGCCTGTCGACCAACCACTGTCCAAACATTCATATGGCCAAAACCTGCGATGTCGAGTATTTGCCACCCGCCTGGTTTTCCATCCGGCACGGGCGTTTCCTCCGCGTCGCACGGGCTTACGGCAGTGGGCGTCCGAGGATGACGCGCCCAACAATAGCCACTGGGTCCCAGGGTCATCCATATCCCGTCTCTCTCTCTCTCTCTCACACACACACACACACATTTCATCGGGGAGCATTGCCAGAGTCCAAACACGTGTATCCCATCATCATAACGTAGCAGCCGCCTCGGCAGCGCCCGTGGCCGCGAATGCCTTCTTGTTGGTCCACCGTATCTCGACGTTGTGCGCCCACTCCATATAGCGCGCCCAGCCTGTTGAGTTGATTGTGCCCTGAGTCAGCGAGCAGGCCCTTTTGTGGTTTGCTGCCCGTCCCATGCGCCGCCCGCCTCGGGCGCCTGGAGGGGCTACGGTGTTTGGGGGAGGGGAAACGCACTCCAGTAGGCAAACTTCCTCCCCAGGTACTTGCCCGCAAAGGGCACGACGACCATGGTCAGCAACAGCTGGATCTGCTCCAGGCTCTCCTCCCACTCCTTCTGGGCGTCGCTGGGGCTCTCGCTGGCCTCGGAGCTCAACAGGCCGCTGGATATGGAGGGCAGGGAGTCGACGTCGTCTTCGTCATCGTCGCGGTGGCTCTCCGAGGGCGTCACCATGTCGGATATCACGTACGAGTCGGAGGTAGAAGAGGCGGACATGGTGGGCTGGCTGGCTGGCCGAGGGTGTGCACTGAAGGGTAGGTAGGTCGGGCGGTGGTAGGAGGTGGTGGATAGGGCGAGGGCTGGTGACGTAGACCGGGGGGCGGGGGGCTGGAGCTCGATTCGGGGGCGGTGGGTGCGCCGGCAGGTCGGTCGAGATAAGAGGCTACCTGGGTATGGGAATGCGAGGTATGTGAGGTGACAGGATATGGCGGTTGTTTGGCAGTTGCAAAGAGTGGATCGACGAGTTGGCACAAAGCTACGGCTCGTCGTAGTGTAGTCTGCTCCGTACCATGTTCTGTAGGCCAGAGCCAAAGCTAGCTATCGCGCAAGCGTAAGGGTGCTGTTTCAGCACATGGCGGGTGTCCACGTTGTAACTGACCTGCTAACCCAAGGAATCGATCGAATCTACCGTGTTATCTCTCTACGAGGTTCCTTCTCGGCAGGTCAGCTGACTGCGCCTGAGTTGGGTTCCTCCTCCTCCTCCTTGTACTTGTGGTGTACTCTATCTAACAAAGAGC
This sequence comes from Stenocarpella maydis, assembly GCA_002270565.1. Classification (NCBI taxonomy): domain Eukaryota; kingdom Fungi; phylum Ascomycota; class Sordariomycetes; order Diaporthales; family Diaporthaceae; genus Stenocarpella; species Stenocarpella maydis. The sequence goes on from NQMI01000091.1 coordinate 34,561, forward strand.
GCCCAAATTACTTCTGAGTGTTTTGTCGGGAGGTGCATTTCGTCATTGCATCAAGAACCGTTTCTACGGTTGGCCACCCGAATCGCCATCCTCTCCTCTCTTATTACTCATAGCCTTGCCCCTCGTCATCGCCATCCGACTTCATAATATCCCCCCAAGACTCGCCTCTGCACGCACCCACAAAAGAATTCAAAAGCGAGACGCAGGTCAGACACCACAAGTACGCACAACAGTAGCGTGCCTATCAACCAGCAAAAAGAGGAGAAGAAGAAAAATCCAAAAGTCGACCAGCCAGCCAAGCCAGTCACTCCGTCACTGCTGCTGAACAGAACAAGAGAAAAAACGATGGCGAACGAGGTACGTCCGACTGCTACTCCAGGTGGCCGGCGTCTTCCCCTCCATTGCCCGCACCTCTGCCATGCCTTGCTTGCACTGCATGACTGCCCCGAGTCGAGCCCCTTTTTAGCCCAACCCGGTGGTCAGGAAGAGCTCAGGCTCTGTCTCCGGCGCTGCACAAAAGAGGACTGAGCAGGTGCAGTGCCTACTCTAGTCGCTTTGCAGCACAGCTCAGATGGCACGTCGCAAGTGCAGCTCGCCCCTACACTACGGGCTCCCCTCCCCCTGCCACCACCACAGTCCCGGCTGTCCTGGCACACCCCTGTTCCACCTGCCTGTCTTGGCCCCGCCAAAAAAAAGCAGGCCATTGGAGTTGACTCACTCACTCACTCCACACGCATCATCAACACCTGTCGTATTTCAACCGACACTACACTACAAGCCTGTCTTGTCTCCCTTGCAACACTCCGTTCCATCAACTAGCCAACCTCGCATCCGAGTCTCGAGACGTTTCCCCATAACTAAACTGTCACCCCAGGACCAGACCGTGCCGCGAAGATCCTCGCGCAAATCCGTCGCCTTCACCGAAGAGAAACTAGTCGTCAGTGCCGACGGCAGCGTCGAAATCATGTCTACTCCAAACGAGGAGAAGGACACCGCTCTGGTCAGTCACGGGCCCCTCCCTTATCTGCGCTGCCAATGCGGACAGGATCCAAAGGCGACGGCGACCAAAGCTTGCTTGCTGACACCCTTCACAGTCTCACAGTCCGTCAACCGAGCCACTATCCGAGACCCTCGCGTCGACTAATCCCTCCACAGCTACTGCTACCGCCCCCGCCGAGACCGAGACCCCTCCCGCAGGCGACGATGGCCTCGACCTCGGGCTCATGAAGAAGAAGAAGAAGAAGGTGGCCAAGATCGCCGACGACGCCGAGCCTGCTGGAGACGACGCCGCTGCTGAGGGCGATGGCGGACTTGGTAAATGATAAACCAGCATGGCACGCGCCATCATTTGACTGGACGACCTTGCTGACATGATTGGAAACAGACCTGGGAATCAAGAAGAAGAAGAAGAAGAAGACGACAAAGGAGGGCGATGATGACTTCGCCGCCAAGCTTGCTGCTCTGGACCTCGACAAGGAGGGTGGCGAGGCCGCCCGCGACGAGCAAACCCAAGATGGTGACATGTAAGTATTTGTCTGCTTCCGCGTCCCGCCTCTACTACGCCGTGCGGGGCTTTCTGCCTTTGTCCTGGATGGCGCAAGCATATTCACGGGGTACACTGCAAAAAGGATACGCGTACTGACTGTTTTGGCCTGTGCAGGAAACAAGGAACCGGTATCTGGACACACGATGAGACAACAGCAATCACGTTCGACCTTCTCCTGGTATGTCAAGCCTCTGCATGGTTGCGATTCTCCTTTGATAATGTTGTGCGGTGGCTTACATGTTTCGCAGAGCCGGTTCTTCAGCCTCCTCTCCGAGAAGAACCCCGACCACGCCACTGGAGCTGCCAAGAGCTACAAGATCCCGCCGCCCCAGTGCATGCGTGAAGGCAACAAGAAGACCATTTTCGCCAACCTGCCCGAGATTTGCAAGCGTATGAAGCGATCCGAGGAGCACGTCACGGCTTTCCTGTTCGCCGAACTGGGTACGAGCGGGTCCACCGCCGGCACCGGTGGTCTGGTCATCAAGGGCCGTTTCCAGGCGAAGCAGCTCGAGAACGTCCTGCGCAAGTACATCATCGAGTACGTGTCGTGCAAGACGTGCCGGTCGCCCGACACGGAGCTGAGCAAGGGAGAGAACCGCCTGTCTTTTGTCACGTGCAACTCGTGTGGTTCCCGGCGGTCAGTTGCCGCCATCAAGAGCGGTTTCTCTGCCCAGATCGGCAAGAGAAGGAAGATGCGGGCGTAAACTGGTAGTTCGTTTTGATGGCTGGACTGCACTTCCTTGATGGCTAGATAGGAGCAAGCTATCAAAGTAATGCGCGCTAAATTTCACGCATGATTTGAGTGTAGACGGACGACCCATGGCGACTGTCTCTGTACAAATTGCCAATGGTGCTCCTGCTATTTCGTGGCGGGCTTGTTCCCCCCCCTCCCAGTCCTGCCTTGCTCGCCAGACGTGTTTACGCCCTTGATGGCTGTTGCGGCTCAAGATCGACCCCCATCTGGGTCTCGTCGCAGAGCAGGGATTTTGCCTGCCGCAGCACGCCCCAGCTTCCGACTCATGACGGCATGGGCATACCCTTTTTGATAGCTCTCCATGTGGGTGAGAGCTTCGACGAGATTCATTTCGCCCACTCCATACTCTTAGCAGTACTCACAAACAAAAATGCTGGCCTCACGCTTCCGGGCCGCGAACCAATTGCGCAGGCTGGTAGTGACCAGGAGCATCACTACGCTGTCCAATAACCCAGATATTGTAGGTTTGCCCCGGGTCCCCTGCTGCTTGTCTTACCCCCGGAGGTGGGGGGGAGGGTGGCATTGGATGGGATTGAGAATGATGGGCATCAGAAGTGGTCTCGTATGCCCAATGTTGGTTTGTCTTACGCCTTTTTGGTCTCTGCCTCAGCGCCTTCAAGGGGGATACGCCACCTACGGGATCCATCCCACTGCCCCAAAATCACAGTAATGGAGGGGGGAAAAAAAGGAAGGACAAAAAAGAAAAGGACTGACACGGGCGCGCAGAAAGTCTTTCCCAACCCGTCATCGCCCTCCTCATCCTACCTCCTAACCTACCTCACCTCGGAGCCCCCCAGCCCGGACCTGGCCGTCGGCACCACGACGGAGCTCCCTCCCACGCCCCGCTCGTTCCGCGAGAACCCCCGCTTCCTTGGCATCCTCAATGAGGTCCTCGCCGTCCACGCCCCGCTCGACGCGGAGCTGCGCGCCGCGGCCCAGGCGTTCGCCAGCCCGGGCGGTCTTAACCTCGGGGGAGGGATGATGAGGGGCAAGGGGAAGCGGAGGGGGAGCTCGGATGGGGCGGGCGGCGCGAGTGATCAGGGGGGAGCGGGCGGCGGTGGTGCTGGGGGCTGGGTGCACCTGAGTGATGTGAGTTTCTGTTCTGTGTTTTCGCCTGCTTCTTTTCCCCCTTGCCCCCTTATCCAAGACATGGGTTCCCTTGGCGTATGGACAATATCCTTTTAGGTTCTTTTGCTGACTCTCGCCGTGCGCACAGAGGAGGAACCCCCCAGACTTTGGCAGGATAGCATGGTGAGCTGGCATACGCCGTTTCAATCCAGGTCAAGCGGTGGACTAACACTCGGCTCGGTGAGGCCCGAGGACATCTTTGGCAGTGTACAGGTCGACAGCAGGGGGAACATCGAGGGCAACTTCCAGGCCAGCGGGACGTACAGGATAGTGACGAACGAGGGGATGTGAGTTAAGCCGTGACCTAGCCTTTCAGCGCTGGTGCAGTCTGGACAGCAATCACTGACCAGGATTCCAACTTTTTGCAGACTGGGCCTGAGCCCCTTTCTGACAGAGAAGCTCGTTGCAAGGTTACGCGAAGAGGAGAAGAAGGAGCGAGTATCGTGAGTGTAGGCTCATCGTGTTCTGAGCCATGTATCAGCAGATTGATGACCCGACTGGGAAGTGTAAGATAGCCGTACATCAGATATCATGGTCGACATGCGGTGCAGACCAGTGTTCTAGAACCCAGTGCCATTCACATGCAGTGGAGGGCAATCCGTGCAGCGCCTGCTCCGGCGCAGATAAGACGTCAGCCTGCCGATTCCCCGCTCAAACCATTGAAGCAGGCCCGATCCGAAGCCGGCTGGCCGGCCATTCGTGCAACCGGCAGCTCGACTCGCCACCCTGGAATCAAACAGCTTCTATAACAGACTTGGTCCGCGCCACACCTGGCGGTTCTATCCATACATGCATCGAATCCTCACTGTCATTTCCCCTCTGCCCTGCCGCCCCCAAAAACCATGGTGCCCCGCGAGGTAGCCGAGGGCCAGTCCGGCCTCCCCGTGCCCAACAGCACAGCCTCATACTGGCACAAGGACCCCTCCAAGAAGCTCCTGGGCCACCGGACCACTCCAGACCTGCCCGCCGAGGCCGACACCGTCATCATCGGCACCGGCATGACGGGCGCCTTTGCAGCCCGCTTCCTGAAAGAGCCAGCATCGCCCGCGAGCCAGCAGTCCCTCCTCGTCCTCGAGGCCCGCGAGGCCTGCTGGGGCGCGACGGGCCGCAACGGCGGCCACTGCCAGCCCTTCCTGTACGGCGCGCGCGAGGACGTGGCGCGCTTCGAGCTCGAGACGTACGAGTTCCTGCGCGGGCTGGTGGCCGAGGAGGGGGTCGCGTGCGACTTCCGGCCCGTCAACGGCGTGCACGCCATGCTGAGCCCCGACGTGTTCGAGGCGGCGGCGGCGGCCATCCCCGCGCTGAGGAGGCGGGTCCCGGACTTTGCCGACAAGATCGCCGTGGTCTCGGCGCGGGACGGGCTCGTGGATGGGCCCGAGGGGGAGTGCTGGGCCCGGGGGCTGACGCTGGCGGCGCTCAGGCTGGACCGCCCCGGGGTGGCGGGCGCGGTGGTGCAGAAGCACGCCGCGTCCATGTGGCCGTACAAGCTCGTCGCGCACGTGCTCGAGAGGCTCCTCGCCGAGCACGGCCCCGCGTCCTTCAACCTGCAGACCAGCACGCCCGTCACGGGCGTCGCGAGGGACGCGCGGTCGGGGAGGTGGGCCGTCACCACGCCGCGGGGCAGCGTCTCGGCGGCAAAGGTCCTCCTCGCCACCAACGGGTACACGTCGCGGCTGCTGCCCGCCTTCTCGGACCTCATCGTCCCCGTCAGGGGCCAGATCAGCGCGCTGCTGCCGCCCGAGCCCCGTGCCTCGCTGGACTACTCGTACGTCTTCTTCGGCAGAGTCGAGGCCGAGGACGGGCGCGGGGACACCACGAGGGACGAGTACCTCGTCCAGCGGCCGCTCCCGGGAGGGGAGCTCATCCTCGGGGGGGGCCGGCACCTCGCCCAGGGCATGGCCGTCGGCGAGTGGCGGGACGACACGGTCGAGCCGAGGGTGGCGAGGTGGCTGCGTACGGAGCTCGAGCCCGTGCTCAGCCTCGGGCGGGACGAGGCCCCCGGGGAGGGCCTAAAGGCGTCGATGGAGTGGACGGGAATCATGGCGTACAGCCGCGACCAGGCTCCGTGGGTCGGCGCCGTGCCCGAGTCGCTGGGCGGTGGCCAGGGCCTTTACGTCGCGGCTGGGTTCACGGGCCACGGCATGCCGCGGTGCGCGCTGGCCGGCAGGGGGGTCGCGAGGATCATGCTCGGGGACGGGGAGGGCCACGGGCTCCCCGAGACGTTTGTTGTGCGCGAGGACAGGGCGGCCAGAGCGAGAGAGGAGTGGGGTCCCGTTGGGACGGTGGATGAGATGGAGACTCTGATTGCGGAATTGAAGCCTCTCGTCGCGTAGTGAAGCCGTGTGGAAGCTGAACCACATCAGGCTGTCTAGAATATAGACGCAAGCACTCCAAATATCTGGAACCTTACCTAGGTACGTCAGGAAGGCTTCTGTCAAAACTAGCTGTTGCAAGCAGAGGTAACCTTACTCTTCGAGGTACATATTACCAGGCCAACACTATCAATACAAGCGTCCCCGGAGGCATAGGTGCCACAGATTCGTTAATGAAACGTTGGTCAGCTTCCAAGGTTGGTGTATCCGGTCTGTCCACTGCTCGATGGTTCGCTCCTTGTTGTTGAACAAGGCTATCATGGCGAGGCCATGTGCCCTAAACGAATGCGGTCAGCGACTTGTCCCGCTACTACCTTTTCAATTTTAACTATGGCGCCCTTCCTCACAGTCTATCATTTTTTCAGGGAGATATTCCTGGCGGAGGCTAGCAGTGCTTGTTGATCAGCACACGTCCCCCGGGGTTTCAATGTAAGCCTCAAGGCTTCTAATTCCGTTCGATGTTTTGTCCAAACGGCCCCTCTGCACCACCAACACTTCCAACTAAAAATCCCTGTACTTTCCGGATCGACCGATATTTTCCCCTGTTCAGCGTATTACGCCATTGTATCTATTAGGAAATATGCAATGCATTTCCTCAGATGGGGCTGGTGAAACTGTGAGCACAAGGATGCAGGATACGTCACCGTGACCATGAAGTGAAGGCAGCAGGTACAATAATTGCTTTTGGAACCTATGATGTCTTCATGCTGGCAAATCAACAATCACATGTCGGTAAGATGATGTCAAACAAAATCCGAAGAGAATATTTATATGATAAACAGCACATTGCTCAATGTCCGCGGGGTGGTTTCTCATCTGGAGCACCACAAATTCCGGGAACTCACTTACACTTCCTGTCATAGCCACGAAAAAAGACCACACAGATACTGTTTACAATCAAAAATTCTCATCCCATAAACCCCAAGCAAAACCTACATCCCTCAGTCAGCAACAGAAACAAGATGTCTACCAACGCCAACCAGGAGTTTGGCAACGTTGACACCGTCACTGATGACATCCCTCAGGGCAGCGATACGGTCGATAACTCCTTCACCACCTCGGGAAAGACGGCAGTCCCCGTCATCCCGGACGAGACACCTGTTGAGCAGCCAAACGACGCCCGCAACCCCGACTCCGACGCCGCTCTCGGTAAGTCCAGTCCTCAGTCTTGCGAGACCCGTCCAAGACGGGGTAAGGAGGCAACAAAATCTAAATGCGAAAAAATTGCTGACCAGTATGGATGTGCTTTCTTGTTTGAAGAGCAGGACGAAAGGGACGCCATCGATAGAGGCAATGTCGTCAAAGGTGGCCGCACTCGCGGTGCCACCAAACATGGAGGCACGTACCAGGAGCCAGGTGATGAAGAGGGCCTTCCTGGTCCTGACGACGGGACTTCGTCCGTTCGTTGAGCACGTAGATGCTTCTGTTGGGTCACCCGGTCCGATCTCTGCGATGTGCCGACTGGAAGTGGAGCACAGTGTAATTAGGTGGACAGGTTGAAGCAAACACTTAGCTTGAAATGCTGGTCTGTCACGGGTTGAGGTTCATTCCCGAGACTACGAGGTCGCTTATGGAATGAGAGGGGTTATTTCCAGTGGGATTGGTTGTGAATGACAAACCAGACCATAAAACCAGCTCCGTTGTGGTGCTTGACTTTTATGTTGTGCTCATTGCTCTCAGCCATCATTTCACTCGCTCCACAATGCCACTGGGACATCAATACAATTACCCTATTTCAATGTTGTTATCTGATATCATGAGTCGAGAGTCACATAGCTTCCTAGACACAACCTGTCCCAACCTGGACAACTTCCGCCACCTAACATAAGGTTTTCCAAGGAAATTACTAGGATTTCTAGGTACTTATTAAACAGGAAAAGGGCTACCCTACATTAAGCTGTAACCATTTAGGTGCTTTAGGCTTTACGCACTCTAGGCCATCTGTTTTTGAGTGTGTGGAGGAACCTTCCTTTGGATACGTGAAGGACCATTCCTCTATTCGTATGGATAGCTTTCCTGTGGGTATGCGGAGGGCCCTTCCTCTCGGGGCATGGAGGGCCTTTCTCTGGGGCTTGGGGGCGCTAAAGGTTCAGCCAGAGACATTTATAGACAAGAGTATGAGGAGTGATGTCTATGCGGCCAGAGAGTTCCGTGGCACAACTTCTCATGCCTCAGTTTATGATGAACTGTGGCAGATGCGACTCAGGGTACGCATAATGCTCTGCCATACAAGTCCAGCAGATGGGCTCGTCGGCCGTCACCACAACAGAATGGCCTTGGCCCTTTCGAATCAAAATCGCCGCGGCACAGAGGCGGGCAACCCAATTATCACTGGCCCGTATCACTCCGACCGAAGGCGGGGCGTCGAGTAGCTCCTCCCAAGAGTCCAACGATGCGATGTCCTTGTCCTTGGGCGGCTGGGTGCGGTCGCAGTCGCAAGGGAACTGCAATATGTCACATCCATCTTTCTCCAGGGCCAAAACATCTAGGTCCGCTACCCAGCGGCCCTTGTCTTGGACGGAAATCACCGACTCCAGGAGGAAGGTTTGTTGATCGATGTCGCCGGTGTTGTCCCAGTCAAGAGGCATCTTCCATTTGGTGAAGGACAGATGAAGAGACGTGCCTTTGAAACTGTCTATGTGCTTCCCATCGTATAGATTGTGATCGATCATGGAGGCATCATATGTTGTCGCTCTTGATGAAGGGTCACTGGGCGAGATCATCAGAACAATCCCAGCATGGCCAACATTGCCTACCAAATGTCGAATATTCATGCCAAGGTTAGCGGTCGTAGGGTCAGACAGCAGTATGCCTGCAACAAAGATGGAATTCTCAGAACAAAGTGCAACGACCCCTTCCGTGTGTTCGATATCAATGTTGGACTGTCCGGACTCCATCATCGCAATGCATGCAAGTGACCGCGCTCGCGTCATTTCTTTGCACAAATCTTGTGTAGAGATGGTGGAGATCTTGGCGTATGCGTCGTCCGTATGCTCGAATTGTATTGGAAACCATTTTGCTCTGAACAGCTCCTGGTCAATTAGTCTCAGAGAGATGGTAGCACCAGGGAGCTGGCTGTAGAGAACAGATACTATTTCCAGTGCCCGAAGACCGGTGATCCACTCGGTGGGTATGCTTCTATATAGGCCGACTGTGTAGTAAGCACCTAGGTGTCTGCCGTTGTCGCTGTCGAGTAAGCTCGCATTGTGGCTTTTGGACTCTGTGGGGGTGTCTGAAGATCTTTTTCTCTTCTTCCCTGCAAAACGTCCGCGACCGTGTAGGAATGAATACTGCCGGCCCTAAAACCACCGTTTTCGTCAGTATGGAAATCTAGGAGTAACTCATGGGGTACTGACTTCAACGAAACCCATTATAAATCCGACAATATCGAAGGATGAGCCCTCTGCATGCAGCCACTCTAGGCTTTCCTGAGCATCCACCGCCATGATAGCACGATTCATTTGCGACTTGAGTTCCTTGAGCCTGAGCTCATAGAGTTCCTTGAGCACGAATATATGAAACCCAGCTGAACTATCCGGCATAGGAATATACTGGAGCTCGATAAATTGAGCGGATCGCCCATCCTCCGCGAACAATGCCGGGGGGGTTTCCCAGAGCCGAAGGCCTGCAGGGGCAATCCCGGAGCCTCTCAAGTCTCTTGAATACCAGGTTGCCTTCTTCTTGTGGGGGATATTCTTCGAATCGTGTATAATATGGCAGCGCTCGCCCAGCCGGTTTATGCTAGTTTGACGTTGCCGCAGGTCATCGCTGTGGATCGGGTTTCCTACGCTGTCTTCGGCATATAACCAACGTGCGTTCCGCAGTCGTGATGAGCCGTCTTCATCGAGGTGGTTGTGCCCATCCAAGCCAGCCGGCACTGGACTGATCGTGGCGAACTCATAAGCCTCGTTATGGTTGTCATCTTCTTTACTCCTGCATATAATAGCATGTCCAGGAGATAGGTTTAGACGCCGGGCTGTCCTGCGCAGGAATTCGAAGCCGATCTCCGTGCCATCGTTTTTGCGGAGGGAACCCAAAACATCAGGATTACATAGACCGAAGAACGGGGGGCGCAGGACCTTCTGAAACCCGAGGAGCTGGGTATCTTTTCTCCAACCGAACCTAACAAATCTCATCCGATCTTGGCGCTTGGCGCGATCTTGGGGTGGGATAGTACCAGCTGCTTGACAGAGTTTGAACAGCCAGGAGAGGACTGTCTTCTCAGACTCTTCGCTTGGGTGCAAGAGATCTCCGATCTTTTGGAACCATTCGACAGATGCCTCGAGGTTCGAAATCGAGACCTCCCATTGCCTCAGAACTGCCCCCAGGCAAGTGAGCCAAATCTCGTCGATAGTGGCTCGTTCCCCTTGGCTCTCATCGCTCCTGACCTGGACCGGGCTCCCGTAATATCTCAAGTGAGACAGTGCCAGGGACCATCGAGTGGCTATGCCTAAACCTGTGTCTTGCATCTTTCTGCCCTGCGCATCTCTGCTTGGGGCGTGATATTCAAATCCAAGACTGAGCACTCCCAAAGGCGGGAACAACTCATCCGAAAACGAAACATTGGTGGCCTGTTCCTGGAAAACGAGAAGATTCGGGTACAAGTGCCATGAAGAAATAGCCAGCAGCACAGAACGATCAAAGGCAACCATTGGTTCATTTGCCAGCAGAGTCTCCAGGACCTCCATCGCACGGATCCATGCCCGAGTCACCTTGTCAAAGGTCGTCCCAGAATCCAGAAATGGAAGTGTAATGTTGTCGACGACAAGCTTGAACTGTGTATGCTGGAAGACCGTACACTGATCGGCTCTTCTCATCCAAGATCGTGCACTCGCGTCCCATCTTGCCAGATCTTGCCGATTGAAGTCTTGAAGGGCGGCCATGTGAGTATACGGATTCACGATCGACTTCCGCTCCAGCTGGTCCTGGACCTGTCGTTTCCTGTCGTGAACGAGCTCCACCCAGATTGCTGTGGCCTCCTTGGCGTCCCATGCTCTCGCTAGCATACAGGCGAGGAGGTAAACGCTCAAGGATGCCGACGTTGAGGTCGCCGCGGCCCAGATCGAGGTCATGTCCGCGCCCACAAAGTCCCGGAATGGCCCATCCTCGTCGGTGCCATGTGGGTTCACGCCAGGGCGCCGAAGGATGTCCGAGACACGAGTACCGAAAGCTTTGATCAGCTTTGGGGTCTCCGGGACGATCTCGTTGAACAAGAAGCCCAGCCGGCAAGCCAACCTGTGCTGCTGTCCGCCCTCTGCTTCTTGTCGGCGCTGGAGCGAAAGCGCTGGGCCGATTGTCGAAAATTCCTCCGGGGGACTGCACCGCACCAGGGATACGTCGAGGTTGATGTTGACCAGCGCGGCGACGTTCTGATTATTGGCGGCAACGAGGGAGCCGCTGAGGTTGGGGATGGATGGCATGCTTGCATATCAATGGTTTCTGTATTCAGAGCCCACGCAACATGTATTCGTGCTCAATTCTACCACAAGAGGGAACTCACCCGCTATAATATATACGAGGCACAAGGGTGCTATTCATGTCGCCTATGCGACTGCACCGCCTCCATGCAGGAAAGTGGTCTAGTGGCTGATTCCAGCATATCACGACAATCCCGACATGCGGTGTGAGGCTTTTTCACTGCTCCAAGGAGTATTCCAGTTGGGCTGGATGCATGTGTGGCTCAAACGATTGGTCGACATGTGCCTGAATATGTTCTGTAACCAGGCAACAAGGCAGCCAAAGGCTGCAGACGCCGCCTCACGCTCACAACATTGAAGATTACACCGCTGCGACGATATGGCCTGTTGCTGTGTGATCTTCTACCTTGCAGTCTCACTCCCCTGTCACTAGGGCGCAGAGCCCGGTGCTGGTGATATGTCTACTAGTGCTGACGATTCGGGGACGACACAATGCAGAGAGAGGAAACCCCCCAGGTGGGGCCGAAAACCACCCCCGCAATCCGATGCAAGAGCCTCTCTATCTGCTCCCTACACAGCTATCTGAAGTGGCTGATTCCTGGACGTGCGGCAGAGCGCGTGGTACTCAAAACCGCCATCCACGGACAATTGAATAAGACAGACCCCCCCGGGGAGAGTGTTTGAGCAGCGGAAATGGAAGGACAGTATCCGACTCTGTCTTTCTGGTTGGGCTAGCTGGCTGCTGTATGAATTGTAACGATTGAATGACTGCTCAATCAAGGGTGGATATAATACCATCCTATAGCCGTAGCCCCGAGAGCGGGTCGTGGGGGAGATAAACGCCGTAGCCGACTGCAGCGTGGGGTGGTGATGGTGAGCCTGCCCGGTTTCCTAGGACCAAAGGACCAAGGTTGACTGACCAGGAACCTTTATTACATAGTATGCGGCTGCTGACTGTGAACTGTGCAAAAGTAGATAGACTTTATTTATAGTCCTGTCCCTCCCCGGCCCTGTCGTCGTGGGGTTGAGTTCAAATGTTACCCTCACGCCCATTTACACTGGTGAGTGCCCAACTGATTACATATCACAAGCTCGACACGCCCGGCCATCTCATGCTGTTGATTATTATTAGGAGTGATTGACTCGATCCACCGTCACAAATAGTCTGCTGCTGTGCACAGCGGCATGTCATGACCACATTACTAATCCGCAACCCAATCCAGTAAAACGGGGCCCCAGCAGTCGGTCCCTTTTTCACAAACGGCCAGTTTCCGTGGGAGGAGAGCAAGACCCCCCCGCCCCCACCATGCCACGGCCACTGCCAACCTCGAACACCCAAAGTTTCTTTGCGAGGCTGAAGAAGTTCGTCCTGGCATTGATTAACCGCCTACGTTCCAAAAGGCAGAAACCACCACCCTCGAGAAACCACAGGACCATGGCAAAACAGCTAGTGCTTTCCACTGGGTAAGGCCGCCTGCTCCTAGATCCATCCGTCCATCCCCCAGGCACGTCATTCATTCATTGTGTTACCATGTGCCGCCCAGCCCAGCCCAGCAACAACAACCAAAAAAAAAAGGAAGAAAAAAAAAAGAAAAAAAAAAAAAGAAAAAAAAAAAAGAATGCAGCAGCGCCCGCCGAGAACCCCGACCACATACCACATGCTAATTTTCCTGGCCCCGTCGCATCGCAGTAACATCGTATCCGGCGGCCCCTCCATCATCCGCAAGCCTGGCGCATACCGCTCCAACCTCGAGCTCACAAACTCGCTGCGCAGCAACTTCCTCGCCGCCAAGCACGAGTACGCCTCGGCGACCCCGACCACCGCCAATGGCCACGCCAACGGCAGCGCCAACGGCACGGCTGCCGCGACCGAGACGACGCCCAACCGCACAGCCGGCGATGCCTCAGCAGCAGCAGCAGCAGCAGCAGACCCACAGCCCCGCACCACCACAAAAACACCCACCCCGCTGCCGTCGTGGACGTCGCAGGACCCGGCCGACGGCACCATCTACATCCCCCGCATAGACTGGACGCCCGACACGAGCCTGCAGGAGGAGCCCTCGCAGTACGACATCACGGTCAAGATCTTCTACCTGCCGACGTCGGACGTGGCGTCGCGCGCGGCCTACACGCGGCGGGCCCTCTCGCTGGGCTGCGGGAGCTGGGCGTGTCGTCCGTGTCGCTGCTCATCGCCTCGTTCCCGGGCATGTCGTTCGAGGGCGACTGCGAGTGGGAGGCCGACAGGCTCAACGCGTCGCAGGGCGACGACGGCTCCGAGCTCGCCACCTGGGCGCAGGCCCTCGAGCCGCTGCACGACGAGGGGCTCGCGCGCCAGCTGGGCATCGCCGAGTTCGGCAGCGAGAAGCTCGCCCGTCCCGCCGCCCCGCCGCGCGTCAAGCCCGCCGTCGACCAGATCAACATCCGCCTGTGCAAGTCCCCCGCCCCTCGTCAAGCTCGCCCGCGACGAGGGCATAGAGCTCTTTGTCCACAGCGACTGCACCGACATCCTGCCGGAGGGGACCCTGCGCGAGCTGCTTGGTCATGGCGTCGGGGGCGCCGCGGTGCTGGCGGACCCGGCCGAGGGCATCCACGACGGCCTGAAGGGTGACTTGACGCCGCAGTGGGTCGTCAAATATACGGCTGTGGTTAGGGACCGGGGCGTCATCGAGAACAAGGGTTACTTTGCTGGTGCAGGGCTCGTCGAGGAGTAAGGATGACCCCGGAGGGGGGTTGAGAATTGTGGGTGCTAAGGAGGGGGGGAGCGTTGGCTTGATCGTAGGCTCGAGGCACGGCTGGATTGTTGCTGTGCCTCGGCACCCCTGGCGTTTCCCTGGAACAACACTTTCAGCAGGTTTGCCGTTGTTTTATTGGTGGTTATTTTTGGGCATCTCATGGTCCTTGATGTGACGAGACACGATGAGGACACGTCGATAGAGGGCGCAAGGGAAGACATAAATTACAAGCCGCAAGCCTGTTGTCAGGTCAAGCAACAAGAGTTTCATCCTGCGAGGCTGCATTCCTCTATATCTCGCTCCCTTTCTAGAATGCCTCAAACCGTACATGTCTTGCTTGACGCCCAGCGTGCGTCCCCTGAAGGCAGTTTGCGCGTGATCAGACAGTCGGACAAGATGGCCCGTCCCAATGCGAACCTGATCCTGGACGAGGTCGCGGCTTGTGGGGCCCAGCTGGCGTGGCAGTCGGAGCCGGGGCACTTGGACGAGCAGCAGTGCTGCGGGTCTTGATGAGCATCCCGGGCTTGAGCTCGTCGTGTCTGACGGACTGGAGTGTAAGTGACGTGGTTCCAGGAAACCACCAGGCGATGGCGGCGGCGACAGCGAAAGCCGGCGCACCCCCCTCAGCCCAGCATGCTCCGCTTCCGCCCGCGCAACCGCACGTCCTCGAGCTTCCTCAGCACCGGCTTGGACCCCTTGGACGCCCCCGCGTACCCGGCGAGCACCTCGCCGAACAGCCTCTCGGTGCGCGGGTGGGTGCTGAGGAAGGCGCGCTCCAGCACGTACAGGTCGACGGCGCGGTCCTCCTCGCTCTGGCTCTGGCTCGCGAGCCCAAAGTCGATGATGACGATCTCGCCGGCCAGCTCGGAGCCGCCCTCGCCGGCGGGCCTCAGCATCATGTTGCTCGTCGTCAGGTCGCCGTGGACGACCCCCGCGGCGTGCAACGCCCCGACCGCGGCGCCGACCCTCCTCATCAGCGCGACGAGCTCCGCGTTCCCGCCGCCGGCCTCGCCGCCGCCGCGCAGAACCTCCGCCTCGCTCTTGTCACCCAGCCACGCGTTGACGCGCGCGCGCACGGGCTGGCCATCGACCCACTCGATCATCATCCACCCGGCGGCCTCGTCGACGCAGTAGACGGCCGGGACGGGGACGCCCTCGCGGCGGGCCTTGGCCAGGATGCGGGCCTCGGCGAGGATCCGCTGCCGCGTCAGGCGCGCGTCGAGGATGGGGTGGCGGTAGGGCTTGGGCGGGCGGTACTTGAGCGCGCAGGGCAGCGAGGGCTCGAGGTACGAGGTCTTGTACAGTAGGCCTTCGGCGCCCTGGGTGATCAGCTCGGGGGGGCTGGAGGTGGCGTGTGTGAGGACGCGCGGGAGGGGGATCGGGGTCTGCCCCGCCGTCGCTGTGGCTGTGGCTGTCGCCATCGCCATCGTAGGCGCGGGGTCGACGCCCGTTGCGGATGCGGCCTTGGCTGAGCTCTTGGGAGCCGGGCTGGGGGTGAGTGGGTGGTTTTCTGGGCGAGCGACCTTTTGTCGTTTGGTCTGCGGTTCTGTGTCGGGGCCGGAAGAAGTTGGAGGGTGTGGCATGTGGGGACTTTTGCCTTGGGGTGTTGGGAATTGGTCGTTCTTGTTGGTGTGAGTTGAGGTTGGCATAGCATGCACCTCCCTCTCAGGTGGGAGCTGCTGCTTGTCTGTCCCACAACCCCGCCGAGGAGGGGCAAGAAAAGTTGTGGGAGATCTTGGGGAGACAGCAGGGTTCCAGGTAAAGTGTGGGCTACAGCGGGGCACACATCCAGATGTCACTGCGCTCACTGCACAACGACCCTCCACTTGTACGAGGTACCTATTCTGACTTGCAAGCAAGAGTATGGATTTCCAAGTCTCCTCAAATCCAGCTAGTTCCACCCACCACGCCTCCATAATAGCTTCAAATTAAATAATGCTTATATTAAAATGAAGAGCTTTCTTTCCTCTTTATTTAAGTATAGGGCTTATTTTATTTAAAGCTATTATGGAGGTGTGGTGGGTGGAATTAGCTGGATTTGAGGAGACTTGAGCGTGTTGTGTGTTACGTGCGCGCACTTAGCGTGGTTTTGATACTCTCGCTCACAAGTCAGAACACTACCTAGTTAACCGTGTCGAAGCTCAAGGGACAGCCCGAGCAATGCAGCAGCAGCTCAGGCTTATTATTATGCCCAGGGAGTGAGGAATCTCCACTACATACGATCCGCAGGGATCATCCAAGGTGTCCGTGCTCTGGAAGCCAAGCCCTGACATCTTCGGCATCGCGTTCAGCCCACCATCTTCGGACCCCCATCCGCTCCAGCTTCTGTTCCAGTGTCTGCTGGTATGCCTTCGAGTCACGCGATTCGAAATAAGTCTTCACGTCCAACATCGGTTCTTTGGTGTTGAGACCATCGAGAACAACCCCGAGAATCATGCCCCGCAGGTCCACCGGAACCGATGTTTCTATGCGTCCCCAGTTCTTCTTCGTCCAGTCCCAGAGCACCGCAGCTCCATGGGCCGATGAGCTCATCAGCCAGACCAGGATGTGCAGCGAGTTGTCATCAGACTAGAGGCCAGTGGTTTCTCAAGAGTTGTTGGTATCTTGCAGCGTCCATGGGACCACTCACATCTTGGTCTTTCGCGTCTTTCGTGAATGCAAGTTCCAGAACCCAGCTGACCAGCTCCGCTGTGCTGGCGCGCCCGAGTGCATTGGTTACCAAGCCCTCATGAAACTTGAATGCTGACTGGACGCTTCGCAGGTTGCGATCGATCATCCCCCAGACGAGGTACTCCTTCCGTGGCATCAGGCCGATCGACAGCTCCATGAGCTCACTCGTCTTGTTGACACCTGCACTGACCAGTGCCTTCAGATCACAGGAAAGCCCGATGCAGTCCCGCAATGTCAGCTTGTCATCTGCAGCTGCGCGCAGCAGCTTCCGAAGGTGACTTGTCGAGTACGAGACTCTGCAGAAGGCGGTGTGATCTGCGTTGACCTTGAGGAAACTTGATGCCGAAGTCCGGATGGTGAGCTCCTTGACGTCCAGGTCAATCATCTGGTTTCCGCTGTCAGAACGGATCCCGAGGCGAAGAGCATATGCGTCATCGGAGGTTTGTGGCTTTCTATCGGGGGTGGATAGAAATTTGTCCTGACGAATGTGAAGGGCCACAATGTCTTTGGCATCGTCTTTGGTGACCTCGGTTATGGCGACTATCGGGTATCCGGGCTGTTTGGTCCAGTTTTGCATCTTCTCGCTGATTGAATCACCCGTGGCCTCTTCGATGGAAGACCAGAGATCCTCTGATGTAGTGTTGCCGTACGCGTATCGTTGCAGGTACAACTTGGTACCCGCTAGGAACCTATCCGGACCCAATTCGCTCGATATCATCATGAGCACCGAACAGCCCTTCTTGTAGGAGATATCATCGAAAACTTGTTTGGCCTCAGTGGCGTCCCTTATCTCCATCTCCACCTGATGACTCCCATTTAGCGAATCAAGCTCGAGGGCGGCTTGTAGGGAGCCAGCGGTATACTTGTCCCAAACATGCCATCCAGGGAAGACCTTGTCGGTCGCCAACCACGACATAAGTGTTGCAAAGCCCTCCTTCAACCACAAGCCATCCCAGTACTTCATGGTAATCAGGTTTCCAAACCACATGTGTGCCAGCTCGTGAAGGACATTCTCTGCGACGTCCTGCTTCTTCTCCAATGAGCTGTCTTCGGGGTCGAGAAGCAGACTATTCTTTCTGAAGAGTATCAGACCCCAATTCTCCATGGCACCGGCCGAGAAGTCTGGCACGGCCCCAAGATCCAGTTTCGATAGCGGATATGGGATGTCGAATAAGTCTTCGAAGAGTTGAAGGCCCTTGACTGCTAAATCAAGTGCAAATTTTGCTTCGTCTTCGCTTCCCATGGGGCAGATAAGTGACAGCGGTACTCGGCTTTCAAATTCGACTCGGGCGAGTGGGCCGGTCATCAGTGCGACTGACTTTGGTACCACCAGCCTACCACTATTCATCGCTTTGGTGAACAGGATAAATCAGTCTTACGTAAGTTGACATGCGAGGCGTGGTTTCAAACACCACTAACTTCCTTGACTGCGGGAGGAGGAAGGTGTGTTTGGTCGGCATGTTCGACACGCACAAGAACGATTGATCTACAATGGCTCACATTCGGAACTGTGCTTTCATGTGCGGCTCGTCGAAACACGGAAAGACCTTTCTTTGTCAGTTAATTGCAGGCACGGGGATTGTGCATGCTCAAACCTGTCTGGCGTAGGTGGGTTCCAGATGCGTCGTTGCAATGCAGTACTCGGTCTCGTTAGTTGTATAGGTGGATCGGTAGAGGCCTTCGAGGTCGTCCTTGAGCTTCCCAGTATACGTGAGAATGATCTTGACTGTCTCTGAAGGGCAGAGATCTTCAGCGACTACAAACTTTAGAGTCTCGTTTGTATCGTCATGACTGGACCGAAGTTAGAGCAGTCAAGTGTGATTAGGGACCAGGAAAGAGGCACCGTATAGACCCATGATCGACCGTCAGTGTAGTGCCTCGGTATTTGACCACGGCTGTTGATATGTTGAGAAACTTGGAGTGCAATTTGACGGCTGAAGTTTGGGTGACCACATCGCAACTGTGTTAGTTCGTGTTAGGACCCTCTTGGCCGAAGCGACAGTGGCCCACAGGAAGAAGGGCAGAACTTGATGACCACATGATAACGTACTAAATCGTAGTAGTCCCATTGAACGAATCTTGTTGAAACCGAGGCTCCAAGTATATCTCGTAGGAGCTGGGCCTCAGGCTCTGAGGAAGCAGTCTTCTTGTCGATCCTGCCATGCTGAACAAGGAGCACAGAACGTCGATTGGCCATGTAAAGTCTGTCACTCGCGTTCAACTTGTCGCTTTGCGAAATCGGACTGATAGTTGGGGATGCGCGGAGGTACTCTGCTCAGAGGGGCACCGTCCCGGTCGGTTGATACTCTGATTTTGTTTGGGCAACTATGACCCGTAGGGCGTAGTACTTGAACTTGGGCCCTCGCGCCCCCAACATTAGCTACACTTCTTAGCTAGAACAACAACGATCCATTTGCTACCGAACCACGTATGTACCGGTACGTGGCAAGCCCAACCAACAGATTTCTTTCTTCGATGGTGCCGCTGCGAAATTCTGGAGTATTTGGAAAGGCATCTACCCCATGTGAAGAGCTTTGTCGACCTCTTCATCGTATCAAGGCGAATCGAAAAGGCAGTTTATGGGCTGTATCGAGACCTTATCGAGTTTTGCCTTCAAACAACAAACTTCGTTGAGCGACACCCGATAGGTATGTTGCAATCGGCACCTCACTTTCTCCCGGTGTTCGGATTGTAACTCATTGTCTCGGTGTCTAGCAAACCTGTTCGGTATTGATATAAGTCGGGGGAAGTCCAAGAGGCTCAAGGCGGGATTTGCTGAGCTCTTTGCCAGGATCCGGGACCACACCTAGTGGATCGATACCGAGGCATTCATTGGCTTTCAAATTCACTTGCAAGGCTTGACTACCAGAAACCACCAAGAAATTCTTTCCAACATCCGTCTGGCTATGGCTTCACCACCGCCAGTGTCCACCAATGCTACCTCGAGCACGAAATACCGCTTGCTGCCACACATGGAGAACCCGACGTTCTTTGGCGGGGTGGATGAACTGAAGGGACTGCACGATAGACGGGTTCCTCACCGGAAAAGCAGGCTATCGATCACCAGCATTATTGGTGACGGTGGAGTCGGGAAATCTCAACTCACTCTGCAGTTTGCCTACCTGCACTTTTGACGACTTTACCGCGATTTTCTGGGTGACAGCTGATGCCAAATTCAAAATATACAAAGCTTACGAAGACATCGCTGTGGAAGTTGGTCTCACAACTGCCTCCACTGCAAAAGGCTCGCTGGTCTCAATAGTAGACGTCACTAAGAAGTGGCTCAAGTCACCTGGTAAGTTCACCATATTCCGATGCCATCTCATTCGGCTTATGCGTGTCGCAGATCACATCTGGCTGTTGATATATGATAATGTTGAACAGCTAGATGATATCACCGATTTCATCCCCGCAGCTACACGCGGGAGTATTGTTATGACGACTCGTAACCAACATCTCATCCAACCGCCCATCTTAACCTATCTTATGCTGAAGTGCTTCACGACCGATCAAGCTGCACACTTCATCCTCGAGAATGTTGAGAATTCTGACCAAGATCAAGTCGCGAATTTGAAAGCTTCCAAGCTTATCTCGGACTTTTGTGGCGGCCTCTCCTTGGCCCTATCCCAAGTTCTACGATACATTCGGGCCTTCAACGATTCCATTAGCCATGGAAGTCAATTGTGCGCAGATCTGGATGCCCTCGTCAATGCCAATTCCCAGATTAACCAGCTTAACCAGCCAGACTACTATCATCAACTGGACTTGGCCTCCTTGTGGGATCATTCTTTAAGGGCGCTCGACGCCGAATGTATGATGCTAGCAGGGTATCTTTCGCATTTTGATCCTGATACAATCCTTGAGCGTCTTCTCCAGACCGGCTTCAGTAATGCCTTCGACCAAGTATTCGGCAATAACGCTGTGATTTGGATTCTGCTCCACGCCTCAACTGTCCCTCAAATAATAGATGGAGATATTCTGAATGCACGATCGTGTCGAAGGCAGTAGCCAAGAATTATACAGAACATCCGGATGTGCTATCATCTGACCGCTTTATGTGCTAGGGTAAACACGCACTTGTCTCAGCTACTCAACTGTTCGATTGTATCGCGCGGGGTGCGTAGCCACCTGTACGGAATGCACAGATTGATACAGGCAACCATTTTAAGCCGTCTAAGTGACGACCGGAAGAGTCAGGTCTTTCGGACAGCATTGGGCGCAGTAGATTCCTACTTCCCAGATTATGCCGATAGTGATCGGTTAATCAACTCCTGGGGTGAATGCGGGCAAGCTTTGCCACATGTCTGCCGACTTGCGGGTTTGGTGAAATCCCTGCGAGGATAGCCTGTCGAAGTTTGGGCCAAATTGGGCTGGCTCTTTGAACGGGCATCATGGTAAAGTTTCTTGGCCGCTTTCTATGCATCAGCTACGTTTCGTTACTTGCCCGCACGGCTTTTGACAACAGCAGGTACTTACAGGAGCGTGGTTCCCGCACAGACGCATTACTTCTGTTGGAAGCGGCGCAGAGCGCAGCCGAGGCTGGAATAGACCTCATCAGACAAGGGAGTTCCGGTGCAGCATCCCAGCCTCGAACATCGCTACGATCATCTCACGCTTCAGACGAGTTAGAGCAAGAGCTTATAAGACTGCTCTGTGATGTCACAAATGCCAGAGGATCCATTGAGATGGCAAGGAGTCGATTCCACGAAGCTATCCAATACTTCAACCCTTCTATCAAACTTCGCAAGACAATGCTCCAGGTCAATGAGCCAATGATATATACGACCGAAAACCTGGGCTATGCTTATTTAAGCGAAAACTACGTAGATGAGGCATATGCGGCCTTCCAAGAGTCCATGCACATGCGAGAACAGCAGCTTGCAAGCGCCAGTAATCCAGATGCATTCAGAGACCACCTAGCACTGAACTTGGGGTCTTTTTCCCTGGCAGAGATGGCATTAGGGAAGCTAGATGTGGCTTGGAATACTGCCATGAAGTCTACGAGTTCTGCACTCAGGTGCACCAACCGGAAAGCCCTGTCATGTCCAAGAAGGAAACATTAACATGTGTGCTTTGCTTGACTTTGCTAACACTGACCAGTTGCTATACCACGCTTGGAAAAATACGAATGTTGCAAGGACGCTGTGGTAGTGGAGAAGCTCTCCGTGAGGCAGAAGTCTTCTTTCGCAAAGCCCTGGATATACGGTCAAAAGTACTCGGCGTCAACGAGGACACCGCTCTTTCACTACACAATTACGCCACTGCCCTCAAGCAGAGGGACAATACTTCTGATGCAGTGTAAGCTTTGCAGAATTAATATTTCCGTCGTGTCTATATTGGGTCACTGAGCTACAATGAAAGACGCCGTCGCCATCGCACGGGAACTCCCTGACTCGAAGCACATCATCAGCAGATCGCTTTGTTATCTGAGCGAATATCAGCGTGGTGAACAAGACAGTGAAGCTATATCACACCTGACTGAGGCCATCAAGCTTTGCAGAGAGCCCATGGGATCAGTGGAACCGAAGCCTGCAGCGGAACTAAAATGTTCAGATTTTGACAATCTTCTTGTCTGCTACCAGAGATAGAGCTACCGAAAGACTACCCGGAAACAAGAGCGGCCAATCTTTATCGAATGATTAGAGATCCCTTCCCTAGATATTTAGAGCAGTGGGACAAGCATACCAAGGGTCGCAGTATGAAAGCAAGAAAACACCCAGCATTCGGTTTATTCTTGGAGCTTCAGAGCTCGCCTTGTGACTTTAGAGCTGGTATTATTGCTCTTTGTTGCTTGGGGGCCGTTCCTCAAAATATCGTCTGTAGCTGGGCCGTTGCCCACAGGTTTGGAGGCTTCGCTTTTGCCAGGTCAGGCACGCTAGGCTTGGGGATCAGGGAAGGCATTTTGTATTCCGATCCACAATTGTGTATCGATACTCGCGGATGTTAAGAAATTCGTAATGGACCGATATCTTTTGATGAGTTCACACTCTTGACTAGCCTCCGGAAGCGGGCTACAATGGCCTCCGACGGGTGACACCAACTTATTTATCCTTCATCAAACCTGGCAATCCGCCACCAAATATCCTTCGAACTGTGGCCTAAATTTCCCATGGCACAGAGTCGGAATCCTGTCAGATAGCACTGGGTCGACGGAGCAACATATTTCCCACAAATGCCTCGGGGGTATGAAACCGCCCAGCTCTTGATGCAAACGCCGTTCGACATCAAATCCCTGGTAATCAAGTCCTAAGGCTGTGTGCGGAACATCGGCACCACAGATAACAGCTCCAAGAGCTATTGGATTTATTTCCAGGGCTAAATTTGCTGGTGATACACCAAACATGCACACTTGGTTCCCTGCTCGATCCAGGTTTCTGGCGACTCCCCCCGCCTCAGGTGCCACAAACATTTTCGAAGCGGGTCTGTATGTCTGACTGCATTCTCATAGCCAATTAACTTACGCTGTCCAAAGTGCTCAAAATGTCATGTGATGACCACGCGTCGCATAACGCTATCAAATGGACAACTTCCGGGCCACAAGAGAAAGTTTGTATAATACAAAAATCAACAGATCACATCAGTAAAAGAATACAGTCTAATTCATTCAAATGATTGGGCAAGTGAGATCTAACCAGTGCTAAGTAGGATCTGCGGGTAACAAGCCACAGATACAACACTGAGACCATCAAATATAGAAGAACTTGAAGGGACTCTCATTTCCCGAGTAACGGCTGATTTACCCCGTCCCCCGTCCCCCGTCCCCCATATCTATAAATATTTGAATGCTCCGATCTGGCGATCCGGACTCCCAGTTAAGTTGGACTGCCAGTGGATAGTCTCGGGAATCCACAGAATGAGCAGCATCTTGGATCAAGCCCGCCAACAACGTGTGAGATACCGCCTTGAGAAGTCGAAAGACATAATTCAGGAGTTGATGAGGGCAGGAAATACTCCAGGATTATCAATCTGCGTAATCTGTGATTCTGAACTTTCCTTCAGCCAAGGGTTGGGTCTCTGCGATATTGAGAGCAAGATTCCTGCGACAGCATCTACAATTTACCCGATAGCATCTCTCACAAAGGGATTTGCTGCTGTGGCTTGCGGTATACTTGTTTCCGAAGGAAGGCTATCTTGGAGTGAGCATTTCTCGCTTTCTGAGTTCGCGAAACATTATTTCATAGTGATGCTTTTGCGAAGGGACAATTATGCGTTTGAATGAAGCTTTTGACCATGAATGATACAGATGAGCCGATTTCCTCCTACCTCCCAGACTTCTGGCCCGTACACGATACTGAATTTGGGCGCAAAGCAACTTTAATCGACATCCTCAGTCATCGCACGGGCTTAGAGGATGATGGCAGCCGTTACTCTGGACCTCATGGAGTCCCGATGTTTACCGATAGAAAGCGAGTGCTGCAGGTTATAAAATCCATGTCGACAGCACCAGGAAGATTCCGGAATTGTTGGACCTATAACCCTCTTTTGTATGCGCTGGTCACGTACATCATCCAGGATTTGTCAGGCACGAAACTGGAAGACTTCTTTCCGTATGCGCATATTTGAACCATTTGGGATGTATTCAACCTCATTCATAGGGTCAAAATCATGCACATCAGCTGAGACACTGTCTTTCGCCCAACCGTATACTTCTACATCATCTCAAGCACACATCAAGAGAACAATCCCGGAATCAGCATATCAAACACTATTCGATGCGTATATGGGAATACAAATCTCTACCGTCGACATGGAAAAGTAGGCGACGGCGATTACAAAAAGCTTTCTTGCTCTTGGATCCAGCCCGGAGGGTCTGACGAGGAGCATGAGCTCACAAAATGTCTTCCGGAAATGGAAGCAGTTTTCAAAGCCTGGTGTCCCTTGCCTGCCAATATTGGAGGGAATTCGGCCTACTGCCTTGGGTGATTTTTGCACCGTGGTTACTACCTATTTTGACGACATCTTTGATCTGGGTGATAGCGGTGGTGATCTGGACAATCCAGATTGGCCATGCACCTTACCCCTACATAATTGCAAGGAACCGTCTTCCGATATGCTTTTTCACAGCGGATTGGGCCATGGGTTTGCTTTATCCTTACATATTTGTCCACAACGGAGGTAGTGTAGATGTGGTGGCCAAGTTACTGACAACAATAATAAACGTGGCATGCGGAACTCCTCCCATTGTCATTGATCCGTCACAAAAATTGTCAGCTCTACGACTGAGCCTGACCTGAGCACAGGATTCAGGAGCTATGGAGTTACCTGAGGTTATTGCCTATCATTGATGATTTCATGTTGTCCGAAGAATCACTGCAGGAATTAGTTTTTGGGAAGAGTAGCCAGAGCGCGCGGAAGCAAGTGTCAGAAGAGATGGTAAGGTGTGGCCGCGACCCGCTCTGGTGCTACGTCTACGGTGACCCTACTGAAGCCGTCCTGGAGGAGAAAGTTGAATGGTGTCGCCATTGCTGCCTCGCCATGTGTGGTGATAGTATGTGCGAGGGTGTCTTCACAACGCATCATGGCGTATTGGAGAGAAGCCCTGCG
Organism: Stenocarpella maydis; assembly: GCA_002270565.1. Classification (NCBI taxonomy): domain Eukaryota; kingdom Fungi; phylum Ascomycota; class Sordariomycetes; order Diaporthales; family Diaporthaceae; genus Stenocarpella; species Stenocarpella maydis. The sequence goes on from NQMI01000091.1 coordinate 59,724, forward strand.
TCCAAATAAGACTTAAAACCCAGATGAGGAGCTTTTTACCTGTGCTGTGATTTATCTGAGTTTGAGCTGGCTGAGCTGCTCCGAAGGGCAATTGGAGCTGGGACAGGAGATGCACGCCCGGGCAGGCGAGGTTCTCCAGAGGAAAAGGCCACAATACCTAATGCCTAGAATTAGCACATATGTGTTTAAAGATGCTTTGTGTAAACTGCAAAATAGGGCGCTATAGGAGGGCCATAATCTATCTATACATCTCTCACAAAACTAGATCTTTAGTTCGATCTTTAGGGGCATATTCTATTCCACCGTGCTGGGTCGAAGTGGACTTTCCACTGTCCATTACAAACCCATGACAGTTCAAGATGCGCCTTGGATCTCCTGGTTTCCGGAAGGCCTAGTTCCACTGCGCTGGGATGAAGCAGACCTTGAACGTCTGCGATGCGGTCTGTCCACTAGGAGTAGAAACTCGTGCCCATCAGGTAAATCGCCGAGGGGCCAGCTTCCATCTTGCTGCAACCATGAAAGTGCCTCGAGAGGTTCAGCGTGATCAACATAAAAGTTGGAATCAACTCCGGATATCATCCCGCTGGTATCTTGAGCGTCAAACAGGCGCCCACGCACCTTCGCATCTTTGACATAGCTGACTGGCGAGGCTGACAGCACACCAACGGCATGGCCTGCAGCAAAGCCCAAAGGTATCTCAGCAAAGCGAAAACCTTGCTAGTTAGCATAGACAGACTCTTGAAAGGATAGTTGTAGTGGTGCATACCTCCAACGGCCTTCGCAAGGGCTTTGCATGCGGCTGGATGGGAGCTCATAATGCCGAGGATATCGTCGTCGTTATCGATGAGGTTCAAGAGCAGTAAAGAAGCAAGCCGGCGCTCTCGGTAATCACGGTGAACTACCAGCTGGGTAATCCAACAGACCTGTCGGCCCTCGTATTCCCAGCGACAGGCGAAGGCGTGGCCTGTTAGGACTCCCTCAACGGTGACCATGACGTAGACGCTCCGCGACCCCTCAGGTAGACACTGTGCTCGGAGGCGGTCGGCACTCATCTTCACTCGGCTCCCTATTATTGATGGTCAGCTGGGCACGTACAGATCAGGAGGGGATGACCTGCCTGGCTTGCCAAAACCCTTATAGCCCCATGTGCCATAATTGTCACTGAAAAGCTTTGCTGCGTCCTTGAGCATGGCTGGCGTGACTTTTTCGCCTTCGTGGGTAGTGATAAGTTTTGCCATCGTCTTTGTGGATGTGCCTCTCCGCCTTCGTTGAGGAAAGTCTGCTTCGAATGTATGAATGTCGACATGATCGGAAAATCGGAGAGTGGGAGGAGGAGAAGGCGCCATGTCTGCTTCAGAGGGAGAGAAGAGGTTTGATTTTGCTTGATAAGGAAGGTGGACGTCTTCTTCTCAAAGGTACGTCTTCCCTCCAAAGGTATTCCTCGCAAGTACGGAGTATTCTGGGTCACCCCTACCTATGCTTATCCTTAGGTACTGTACACTGATTGTCGAGTGGGTAACACGGCTCAAGGTTTGGAGAGACGTAGCTACGCGGCGGGCTTACTAAGTAAGATGGGTATGGCGCCATGTACCTTGGGTATCCTTGTCGCTATAGGGTTTAACTAACTACGTGAGAGCTCCTGACGAACATTGAATCTCGACTTTGCTGCTTTCCCGCAAGCCTGCGAGTATCAGCCCCTTTCGAGATCAATCGGCCGTTTCGTGCTGCAGCAGCGTACAGCATGATTTCCAAAGGTTACCAGCTTGGATGTGGACTTGAATGTCTCACCACCCAACCATCAATCTCGCCTGTCAGTGGGCCGACGCCCGAAGGGGAATCTTGGTTCATCACCAGGTTTGGCCCCCACCGGTTTGGCAGGCCATGCGACAGTGGGTCTGCGATCGACCTGTCTTTTTTTTGCTTTCACTTTTTCCGACTTGCCGAAGGGGCCGAAAAGCAGGAGAGAAGTTGACCCCGGGAGAGCCAGAGAACCGAGAGGAAAAGACGAAAAGAGATCGACTGTGCATTCCCACTCGCATCGATTCTTACCCTCGTGCCTTGCAGCAGGATTGTGCTATGCAGATAGTCTACCTGACTTATTAGTCCGGAGTACGGAGCCTACTAGGCATAGTCCAACAGACCAATGCAACTTGGAGCAGCGGTACCTGCCTCACACGTGCCCATGCCCATGCCCTTGCCCATGGCATTCGCGATCTTCGTCGCCCATCACATCCCCCGCAGCTGTCATTTCTCTCCCTTCCCTTCTCTTATTCTTGTTGACTCTAATTCCGCCTGCCAACCGTCTTAGCTGACGTGGGGGAGCAGCTTCCCTTCTTCCCCACAACCAGCCAGTCTCGGCCGATCTTATCTCGGCTCTGTCCCACCTGCAGTCCTCTCTCTCATAGCTGCATCCGCCACGTCCACGCCGCCTGTACTCCGTACACACAACGTGTTCATCTCGTTCATACACTCCATACATGCAGGCGCACAAGGCATTCTGCACCACGCTCCTGAGGCACCCGCGGCAGGCCATGCGCTTACGCCGTCGTCTCTACCGCTCCCAGTAGCAGCAACACAATGGCCACGGTCCCCAGCCCTGTCACCACACAGTGGACCTTCGCCCTGGCCCTGACCGCTCTTTTCCTCAGCGCCGTCGTCGTCGTGCAGATCTTCTCGCAGTACGCCAAGGCCTACGTCGTCGCCCCCGCAGAGGTCATCAACTTTGTCGACGCCGCCGACTCGTCCGTCCAGGAGAACGAGAGCTACGACCGCGACGTCTCGCGCCTCCAGCGCCTCGACGACAAGTTCAGGCTGGGCCGCCTGCTCCGCGAGATCCAGCGCGGCGGCGATGACCTGCGCGAGGAGCTCAACTCGCTGCTCCTGGCCGAGTGCAGGGGCGTCGGTGCCGGCGCCGACGGCATGAGCGACCTGGCCGACCTGAGGCTCAAGACCACTGCCAGGCTGCTGTGGGCCTCCAAGCGCAAGGGCCTGGAGGACAGGGTCCGCCGTCTCGACATGTTGCGCATGCGCTTCCTGGTCGTCTACATGGGCATCATCGCAAACTCGGCGCCCCAGGCCAAGCAGCCGCCCGAGAAGAAGAGGTCCGCCAGCACCTCGGAGAAGCTTGGCAGCCGCATCATCGAGGAGGAGTTCGCAGCCCGCCCCCAGCTACCCCGCGCCGCCACCGAAGCCATCAAGAAGAAGCCCCTCCTCCGCCGGCTCAGCCAACAGACAATGGGCCACAGCGACAACGTCAACCCGGGCCCAAAGATCGGCTGGGGCAACGTCATGAGGGAGCTGCAGCTGTCGCCGCTGCTGCACAAGCGACACGCCAGCGTCGAGAAGGCCATGTCGTCGCCGGGATCGCCGGGATCGCCGCGCTCGCCATGAAGAGCCATTTACTCCTTTTTTATTCTTTTTTTTTCTCTTATTACGAAGACCCAAGAAGCGACAACGAATCGGAAACAGGGAACATGGAACCGGAGGGGAGACGGAGGAAAAATATAAAACAAATTGTGACGGGCACGGGACTTGGGATATTTTCTTACGACTATTACGACTTTTACGTTCTATAATCTACAGCTGTGGGCTGCAGCTCGATATCGCCGCATCCGCCATTCACGACAGACATGCTTCACGGAAGCCTCACCTCCGCCAAGTGACACCATCCCCGCCGTCCTTGACCAAACAGCGCGCATAACATCACACGAGGTGTTCTAGATGCGGCCATGGGTGTTTTATTGAGCCGGAAGTGTCTCCAAGGACCATGGATACATCACGACATACCGTTTAATCCCCAGATAACCAGTACACCCCAGAAGTTTTATACCCCCTTTTCCCCGCGCAAGCAAGTGAATGGCGACGGGTTGTCTGATCATGTACTTGTAATACCTTGACTTTTCGCATCCACGCCTCGACGGTAGCTGTAGTGCTAGAGTGATCATGAGGGAATGCATTGACATGGTCTAACCGATCCGATCCATTTCCATGTGATGACCGTGATTTGGCATGGCCAGCCCAAGAAGTGTGGAGAAGGGGGGGGGGCATCAAGAGTGACTATGGCGAGCAACCATGTGCTTGACCCCAGAATCGTAGCCTCAAGACTTGATCGCTGACATGCGCCAAAGCCCCGGGCAGAGACCCCAAAGTCGCTCTGCAACCCATACCACCATACACCCCCGTGACAGTATGGCAGCTCAGCTAATGAGCAGCATCTGGCCCAGTCCCGTTCCTCTCCCCAACTGCACCACGGCGTCAGTAATCCCACCACAGCCGGCCCAACCCAAGGGGAACAGAGGCGCATCAGACTCACCATCCAGTGCCACCAAGAAGCGGCTGACACAGTTATAACAGGCCACGGTAGCCACAATCTCCACCACCTCCCTCTCCGAGAACAGGCCCCTCACCGCCTCGAAGGTCCCCTCGCTGACCTCGACGTTGCGCGTCATCTCGTCCGCGACGCACAGCACGGCCCACTGCCTGTCGCTCATGCCGCCCTCGGGGGCCCCCACGTCCGCGGGGGCGAGGGCCGCGCGCGTCCTGACGAGCTCCATGGCCGCGTCGCCCACGCCCGCGGCGGCGGCCAGCGGCGCGTGGTGGGTCCACTCGTACCAGGCGCGGTTGACCGAGGCGACGCGGCAGATTGCGATCTCGCGCAGGTCCGGGGGCAGGAGGGTGGCGGTGCGCACGGCGCCCAGGAACGAGTTCCAGCCGTCGGCGACGGGGGGCGAGTGCAGGAGGGCCAGGTCGAGGGAGGTGAGGGGCCGCGGGGCGCGGCGCGCGGCGATGCGGCCCACGATGGCCTGTTCCTCTGGGGACGAGGTCGGCGGGGGGTCCGGGACGTAGGAGAGGCGCATGGCGAGGGGTGGGCCGCGGCTGAGGGGTCTGAGGTGTAGGCGGGGGGTGAGGGCGGGTTTCGTGGCGATGAGGCGTGGGATGTGGCGGGTGGGTGTCGTCTGCGATGGCATCTGAGTGAGGGAAGACCGAGTCTCGATGAGGAGGCGAGGTGGTGTGTGTGTATATCTGAGGGGGACGGTGGAGTAGCCCGTTCAGACCTTCGGCCCAGGGTTGCGGTCCCCGCCGGCCGGTCTCGGGAGGTGGGGGACGGGGAAGGCTACCCCGCGAAAACGTTCTGCCCGGCACATCAGCGCGGCCACGGCCGGGAAAACAAACTCACTGGTCCCGTTTCCTGCTATCCACCCAGCCATCCGGGATGGCCCGGGGGGGATGCAAGCCACGCCCACAGCACACTACACTAATGTTGTTGTGCATCGTGGATGGCCTACTCGGCACGGGGCGATATGCAACGCCAAGCAGAGGGCATTGCATTGCAGCTGACCGCCACGACGCTGGTCGCCTGCAGCTCAATATATTGCGCGGTTGTTGGATGTGGAGACCCTAGACACTGGTCTCATCCTCTCACTCATGAGAGAGGCTCTTTGTCTGTGTACTATTCCTTTAGAGAATGAGAGCACCTCTCATCCCTCTGTGGATAGCGTAGTCTGTAGGCCGAATACATGCGCTTTCCAGAAAGCTTCTGCGGTGCTGCAATGACAGGATGGATCATGGGATGGCATCCTGCAACGGCGAGCATTGCAGAAGGAAGAGCCGAGTCTCGCCACGGTATGCTCGGAAGAGTGAAACACAAAACAAACCCACATTTCTTGCGCGCATTCATCTCGTTGCCCCGGGCATCTGATGGCGCCTTGGCCGGGGTCCAAACACACCGAGCTTGCGGCACCGCTCATTCGACTGGCGAACCCCCGCCAAACCTCGTGTTTCAACCAGCTCCATACTGGTCTCGACTCTCGACGGCCCTGTGTCGCATCGTGATGCCGAAGCACCTCCTCGGACGGCAGAAAAGGGTGGCTCTAGAGAGAGGCCTTTGGTGACTGCGGAGTCGTGATGTCACTCTCACAAGACGGGGTGGATCGTGCAGAAGCACATCGAAGGCTGGCTGGTGGCCATGGTAAAAGTGACGGTCCTGGGTCACTCGGAAGGGGGGGGGTGGGCATGAAACTTCTAGTGGAGATCTCAGCCGGCGGTGCCGACCTCGGCAACTGAGCTCAGTTCCATCTCGCGCATGAAGGTGCAGATTATGCCGGCCCAACCCAAACGACAAACCACAGCTATTTGTGTCTTGGATAAACGGCAGGGGCTCTTGGTGCAAAGGTGATGGTGTGCCTGACCACGGTTACTAACTTTCGTCTTTGGTCCCCCCACAACACAAAAGGAAGCAATGAAGCCAGGTTGCAGGCAGAACCACTGCAGAAAGGCACCAAGGTCTGTCCCAGGGATATATATCCGGGAGCATCGTTTGGATAGCTGGCTCAGGGGGTGGCCAAGTGGTTCTGGCCTGCTGGAGAGTCTGCTAGTGTACCTACATGCACACTGTCTATAGGCTGGGATAGAAACTCCTAACCTGGCGGTGCAAGCGGCCAATCAACTAACACGATCGGGCCTTCCCAGGTGAGGGCCTCCAAAAAGTGGTGCCCGGAGCGAGGAAGACCCTGACATGCGGTCCACGTCGTGCCCCGGCATGAGCCGCGCAGGCACTGAAGGCATTGACGACCAAGACGTCACCTCTCCTTGCCTTCCATCATCATACCTCCAGAATGACAGTCGCCCAGGGCCTGGTCCCGGACGGCCACGTCAACCCGCACCTCACCCATCGGCTGTGCGGGCTCGAGTCTCAACCCACCTTCTGTAAAGACCATCATGCGCAGGGGTTTTCATTCTTTTCACCACATACCCATCTCTCTGTGGCCGTCGTACGGTCGTCGCACTCTTGTCACATATCCTCCCGTCCGCGTTCGGTATCCCAAGGCAGTCGTCAGCAGCGCAAACAACAACCCCGACACGATAGAGCCACGACGCCCCCCCACCGCCTCATCCTGCCTGCCTCTCCGTCGTAGGTGTCTCCGCCCCAGGGTTGCCTGGTGGCTCCCCATAGTCAAGGAGTCACGAAGCCCACGGGGCCTCCAGGGGCATCATCAGTCCCCCGGCCGCAAACATGGACGCAGATGACAGCCAGACCACCAATGGGACAACCACCAGCACTCGCACCGCAAATACAAACAGCAGGCCACCCTCCTGGGTCTGGGTCCTCGTCGCCCTCGCCTCCGCCGCCACCATCGGCATCATCCTCTTCGCCCTCTCCCAGTCCATCACACGCAGGCGGGCCCGGAAGCAGCAGCAGCAGCAGCAACAACCACAACCACGCGATGCAGGCGGCGGCGGCGGCGGCGGCGGCGGCGGCTCGACACGAGGCAGCCTATGGGGCCGCGGGCGGGGCCGCCGGAGGAGCCGCTCTCAGCCCGGGAACTCGCGCTGGGGCTGGGTGTACCCGCACCACGGCGCCAGCCGCGCGTCGGGCACGCAGTCCTCGGAGGGCCTCAACGAGCTGGGCGAGGCGCCGCCGCCGTACAACGAGGACGACCTCGAGCCGTGCCTCGGGGTGGACATGGCCGAGGTCAGCGCCCCCGGGCTCGACGGGGGCCCGGGTAGTATCATGCCCCCGGAGGCGTCGCGGCAGGACCGCGGGTCATTCTTGCTGGCGGGGGACAGAGGAGGTGGTTCAGGTGCGGCGCAGCACCACACTGGTCACCCCGAGCCGCCGGCGTATGATTTTGCTGTGAACCTGGGGGGTAGTACTACTTCTACGTCGATACAACGGCCGGCACCGGTGGCCGTGTCGGTTTCGGGATCGAGAGGTTCTTGAGATGGGAGAGAGTACGATGAGGTTGGTGTTATTGATACACGACTGCTCTGTGACATTTCTCGCATAGCTTGGGAGGCTAAGGCGTCTGACCTGGAAACAATTCCTTTGGGGACACCGACTGGTGGAGCACCACAGATACCCAATATGAATATAAGGCATCGACAGTTGGTTAATCCAAGCCCTTCGTATCTGAGGCCAGCTGCGATACCTCTGGAACTTGTCGTGACATCATGGGTGGAACAGAACAGACGCGTCTTATAATCACTAGGGCAAGATAATATTACCTAGGTATAGAACATTTCTTGGAGTTTACCCTGAGTAAAGTCATCCGCGTGGCAGGGAAAATTAGGTCTAGCAGTATACGACCCTTTTAACTAGAACGGGATTATCCTCGAGACAATGAGGTGGCGACAAACGCGGCACGATCTGATATCTTTGATGCCGCCTTTGATCAGAAGAAGTGTGGCCTGGTGTATTTCTCGTTCCGTAATCAAAATCTGCTTGTGTGGCTCCCTGTAGGTAGCACTCAACCCTATTCTCTAGTTACCTAGCTCTAGCTATTTGAGTGTTTGCGACTGTATGAATTGACCACCGCAGCTCTCTCTCTCTCTCTCTCTCTCTCTCTCTCTGGGATTGTGATCGGATCAAGAACGAAACTGACTAGGCAGTCAGCCGCTGGTTTACAACCTATTATCTTCCATCTCAACACACAACGCACAAGTAAAACCATTAGATAAATCAATGCTCGCCAAATCCTTCCCAGCGCCAAGTCATGGTCTGTTTGTGTGATGCTACTTCTTCCGGGCCCTGACCAGAACCTTGAGACCAGGCGTGTGAGATGCAATGCCCCCCGTCACAACCCAGTTCCCCTGATGAAGCATTTCCAGGTCAAACCGACGGATGATCTCAGGCACGAGCTTATGCATCTCCATCAACGCAACCTCCTTGCCCAAGCACACTCTCGCACCCATGCCGAAGACATACATGGCAGCATCCATTCTGGCCACCTGATCCTCAGGACCTAGCCATCGCTCGGGTCTGAACTCATGCGCATCGGCACCAAACACCTCTGCGTCTCGCTGCACGACATACGCCTGGCTCGTCATCTCGGTTCCCTCCGGTATAAAGTCCCCGCCGATGGCTATGCCGCCCTTGGGCGCAAGGCGCGGAAAGATGTTTGGGATTGGTGGGTTCACTCGGAGCGACTCCTTGATGCACGCACTCACGTACGGCAGATGCGCCCGCGTCTCGTCGTACTGCACGACCGGGCTCAACAGGCCCCTGGCGTCCGCGCCGTCGACCTCCGCCCGCGCCCGCCCCAGCGCGCCGGGGTGCAGGAGGAGCAGCCGGAGCGTTGCGCCCAGCCCGCTCCCCGTCGTGTCGACGCCCGCCTGGATCAGCAGCGTCATGTGCGCCGTCCTCTGCACCCCCGTGAGCGGCCGCGCCGAGCCGTAGTCCCCGCCGCCCACCACGGCCTCGAGCGTCAGCTGCAGCATGTCCGGCGGGTCCGGCCTCGGCTGCCTCATCTCCATGAGCCGCTCGCGCCGCGCGATCTCGTGGTTGGCCTGCGCGACGAGCCAGCCGTTGCCCGTCTCGTCCGACTCGCGGGGCAGCACGTGCGGGCCCAGGGGCGAGGGCAGGACCACCTCGCGGAGGAAGCGCCAGCGCTGGGAGAGGCCGAAGAGGGCGAGCCCGTCCCGCCAGGCGCGGATGAGGCCGCGCTCGTCGCGGTCGTTGGCGAGGAAGCCCCAGGGCTCGGTGAACACGACGGTGGTGAGTACGTCGGCCGCAAACTCGGCGACCTTGTCGCTCAGGATGACGGGCTCACCCGTGCCGGCGCGCCTGCGCGTGTTGGAGTGGAACGTGCGGATGAGGTCGTCCACCCGCGCCTCCCAGTTCTTCTTGATCAGGCCGACGCCCCATGGCGACCCGCCCACGGCCTTGCGCAGCTCCTTGTGCTGCTGGCCGTCGGTAACTTGGAAGATCGCCCTGGGACCCAGTGCTTCATGCCCGTACATGGACGATTTTGTATTGCACCTGGCATTCCAGTAGATCTCGGGGAGCGCCGAGCTCTTGTAGAAGAACAGGAGTGTGGGTGTGATGCGGATTGGCTTGCCATCCTCTGATTCAGCAAAGCCCCATGTCAGTGACCATACCTGCAGACACGCAGTAGGCTAGGCAAGGTGGGTGTTTTCCCCAGGAGCTCTGATCAACAACAGCAATGGGGACTCCTGACGTACTGCCGTATTTGCGCACAAGCGACATGAGCCAGTCGGGCTCCTTTGACGTGATGGAGGCCAGGCCCAACGGAAGAGACGAGCACGCCGCATACCATGGCCCTGGGAAATGACGCAGTGGGTGAAAGAACAAGCAGTAGATGATGCGCCAACCAACAAGCGACAATGCAACAAGTCCAAGTGCCAGCGCGGCCTTGAGGAGTGCTACCTGGATGGCAGAAGAGCTTATGTGGATCGCCATGCTGATGATTCCTTGCCCTCAAACTCGTGGTCAGACAATTCTTTGCAATGATAGGAACCCACCTGACATTTCGAGCCTTGGTATATGACTATATATATCTTGAATCTCTTTGTTCGGATACTTGATCGGCACCTGTCCTGTCGAATGAGCTGGCTGGAGTCTGGTTACACATTTGCGGGGTTGAGAAGAAGATCCAATACAAGTACCGCCTTATTCCTATAACTGTGATTATTTCACTTGGCATTTATGTTGATCAGGAGGATAAATGTCATTGTGCATCCGAGTTAGCTTGATACGAGTTTTACTGTGAGCTCCCTCCAGTGGAACAAGGCCCAGAACAGATCAAAACCGGCGACTCTCACCTCTAGTTACAAAAGTTGAGGATCAAGAGAGTCTGCAAGAACCATATTGTGTGGCTGGCTATTACGCAAAACGGAGGTACCAAGAGAGAGAGGATAGAGGGCCGGCCGCCAAGGAGAAGATCTTGATGAGAAGATCTTGATGAGTTTGACATACCAGCTCAACTCACCAAGGCCGTTTAGAAAGTTGCCCGGGCACAAAGAACAAATGGAGACTGGATCAGGTAGCCAGACTTGTCAAGGCGTGGAGAGAACCTGCTAGAGATCGAGACAATCAAGTCACGGAATTGGGCAGTAGCCACACAAACAAACGAACTGAAGGCACTGTTTGAGAAAATATTAACAGGCATTTCCATATTTTGAGAAAGAAGGCTGGGTCGAAGCTTTTATGGGCGGAAACTCGAAATATTGTATTATGGACTGCATGTGAGGCCATAAGCACCCCATCCACCACTTCTGACTCCCACTCGGGCACTTCAAACATTGCCAAATAGCAACCCTAACCCCGCCCTATCACGCCTCAGTGACCTCTTCATTCTGGAGAAAAGCCCTAACTGGTCTCAAGTGCTAGCTGGTCCACATCTCCCATGCCGCGCCGGTGGACCGGTCCCTCGGGAGACTGTCCTCACCGGGGTCAGGCTCGGGGACCATATTCAAGTTCTCTGGCGCGTTTCGTGGCAAGGCCAGCACGTCTCCTTCTTTTTGTAGCAGGACATGGCAGCTTTGGCGGGACTTACTTGTAGCGAGTGATGCCTCGACGTTACTGATGGCCAGGAAATGGGGGAAGATGAACTGAGAGAAACGCATTATGGGTTTATTTGTGGAGTGGTTGGTGTTATTTCCTTTTCCTTTTTCTTTTCCTTTTTCTTTTCCTTTTTCTTTTCCTTTTTCTTTTCCTTTTTCTTTTCCTTTTTCTTTTCCTTTTTCTTTTCCTTTTTCTTTTCCTTTTTCTTTTCCTTTTTCTTTTCCTTTTTCTTTTCCTTTTTCTTTTCCTTTTTCTTTTCCTTTTTCTTTTCCTTTTTCTTTTCCTTTTTCTTTTCCTTTTTCTTTTCCTTTTTCTTTTCCTTTTTCTTTTCCTTTTTCTTTTCCTTTTTCTTTTCCTTTTTCTTTTCCTTTTTCTTTTCCTTTTTCTTTTCCTTTTTCTTTTCCTTTTTCTTTTCCTTTTTCTTTTCCTTTTTCTTTTCCTTTTTCTTTTCCTTTTTCTTTTCCTTTTTCTTTTCCTTTTTCTTTTCCTTTTTCTTTTCCTTTTTCTTTTCCTTTTTCTTTTCCTTTTTCTTTTCCTTTTTCTTTTCCTTTTTCTTTTCCTTTTTCTTTTCCTTTTTCTTTTCCTTTTTCTTTTCCTTTTTCTTTTCCNGAATCATTATCAGCCAGCACTTTCCAACCCTCCTAACTACCTCAAACTTTTTTAGGGTGGATATAATACCTATAAGGACCTTAAGGCTGATTTAGATGAAGCTATAAAATCTGCTGGATTCCTTACAACTTTACAAAAAGCAGACGCTAAATGCGCGGTGTTGGTCTATAGTAGAGGTGCCCTGCAACCCTCAACTGCAATAACAAATAACACCTCAACAATTAAAGCAGGCTGCAGGTGGCGAGCCCTTGCCCATATGACCCGTGTAACGGCTGGCAAGTGGACTCTCATGATCTAGGAGGGTATGCATACTTATTACGGCCCTCAGGAGGTACCCGAAGCCCAGTGAGGCTGGGCAAAGCTATTATAAGACCATTATAACTTCCTCACCCGCACGGCTGCAGACCCAGCCCTTATAAAGCCTACAAGACTTACAGCAGCTCTACACTAAGAGTACCCGAGTGTACTACTGGGGCCAAATACCATAAAGAATTGGCTTGCAGACTTCTATAAGTAGCAGTAGGGCATCTATATACCTACCTAAGCAGCAATGGACTGGCTTAAGAAGGAGGGCTGCTGGTACTATTGGGCTACTAATGAGGAAGGAAGTATTACGGATATCTTCTAATATGAGAAGCAGTAGCTAGTGTGGGTTTGAAAGCTATGCTTCACGTGCAATCTCTTACTTAACTATACCTATTCAACTAATAGCAAGAAGATGCCCTTCTTTTAAAGCATAGTAGTAACCCATACAAAGAGGATATTGCTACTATTCCAAGGGGTTATTAATAATGAGAGAGAACCTAGCTTCTGGTAGCTTCTTGAGCAGCTTTATAGTCTTCTCCGCAAGTGCTAAATTAAGCCTCTAAGGCTCTTTATTACTAACTATAATAACACTCTGATCAATGCCCTTAAGCACAAATTCCCTAAGGCACGCTATTAGCTATATATCTTCTATATTAATATAAACATTATCCTTAATATTAAGAAGAAGTAGCATAAGCCGGGAGCTATAGGGCTAGCGATGGGAGGCCCTAAGGCACTAGTAACGGGAGGCCCGAAGGAAAATACTATGGAGATTGCTAAGGCTAAAGATCTTAATGAGGAGGATAAGGATCTTGCTTCCCTTATAGTGCTAGCAAGAGGGAAGGCTATAGTACCCTTACGGGTGCCTAATAAGGTGCTATACACTCAAACAGCCCTTTTCAACCTCCTTAAGTTCATAAAGTACTCTATAGATCGCGAGATCTATGATATAGCTTAGCAATAGCTTTAAGAGGTCTTCTTAGATCAGATAGCAATCATTTAGTACCTTAAGATATAGTATATTAATAAGGCTAAGGAGATTATTACTAAATGGGTAGCCCATTAGATCTGCAAAACCCTCAACTTCAGCTTGCATACAACCTCCTCCACTAAGCAAATGCACTAGAAGCTGAAGGTATACCTAGGCTATAAGATAGGGAATCTTCTCTATCTAATAATAGCTAATCATAAGGCTATTAATGATACTGCTTGTGGCCTCCATTAGGAGGAGGTAAAGCAGAAGATATTGTTACTCTAGAAGTTTAATGGTTAGAAGTAGCTTAGTTAGCTGCTACTACAGGTCTTAAGGGCAGCGCTAGAGATACTTATAATTAAGCGCCAGAAGGCATTAAGGATACTTTAAAAAGAAGCCCCACAGGGCTATTGCAGACCTTCTAACTGCAGCTGTACGGTCTATATATAGTATGGTGTAACTTATGTAAATTGCATTGCTAATAAAGAGGAGGCTTTGCTTCCTCTTAAGAAGAGCAATATGCATGAAGACTACTATCTTAATTATAACCTCTCCCTTGAGAACCCTCTCCTTAGCATACACTTGCTAAAGAAGGTTACTGCTATAAAGGGCAGACCTCATGAGAATGTACCATTTGCAGCTAATGAAAAGGGTCTCTTTAAGAGCTGTAGGAAGGTAGTAATGGGTAAAAAGATGACCTCCACTATAGCAAGCCTTAGCAGCAGAGCTAGTAATAAGACAAGGGCGATAACAGCTTTAGTATAGCGTGTGAATTCGGCTTTTAAGTGGAATGATGATACCCTCCAGTCCCTGGATAAAGAGGACGCCCATGGTAGCAATATCTAGCACGCTAGCATCCGTTAGAAGTAGCAGCCAGTAGGAAGGGTTATGAAGAAGGCAAAGCAGCAGCCTTAGAAGCAAAGGGCGCCGTTAGATATCATAAGAACCTTAGCAGCAGGCACACCCTCAAGCATGAGGTTAGGGGCTAAGCGGCAGCATATGGCAGCTATCAGAAGTATCAACCAGTTGCCATAGGTAGATCTGACTGTTGAGGACCTCATTAGCGATAATGATGACGACGACGAGGTGGAGGAGGAGATTCAAGACGAGATTGTAGTCCGTACAGACTAGATATATAGCAAAACACTATTGATTTGAGCGATTCCTACTATAGCGAGTGTAACAATAGTAGCATTGCTGAAGCAATAATAAGGACTACTGGTGATGGTAGCGGCTAAGGTTAAAATAATAGTTTACATACTAATTTCGCTAGTCTGTGTTATATGTGCACTGGGTCGGTACATGTGTGGATGTACCATCCGTTTTTGTGGATGCGAATATCCGCGTTCTTCAAAGTAGATGATGTCGGTTCCAATGCCTTGATATTTAAGTTAGTGAAGTATGGCTAGGTATACTCAACTGATTCTCCCCACCTTTAATCTAGGATTTCAGCTTCTAATAATCTGCCCTGCTACGTGATTGACTTCAAGAGGCCTTGCGATGCGACTGCATTTAGCTAAACTGTATCTCAGCTGCTTTCAAGGTGGCAACTGGTGTGGTGAAAGGGCGCCCAAACCAGGACATGGCGTCAGAAAATTACCAGCGATGCTCTGCAAAATACGGAGGTATATGGAACATATATATGACTGTTTGGACTTTACATTTGGCCTCGCGCCCTGGCATTGAGCCTCTGCAAAGCTAAAGCTACGTTTTCGTATTGTGATGAGCCCACTTGGGCATGTAGCCCGGAACCCTAAGAATCAATTAATGGGATTTCTTTTCTTCATTCGCTGGGGAGCCATTGGTTCGATGACTGTAATTATACCAGGTGGAAAGCCCCTCCCGGGGCCCTGGGAGCTATTCATCCAATATTTAAGCATTACGGATTAAATAGACATGGAGGCAGTTCGCTTTTGTTACTCGCTCCACTCGCTCCACGGGCGAACCCCCTCTACGCTACTCAGTAGGGCCCTTCAGGTGCCCAGAGGAAGGACCCTAACATGCCTAGAGGAGGGCCCTCCACGTGCCTAGAGAGAGGACTCTCTATATACCTAGAGGATAGACTTTTATATGCCCAGAGGAGGGCCCTTTAGGCGCCTGAAGGAAGAGCCCTCGCGCGCCTAGAGGGAGGGCCTCCTTCCTAGGCCCCCTAGCCTCTTTAGGTTAGGGTTCTCCGACCGGGGTTTTTTTTATAGCATTTATACTAATTAATTAGTATATAACCATTATCTGGCCTTTAATCAGTTTAAAATTTTGAACTATCTGGGTAGTATGGTATATTAAGATCCCATTTATGAACTATTCTGGATGAATAGTAAATCATAATATCCTGTGATGTCAACAAGGAAGGAGATCATCGAGTAGTTGATCATCGAAACAATTATGATTGATGGCTATGATGAGCTGCATAGTGCGTTCCATGCCATTATTCACGTGGTGTAGTTGAGGGGGGTGTGATCTCTTGCCACGGATGCAAAGAACCATTGTCACGGGCCACCCTTGAGAATAATTTTATTGCTTGCCCATCCTCGTTCTGAACCAGGAAAGACCACAAAAGCTGCCTGTATATTAAGGAAGTGCGTGTAGATGGCATCAGTACAGCCTTTCACAATATTGATGCTAGACTTGACGTGAAGCTGCCTCAGCCTGGCCTGACAGGGCGGAGCGTGACAAAAACATCTGAACCAGTGGTCAGTGTGAGTGACAGGGACCCCCTCCCCTGTCCAGCCTAGCAAACAGCGGTCGGGACATGTGAAGGGGGAACCTCGAGTAGTTAAGGTGAAATTGCTCCACGTGCTCTAGCACGAATATAATACAATAATGTGCGCCAGGGGTTAATTGGTGACGGTAACATGCGGGTGTTCCAGAAGTTCTGAAAAGAGCCTGTTAAGAGACATTGAAGTGTGTGAGCGGCTGATGGCAGTCGGAGGACTCGCTATGGGGGGAGGGGTCAAGTGGCTGGCTGGGCCGAGTAGTACAATATCCAGAGTACTCCAGATGTCGAGGTCCGAGACAGGGTCCACAGCCGGGGGAGACGGGCTGGGGTTGCTACTTGTGGGGGGGGGAAGGGCGGGCTGGCAGGGGAGCAACGGGGCGCTAGGCCAGGATGACTAGCACATGGTGTCAGAGCCTCGGCCTAGCGGCCTGGTCTGTGGACGTTCACATGTTCACATGCCCCCGTTGCGACCAAGGCCCCGAAAGGCATTGCGGTCATCAGCCATTACAGCCAGTGCCTACTGCCGATCCCTTATTGTTATAAGTGCCACATAAGATCATACGCCTTTTCTCTGGAGACCTTTCTGCCCTCTCATTTCTCCCGCTTTCCGACACACACGTGGTGACACGATATACAACCCCTCCCCCCCCCAAAAAAAAACCACTATTCGCAATACCAATCAGACAGGCAGGCAGACCGACCGACCGACAGACAGACAGACACACACCCCCCTCTGACACATCATCCGCAAAAATGTCGCTCAAGAATGGTACGTGCGACCCAGGCACACCGCGTGGTACTCTGTNGGTCTGTGGACGTTCACATGTTCACATGCCCCCGTTGCGACCAAGGCCCCGAAAGGCATTGCGGTCATCAGCCATTACAGCCAGTGCCTACTGCCGATCCCTTATTGTTATAAGTGCCACATAAGATCATACGCCTTTTCTCTGGAGACCTTTCTGCCCTCTCATTTCTCCCGCTTTCCGACACACACGTGGTGACACGATATACACCCCCCCCCCCCCCCAAAAAAAAACCACTATTCGCAATACCAATCAGACAGGCAGGCAGACCGACCGACCGACAGACAGACAGACACACACCCCCCTCTGACACATCATCCGCAAAAATGTCGCTCAAGAATGGTACGTGCGACCCAGGCACACCGCGTGGTACTCTGTGGCTCGAATATGCGAACCGCCCTGGCTGACAGCGTGACACGTGTGAACAGACAAGTTCCCCTCCTCGGTCGCCTTCGACGCCATCAACGAGGCACTCAACGCCAGCGAGGCCGACAAGAAGGACGCCATCAAGCAGGGTAACGGCATCTACGCCTTTACGCTCAAGAATGCCGCTGGCGAGACAGACAGCTGGCACATCGACCTGAAGAATGAGGGCAAGGTCAAAAAGGGCGTTGCGGAGAAGGCTGATGGTAGGTGATACCGTGCCCAAGCATATATATATCCCGAGGTGGTGCAGCAGCTACTGACACGCAGGTGCCCGCCACCAACAACAGTCACGCTCACCCTGTCCGATGCAGACTTCGGTAACCTCGTTGCTGGCAAGGGAAACGCACAGAAGCTATTCATGGGCGGGAAGCTCAAGATCAAGGGCAACGTCATGAAGGCGACCAAGCTGGACCCCATCCTGAAGAAGGCGCAGACCAAGGCCAAGCTGTAGAGGTCGAGGTTCGGGATGCGTTACCATGATGGAGTCTGGACGGACTGGGGAGGCCGCCCGCGGGAGCCCAGGAAGCCCAGGGTGTGACTGAGCCACACATCCCCGGACCTCACCTCCTGATGGGCTGGACTGGGCCTCGGCAGGGAGCGGACGGTGTCTTGCTACTGGCAGGCATGGGGAAATGTAGATTACAGATGGCCGGACGTATGCTGCAGCGTGACATCTTTGGATGTCATGCCATTAGACTATAATCAGCAGTATTGACTTGTGTCTCCTCGTTATGGCCTCCCGAGTCTCGCCTGTTGAGTCCATGTCAGCCTGTTGTCACCGACTTGCATGCAATGCAATGCAATGCGCAAGGCTGGAGCCCTGTGGACACATCTCAGGCGTTCCGACAGCAAGAGGTGCGTTAGTGTTGTTTCTTCTTCTAAATAAACCTATAAAATCTATATGATGAAACACTGGTTGAGTTGATTATATCCATCGCAGGTGTCTGAAACCCGAACGGGGCAAGTTAAGCCGGATAAACCAGCTGGCGACCAGCTGTGCTGAGCTGGCAAGCCGCATCCGGCCGCCTGTCTTACAGCTACAGCCGTCTGTACCTCTGTATCCAAGTACTCAGGTACCGCTGCTCGAGACTTCCCCAGAAGACGCTCGGGCCACTTGCCGCCCATTACGCAAAATCGGCGGGCAGTCCTGGGGAGTCCAGCCAGCCAGCCACTCCAAGCCCAGCCCGGCTCACGCCTCCGACTTGGGTTTTTTTTCTCAACTTCTCCATCCGCACCCGTCAGTCGCGCGACAGACGACCAAGGCAGCAGATCCCTCCCACTCCGTCCAGAATTTCCACCCTGCCTCTCATCCTCCCACCCTTCAACTCCATCCGCACCTCTTGCTCGAGTGCCGTGATTCGATTGCCTTTCGATGTCAATCGCATCAGGACGCGTCTGTTCTTGATGACTCTCTCCTTTCTGTCATTCTAGACCTGCGACACGCTGCGCCTTTGTTTATCCCGGTTCGAGGAAGCTGGAGGTTTCTTCCACACCTTTTCTCCTCTCGTCTTCGCCTTCGCTGTCGAAGCTCGATCCGGTGTACATCCACTGAGGCTCCTTCCACAGCCCGAGCCTCCTGGCTTGGTTTCCCGCTGACGTCGACGGCCTTGGTTCCCCCGCTGCTGAGACCCCCTGCCTCGCGACACTACGCGACTGCTGCCCACCCGAACCCCTCCAGCGTCGCGAGCTCAATAATCCCATCCGCGCACCACCCGGTTTGGATGCGTTGCTCCTCGCACTAGATCCTTGCGATCATCTTGTCTCACCATGGACACCTCCACGCGACAACGTGGTACTCAATACGGCTCTCGCCCCAGCCAACCTGCCTCCTTCAGCGGCTTCCCCTCCAAGCTGCGTCATGAGGTCGGTGACGATGGCCGTGGCCGCCCCTCGTCGCGACCTCTAGGCACCTGGAGGTCCACAGGCCCGGGTGCTACTGGTACCCAGCCAGGAGCGTCGTCTGTTGTAGCAGGCAGGCGACTCTTCGACCGGAATCAGTCTCGCCTGGGCGCAAGCACAGCACGACACTCTTCCAACTCGCCTGCCAACACCCACGGCAAGCTCTTTAGCAGGACCGGCCTTGCCAACGGCAGCAACCACAAGTTCACCTTCTCCTCCCGTCTACCCCCTAATGCTACGCGTGAGAGCTTCACCGCCGCCACGCCGGGGCGTTCATTCCGGGCCTCCACCGCCGATCTCAACGGACGAGCCATGTCCAAGACCTCCTCGACCAGCCTCTTCCCCATGAGGATCTCATCTCCACCCCCCGAGCTCGATGGCGAGGAGCTTGCCAAGCAGGTTCCCGACAACCCAGACAGGGTTGGCTCTGTCTACGCTGACGAATTCCTGTCACACCTCGTCCCCGCGGAGCTCGATGACCTCCAGCGACGCCAGTTTCTCTGTGTCCTCGACCTGCGACGGCTGAAGTATGCCGCCTCCGAGATCTTCGCTAAGAAGGACTGGAGGGTCAATATCATGAACTTTGCCAAGGAGTACGAGAAAAGCCGGAGCTTGATCATGCTGCGCTATGGACTCTACGAGTTCAAGACTGTTCCGGCTTCTAGGGAACTGCTGAAGAAGTGGAAGCAGGAGAACAATGTACCAGAGGAGGACGAGGAGATGGAAGAAGCTGATGCCCCCAGGGTCAATGGAACCTCAAGCTTCAGGTCCTCGGTGAAGAGACGAGCTGGAGACGACCTCGATGACGATAGTGCTTCCCCCCCCAAGCGCCGCGTCACAGAGCGAGAGCCTCTGACCGAATCGGCGGCGCTAACATCGAATGCGGGTGCGACCCCTTTTGCGAAGAAGACCAAGCGCAGCGCTGAGCACATAGACGAGGCCGACGAGAACCTGCCCAGCAAGAAGAAGTCCAGCACCCTCTCCATTTTTGAGGATGTTGCCAACAGCTCCCCAGCGCGCCAAGCCGCAAGCCCCACCAAGTCTGCCGCGAAGAGCCTCTTTGCCCAGCCACCCGCATCATCTCGCCAACCCAAGTTCGGCGCCGGAGCTAAGGTCTCTTCGGGTAACATTTTCGGCCACTTGTCCGAGCAGAATTCTCCCGACGGTAGTGATGACGACGAGGATAACGATGGTGAATCAGAAGATGCCGAGGGTGAGGATGAAGAGCCGGAGAGCCAAACCCCAGCACCCAAGGCAACTGCCAGTGCTGCCCCGTCGCTCTTTGGTACTAAGCGCCCGTCGGGTGATTCCACGGAGGCTGCTTCCAAGGGCACCGGTCTCTTCGGTCGTATCACTAAGGGTGGAGATGGCGAGCCTGTGCGAGCAACAGGTGATGCCGCCCCTGGGCTTTTCAGCGCGAAGCCACCGGTAAGCCCGTCGAAGGAGGTCCAGGACAAGACCTGGAACCCGAACACGCCCATCAAGTTTGGTGGTGCAGCTTCCCAACCTGGTGCCTTACTCTTTGGGACAAACTCCAGCCAGCCGGGCTCCATATTTGCCAGCAAGCCCAAGGAGAGCACTCAGCCAGCCTTTGGCTCGACTACCCCGAAGGCCAGTGCTGCGCCTACTCTTGATACCCAAGTACAGGATTCCGTGAAGGAGACACCAAAGCAGGCTGCGCCGTCCTTGTTTGGGCAGCCTCCGAACTCGACGGGCGGCCTCTTCGGCAATGCCTCGGGCATGCCTGCCTTTGGAGCATCTACGCCTGGTCAGCAGAAGTCCGACGGCAAAGAGCCTTCCGCCGCAACACCTTCAACAGGTCTCTTTGGTCAGCCTAATAATGCGAGCACGACGCCCTTTGGTAAACCCGCAGAGACTCCTGCCCCGACGTCTATCTTTGCGAACCTCAACAAGTCTGCCCCCACAACCCAAACTTCAGCACCGTCTCTGTTCGGGACGGCGAGCGAAAGGCCCAGTGGCACGCTATTTGGCACGAAGAGTGATGAGAAGCCGTCTTCTACGTCATCGCTGTTTTCGGCTCAGCCGTCTTCAACCTCGACACTGTTCGGTGGAACGGCCAGCTTGGGTGAAGAAAAGAAGGAGTCGTCAGCGACGAAGAGGAAGAAGCCTGACACTGACGAGGCTGGTTCGGTCTTTGGCAGCGCATCTGCCGAGCCAGCACCCAAGAAGTACACGTTTGGAGGTAGCGCACCGACCCCTGCAGCGAGTCTGCCGCCCAAGACCGCAGAAGCAGCCAAGGGCTCGACCGAGGCCGGCGCGGTCTTCGGCGCCAGCTCGCAAGACGGCGGCAAGACGTACAGCTTTGGAAGCAATGCGTCCTCCACGCCTGCTCCTTCAATCTCGAAGCCGGCAGATACTCCGGCTCCCACGTCTCTCTTTGGAAACCCGGCTCCGCAGGCCGAGCCGGCGAAGACACAGCCCAGCATCTTCGCAAATGCCCCTGCTCCCAGCTCAGGTTTCACTTTCGGTGGAGCTTCAACAAGCACAGCTCCAACCAGCCTGTTCGGAACCGCGTCTGGAAATGATGCTAATAACAACAATACAACCCAGCAGCAGAGCTTCTCATTCGGCAGCACTGGTGCGGCCGCTGCCGCGCCCGCCACCAGCTCCTTCACGTTCGACGCTGGTGTCAAGAACCCTTTCTCAGGCGGAAATTCCGCCGGGGTCTCGTTTGATTTTGGAGCTACTCCTGCTCAGAGTCAAACATCCAGCGCGCCGTTCCAGTTTGGAACCAATCCTGCTCCAGCGGCCCCAGCCACGTCCAGCTTTACATTTGGCGGGGACTCGCAGCCCGCAACTAATGGCCCGTCGTCGTCCAGCTTCACCTTCGGAGGGGCCTCGCAGCCTGCAAATGCTGCACCTGCCCCATCCTCCAACCTGTTTGGAGGCTCGCAGCCAAACGGTGGATCTTCCATTTTCAACTTTGGCGGCGCTTCCCAGGCGCCGTCTCAGCCAACCTCGTCCGCCAACATGTTCTCTGGTCAGCCGGCAAACGCAGCGCAAGGCATTTTCGCTGGTAGTCTGGCGCCCCCCGCTGGATCCTCGACTGGCACGAGTAAGTAGTGTCTCGTTTCCTTATTTTCTAGGACTACGCATTTCGTTATTCTTGGCAGTCCATCATTAACGTCATGTAAAGATACCCCTTTGTTTGGCGGAGCGTCTAGCATAGCTACGACGCCGGCTGCTGGCACCCCCGAGCCAGAAGCCACACAGGCCAAGAAGGATAATGCAACGAGCGAACAGACGGCTGACGAGGACGGAAAACCACAGGAGCAAATTTCCCTAACCGAAGGTGGGCCCGGGGAAGAGGACGAGCAGGTCGTTCATGAGGTACGAGCCAAGGCTCTCCGACTGGCGCCCAAGTCCGATGACGATAATAAGGACCAGGCTGCCAAGAAGAACCCGTGGAAGACAGAGGGATTAGGACCACTCAGGCTCCTCAAGCACAAGAACACGGGCGCCGTACGCATCCTGCTGCGTGCCGAACCCCGTGGCAACGTTGCCATGAACAAGGCCATTTTGCCTGACTTCGATTACAAGGTCGACAAGGGCGCAAAGTGGATCAAGGTGCCGTGCGCGAAGGAAGATGGCAAGGGCTTGGAGACTTGGATGCTCCAGGTCAAGACCAACGAGCTCGCGCTCAAGCTCGCCGATGCCTTGGAGGAGCACAAGGAAGCGAACAAGAAGTAGGGCGAAGCTCGCCCCAGGGGGGGCGGACATTAATCTGAAGGGGCGGCACAAGCAAGAAGGGGGAAGCAGCTGTGAAATCTGTATTATGACAAGGCAAAGCGCAGGCGTTGGACCAAGTGGTTTCAATTGAATAACTGGCGCAGATACATCGTGATACCAAGTGGTACATACAAAGCATGAATCATTGAGAAGATGATGAGCCCTTGGCTGTTACGGACACACAGGTTTTTGGGGGAAAACAAGTAGTCAGAAGCAACTACTAATACTGCTGCACAACGCTGGGCCCCTTGGTTTTGGACTTTGTTTGATTGCTTACCCCCCCCCCCGGCCAACACCCACCTGCAACAACACACGATGGTTGGTTGCTTTTCTCCCTCTTCCTCTTTTAGCTGCATAGCACTGGCATCTTGTATGGAGTATGTACCCCACCCCGTCATCATCCCCCACCACATCTCGGCATTTTCGGCCAGCTCGGCGAGGCTGGCACATTGGAGCACAAAAAGCACAGATAGTCGCATTGGCAACTCTGAAATCGAAATTGTCATCTGCTTATACTGCCTGGTCATAGCATGGTTCAATGGGGGGGGGGGGTTTCTTGAACGTGTGTTGCTCGTTCGCAAGCTGTCCTCCTGACAGGGCAAAGGAGAAAGGGCATTGCAGACAGCTCACACATCGTCGCAACCGCGTGAGCAAATGTGCCCCGAACAGGCAGTTAATATCCGCCCACCCAGCCTTTGCCTGTTTACCCACCTAGTATAAGCAATAGCCGTGCAGCATACTATAACTTCTTATAACTCCAGAGCCTGTTAAACTACCGCGCCCCAAAGCACCTCCACACACCTGAAGGAAGCCCCTCCATATACCCAGAAGAAGGGCCCTTCCTCTAGGCACGCCGAGGGCCTTCAGGGAGGGCCTTCCTCAGGACGCATAGAGGGCTTTGGGGCAGGGTAGTTTAAAGGGCGGTACAAGGAATTATAGTAGGCTGTACGCTTAATTCCTCATAGTAGGTGGGCGAATAGGAAAAGGCTGGGTGGGCGGACGTTGACTGCCTACTACGCACCCAATCTGCCATGCACTCACCATATACTGTGCCAATCACCCGACGTCAGCTGAACTTATCCCCAATGTTTTAGTGAACTACAAATGCACATTTTAGCTCTTATTTTCTCCCGAAACGCTTCAGAGTCCAAACCCTGACACCGTCATGGCCGGCCCAAACTTGGTCACTATCCTCGGCGGCTTCAAGATACGCACCTCCACCCTCGACAAGTCCCTGATCGCACATGGCAAGCCCCATGGAACAAACTCGGGTGTCACCCCACCAATTTACAAGTACGATGACAAAGGGAAAAGCTACCGATGAGATCTCGGAGGTACTACGTGCACAAATAGGAGAAGCGGCCGCCGGGAATGGAAGCAGCCTTGCCACTGCTCTGCTCGTGATGCCCTCTGTTGAGGGCCACGACCCTTTGCCCCTGGGTTTATGTGGCCTACAGCTACGCACAAGCCCACGCTCAGCGCCACATAACCCCTAAAGACCCCCCGGGGGAGATGCCCCAGGGGCTTGAAGAGCCAAGGCATGATCTGCTCAAGTACAGCTCGATCACAGAGGAGAGTGACCAAGGCCTGGTGGGTCTTTTTGGTCGTCATCACGGAGGGCCGGGCAGGCCCGACTCCGCCGGAGCGCTCCTAGGACGCGACCAGGTATGGACTCCCCCCCCCCCGCGGTGCCGGGCGATTCTCTACACGCCATCTAGCGGGCCTAGTTAGAGTAACGCTGGTTAATGTATTAGATATATGCACTAATTAGATGTGGCTTGTATGAAGAGGCCTTTAATATGTGGTTAGCTCGATAGCGCCGCCAAAATAATATCTATGGGGTGGAGGAAGAACTTGACGCTCTGCTGGTAGATGCTTGATATCGGGTCCGCCGGGTGCAAGGTAAGACGGACGTCGCCTTCGGAGGGATACTGGTGACATTGCGCCCCAGGGCTGGGCTGAGCAACGGCAGGAGGCGATCCGCTGGCTACTAGCTATGTCCAAGTCAGTCCCGGGGTTTACTGACCAGTGTTGTTGCATCAAAGCCAGCTAGTTCTGAACCACTTGGAGCGGTACTGTATTCGCTGCGAGGGTAAGGTATTTAGGATAGCATGGGCTCTAGCGCGGAAGGCCTGTGATCAACATTGTGACTTGGGTGTAGCTGCCCTGGGAGCCCCCAGCAGGGGAATGTAATACCGAGACGGTGAGCTCCGACGATGGTGTGAGGAGGAGAGGTCGTGTACATGCCCGGGGCCGAGGAGTTTACAAATGGCACGGGGACCTCTTAGGACCTAAATAAGAGGCTGCCAGTGCGGCGCGGCAGACATGGGCCAAATCATGAAAGCGGGCACGCAGATCATGCGCCCTTTGCCATGGAAAGCTTGGATCAAGGATATCTTACCCCCCCCCCCGACCGCTGAAGAACACCTGTATCATGAAGCAGCGGAAGGCCCCGAGACGCCTCAAACGCGGTTATGGTGCCCCCGATACTCTTCCAGTCGCCATAGTACCGGATCCTGTACACGCCAGGCTCGAGCTGCTCCTCCCTGCCCGTCTCCCACGTGATCTCCGCCTCGCTCGTGCCGAGCACCTCGCTGGTCCGCCTCCACCGGAACACGAGCGCCCAGTCGCCGTCGTCCCTGACCGTGCGCCAGCGCTCCTGCACGCCATGCCCGCCGCCGCCGCCGCCCCGCGCGCCCTTCCGCGGCGGCCTCGAGCCTCTCGACCGCGGCGTAGGTCCCCTCCAGCCTCAGGTTGTTGCGCGGTTCGCCCCGATAAAGACGGCCGTCACGTCCGCGCCCGCGCGGTAGAAGCGCCGCACATCCTGCTTCACATCGCCGAAGGACCAGCCCAGGGGCGCCCCGTCGCGCACGACGCCGGCGATGAAGCTGAGGGAGCGGTTCGTGTTGTCGGGCGGCCGGGCCTGCGGCGGCGGCGGCGACCCGTCGGCGCGGCGGCCGAGGAGCGGCAGGTGTGCCAGCGTCACGTTGATGTAGGCCGCGAGGGTGTGGGGCCCGTACAGGGTCGAGGCCCCCTCGTACCGCTGGATGGCGTATTCCTCCTCGGTGGAGATGTAGTGCGTGTAGCTGTTTGCGGGGCCGCCCAGGACGACGACCGGATCTGGTGCGCTGTCGCCCCCGCCCTCGCTGCTGAACAAGACCGCGCCCGCGGCCCTGACGGCCTCCTTCCACCGCCGCCCGGCCATGGTGGTCGCCTCCCCGGGGCTGACGACAATGAGGAGCTGCCCCACGCGGAGGACCTGGACGTCGACGACGTTGGGCGTCCAGGCGTAGGGCCTGTGCACCTCGCCGACGTCGAGGAGGATGGGCTTTGCGCCGTGGCACGCGCGCTGCGCGTCGGACGGCTCCTTGAGGAAGCCCGACACCACGCGCCACACGGGCGACGTGTTGGACGGGTCGCCGTCGTGCTGGGTAAAGTCGAAGGCCCCCGGGCCGTCCGACGTGCCCGCGGCGAAGGACCAGCCCAGGGCGGCCGGGCAGGTCGAGACCCGCGAGCCGTTGGGCAGGTCAAAGGCGAAACCGGACATGTTGTGAAAGGTGTGGAAGGACCTGACCCAGGACCCCCTGACGGGGGCGGGCGCCGCGTTGAGCTCGTCGTAGAGGGCCCTGGCGGGGGCGAACTGGCGGCGGCCGACCTCGAAGCACGACGAGGTGCCCGTGTCGTCTTGTGCGTACAGCGGGCCGCGGGCGTGGCACTTCTGGCTCCGGCCGTCGCCGGGGCATGTGCTGTTCTCGAAGCTGCAGGCCTCGCCGGAGCCGTCCTCGCAGAAGGCGCCCAGCACGTTGGGGCTGGTGTCGCCAACGTCGGCCTGCGAGAAGCCGGCGACGAAGCCGTCGGCGGCGAGGGGGTCCCCCGCGGCGCTCCTCTCGAACAGGTAGGCGGCGACGCCCTTGTTGTCGCCCGTGACGATGGTGTTGTTGCCGTACATGGACGTGCCGTGGGTGGGGAACCAGGTCAGCACGCCGACGTTCTTGCCGTCGGACGCCCGCTGGAGCTTGAGGAGGGTCAGGCGCTTGTCCACGGAGCCGTCGTCCTCGCTGCTGGCGTTGTACCTGGCGCGCTCCTCGTCCGGGTTGGCCAGGTAGGCGAACAGGCTCCTGTTGATGTTGGCGCCGTCGACCCGGGTGGAGCCGATGCTGAGGTGGCCCGGCTGGAGGGACGCGTGGGCCCTGACGATGGAGAGCAGGGCGCCGTCGACTATTGCGCGGTAGCCCTGGTGGTCGAAGCCCTTGCTGGTGATCTGGGGCAGCAGGTAGTTGAGCCACCCGCCAGGTCCGGAGTGCGAGTGTGTCCCCGTGACGGCGATGTTGTGGTCCTGATAGACTGCATACTCGGGGCCCAGGGCTCTCAGCCCCTCAAGAATGCCATACCTCACTGCAGTGTCCCCGGACTGGATGTCAAGCACCAGGTAGACGAAGCGGTCGGCGGGGTTCTCGGTGTCGCCTATGATGAAGGCGCGAGAGTACAGCCTCTGGCGCAGGCCGGTCCCAAGCTGCGCTGGGTCCGCGTAGCCCATGAGGTTGACCTCGACGACAGGCCCCGTGATGTCGGCCTTGCCCACGCCCACGAGATAGACGTCTCCCTGGTTGGGGCCGGTGGTCGTCGTCGCGGGCGGCGCATCGCTTGTAAACCAGGCCAACCGGTGACTGTCGAGTCCCGGCACTGATGTGTGTATGAGATAGAGCGAGAACGCAATGACGAAAAGCAGAGGGACCCATGGGTTTAGTCTCGTGCGGCCATGTTGTTGTTTCTGCGCTGGGGACCCCAGAGGGCCGGCCTCATTGTCGTCATGTGTAACGGCTTCTTGCCGTGGGCGCTGGGCCGGGGATGACTTGAGCTTGTCCATGGTCGAGCCCTCTCCTTCTGTCAACCATGAGCTGCGGTGGGTAGAAGGCGGAGCTGCGAACAAGCAGACAGTCCCGAGAGCCAGACACAGTCAAGCAATACACACATGTGTAAGGTGCCTCGTGACGCAGCGGCACATGCGGGCAGCCCGGGGCGATCCGTTGGTAGGCTTGGAAGCCAGGATGGGGTCAATGCATGTGCCCCTAGTGATGACATAGCTAAGTACACAAGTAGATACGTAGTACTCCGCACACAGTACGGAGAGTACACTAGCAGCCACAGGACCACATGCTGGCTTGTGCTGTAAGCTCCCCAGATGGATCGGCAGCCACGCCTGCAGTCACCAATATTAATGTTGTGGCCAACTGTCACCACCACCACTGCGTATTCGAATACGTGAGCCGACCGACAGGTCAGGGGTAAGCCAGGAAAGGCTGGTGATAAACTGCATGAGAATATCAGCTCTTTGCGCACGACGGTACCACAGAAGCGCTCTTTGGACACCTGGTGCAAGACTGCAGCCCAGACACATCATCTGGCAATTGGCAAGCTCATGCGATGTTCAGGTCCTGCACGGAACCTTCAACGCGTTCCACCACTTCGCGACAACATTTAGTAAGGACAACGCAAACAGAGTTCGCCAAGATGGAAGGCGATTAACCACAACGCCGCGGCTTTATACTCCATCAGGAAACTATTTGGCCCTTAGGGGCAGCTTAGCCCCATCACTTCACCTATGCACTATCGCTCCTCATATACAACTATACTTATAGGGACCTTTTTATATTAAACTAAGATTATTATTTTTTATTATTAACGAGATGGATTAAAGGATTACCACCCCTACAAATTCCGGTGATCCTATAGGTGCAGGGTATCTCTTGGGCATGGCTGCCTGTTGTATGGCAATCCGCACAAGCGGGTCCCACTTGGGCTGTCAACCACACATGAAGCCATCTTGCACTCAGACTTCCGATGCCTAGGTATAAAAGGCCCCCAGCTTCTCAACCTATTGGGAACTCAGGCATAGAGCCAAACTGACCATGGATCTCCGCTTCGTCCAACATGAGGCCATCACAGCACGAGTCCTTGTGACCGTGATCCTCGGTGCAGTATGCTAGCCCTGCTGCGCCCAGGTTCTGCCCTCTACTTACTCCCCTAAAAGATCACCGTCTACACGGCTCTCAGATGTGTTTATCTGATATACTTCCACCCGCTCGCAAAGTACCCAGGCCCGCGAATCGCTGCCGTGTCCAACATCTGGTATGCCTATCACTGGTAAGCCGCGCAAACTCACCATCTCAACTTCCAAACCCGGCCGGCTGACAACGGCTGCGAGGCTCTCGGGGCGCTATCCGTGGGCCATCGAGCAAGTCCTAAACAAGTACGGCGACGTGGTCCGCATCGCGCCCAACGAGCTCGTCTTCTTCACGCCCCAGGCCCTCGTGGGCATCTACGCGCCGGCGAGCAAGGGCCTGGAGCTGTTCAGGAAGACGGACTTCCAGAACCGCGGCGCCAACCTCGGGGGCATCATCTGGGAGGAGGACCCCGTGAGGCACCGCGAGGTCGCCAGGAAGATCCTCCCCGCCTTCAGCGCCCGATCAATACGGGCGTACGAGCCCGTCTTTCACAAGCATGCCGACTTCTTCGTGGAGCGGATGAAGGAGATCGGGCCTCGGGGCGTCAGCCTCGTCGATTGGACACACTGGCTGGCCTGGGATTTGTCCCAGGACGTGGCGTGGAACGACGAGACGTCGTCTGCCATGCGTGATGGCATGTCTGCGATTCATCTCCATCCCTCCGTCGTGCGGGTACTGATCCGTATGGCCTGCAGAGAAGGACCCAGTTGCCCTCGATGTGCTCCTGGCATTTAATGCCTTCGCCACAATGATCCAGGTGTTCAAACGGTTCCCCCTGCTCGGCCCTGTCAAGTACCTATTTGCGCCCGTCAAGAAACTGAGCTCGCTCGCAGAGATGGAAAGCAACACGCGCAAGAGTGTGCTGCGGCGCATCGACAGGCGAGGTACTACGCCACATCTGGACATTTTCGAGGCTGTACTTCCAGCCGACGAGGAGCCGCCAACCGATAGCAAGGACCTTCTGCATTTGGGCTCCGTGGGGCTGCAGACCATGTTTGCTGGGTTTGGGCCAATGGCAGACTGGTATTACTTTCTGCTTTTTCATCTTATAGAGACACCCGAGTGCTACAGGGTCTTGACAGATGAGATACGGGACAATTTTGAGCGCTATGACGATATCAACATCCAGAGGACTGCGCAATTGCAGTATTTGACAGCATGTCTGGAGGAGACACTCCGCATGGTTTCCATCAACTCCACCGGTCTCCCACGCTACAGTCCCGGCGCGGTAGTGGATGGCCATTATATTCCCAGAGGGGCACGTTATTGACATCCCCATGTGCCCCAACCACCTCCCCCTCTCAAAACTAACAAGAGCCTCTTACTCCACCAGGTAACCGTCCAGACCAGCATCTTCACCCTCGGCCGGAGTCCCCGCTACTTCCACGACCCTATGCGCTTCCGGCCGGAGCGGTTCCTCTCGCCATCACATCCACGATACGACGAGGCCTTCGCCGACGACGCATGCAAGGAGCTTCCCGAGTTCAGCCTCGGGCCGCGCGCCTGTGTAGGCCGGGAGCTCGCCTGGGCGGAGGCAAGGCTGGCTATTGCAAAAGTGCTGTGGCAGTTCGACGTCCTCAAGGCGACCGGAGAGGTGCTGGATTTGGAGGGGCTTGAGCGCCAGTTGCTACACTATGGCTTCCTGACCAAGCCACAGGTGGGGGTCCGGTTTGTGCCAGTGCAGCGTGAAATTTAGGAGCAGCTGTTTAGATTGGGCTGAACGGTGAAACTTGAGCATCAATACAGGCGAGACACGATTTCTTAATGCTTGTGTAGACGACAACAGGAGAAATGACAGACCCGCAGGGAGAGACAACAAGAGACACACGCACACACACACACACACACATACGCATATACGTACCCAGATACACATGCATATACACGTACATACACACATACACAACCACTGCAGGCTGTTATGGTGTAAGTTAATCTTTGACCTCTACTCGAGGAACACGTGTGCCTCATTAGTAAGCGCAACGGAACCCCACTGTTCGCCAAACGGGCCACTTCTAAAGCTGTGCTTCCATCCCCATCTATAGGTCTCATTGTCCCCGATGTCAGCACAGGCCAGGGATAACAAGGTCCGGTCCGTGGATTCACCAATATGTACTAGATTGGCACATTAGCATCCACAGAAGATCTGTGCCAGTAAGATTCAACACGTACCGGCTGTATATTCGGTCGGATTTTATGTTAGTTCTACTAAGACTACCTATTGTCTAATGGCGTTGCTGACTCCAGGGCTACATCCTTACCCACAGGTGCGAATATTCAATTTCGTTCATTATGCATGTCCTACTCCCCGCGTGGATGCCACCAGTATGTTGTCAAGTCGCATACATACAATCCTGGAGAATTCATTCTCAGCGTTGAGGAAGGCATACCTTGCCTGTCAGTCTTCTTGAAGCCTTTTTAAGACTTTGCGCCTCTGTACGGGCCGCCATCGAGAGAGAGAGCAACAATTGCAATGCTTTACACACTCATCGCTCAACTCGTCAGGCCTGTTCCTCCGGAATTTGGGCGGCCACCGAACCTTGACCTGGAGAGCTTCGGCCTTCTTGATGGAAGTATTGGCAGCGCTCCCGTAGCTTTAGCACCGATCGAACCTCCTCTCGAACTCGCTCCGCAGGAAATCAAATGCATTATAGAATTCTTTAACTCGGCGGAGAACAGCACTACGGCGCCACACCTATCGAGTCTCAAATCCATCTTCTTGGCACAACGGACCGAAAGAAGCCTCAAGCTTTGCGTGACA
Organism: Stenocarpella maydis; assembly: GCA_002270565.1. Taxonomy (NCBI): domain Eukaryota; kingdom Fungi; phylum Ascomycota; class Sordariomycetes; order Diaporthales; family Diaporthaceae; genus Stenocarpella; species Stenocarpella maydis. Next base: position 91,274 of record NQMI01000091.1, read on the forward strand.
TTGCAAGGCAACACTCTGGTAGTAAGGGAGTTCGTGGGAGTCCGGGACAGGCTACATACTGTGGGAATGGGAGGTGGTGCAAGTGCTAGTGACCTGCATCGTAGGAAGACTTAGTTGGGTAGATGCACCTTCACCGTGTGTGTCCAGGAGCAAGTACAGCCGACAGAAAGCATATTTTTACGCTCGGACTTGGAACAACGCTTTACTATAGATTATGGAATTGGCAGTTGTGGATAGTCTGCGGTAATAGCTCTGATACTTCTTTCTGCACTTGGGATGATCAGGAGAAAGAGACGAGTCAGTTAAGCGCCCGATGAAGCACATCAACACACAAGTAGGTCAAGATGGCGTCGTCTTGATGAAATATCTGCATATATGATGCAAATATGCACAATATCTTGCAACCGAAGGGAATCACTGTAGTACCTACCGAGCCCCAGTCCCGAGGTCACTCCTCATCCAGCCCATTAGTCTGGAAACTTATCCCTTCCCACCCATTCTGCACGTTATACTCGTCCAGCTCTGTGGTCCCATGCAACTTCTCATACCTCACCCTCTCACCACAACCACCGCCCCCCCTGGTCGCACCACCCGTCGGCGCATCACCGATACAGCTCCCCCGTATCAGCTCCGCGACCCTCTCCCCGGCGTCGCGGCCCTCGAACCACGCACCCTGCATGTACCCAAAATACGTGGCGCTGGTATGCTCGCCCGCAAACCACAGCCTGCCGACGTTCGCGCGCAGGTTCTGGTGCATCTCGAGCGTCGTCCCCGCCGGCCAGCACGAGAAGGACCCGTACGACCAGGGGATGGTGCCCCACCGCGGGTAGGCGAAGGCGGTCGGCTGCGGCACGGTGACGTTGGGGAACATGGCGCGGAGGACGTCCATGGTCTCGGCGAGGGTCTCGTCGTTTGTCATGCGCTCGACGCGCTTGGACTCGCGCTCCGTCACGGTGGTGAAGAGGACGTGGGAGCCTGGGAAGAAGCCTTCGAGGTCCAGGGACTGCCAGATCGGATACCAGCCTCGTTGGGTTGGGTCGGCGTAGCTTGTCCAATTAGCCACCATCCCAGAGCGATGAACAAAAGAAAAGAGGACATGGCCACCCAGTTATCAAGAGACCGGGAGGAAAGGAATATGGGTCAAGTAATGAGGGCTGAAGGACATACAGAAAGAATTCAGTGTCATCCGGCCAGAATCTCTCAGCGAACTGCATGAAGATCTTGGTGTATGTGCCCAGATTGAACATGTCAATGGCCGTCTTCTTCCACTCTGGCAGCGATGGCTCGAACTCGACGGCTTATTCATGTTGTAAAACGCCCAAGCTGAATGTGCAGACCGCATAGTCGGCAGCAATACAAGAACCGTCTTCCATAGTGACTTCCACACCGTCGTCTCTATACTCAATCTTACTAACAATGGTGTTCAAGAGAAGGCGCGGATCATCCTCATCCAGGAACGTAGATGCTTCACCTTTAATCCAGGTGTTGTGGCCGCGTTGATCGATGACAAAGTTGTTCTTGCTGCTGTATTGTAGGAAGGTGAAGTTATTCACCGCCTAAGGGTCACCAGGTCAGACGAGATCGTATTTTGGATAGGAAAGAATATGGATTCGTGGTTTTACGAACCGAATTGAACACGAGACTTGTCTCCTCGGGCGTGTAGGCCTGCTCACCGTCGTAAAGCCACCACTCGACGGCATCAGCTGCGGCAGGGTATTCACGCTGATCTGGCCGCCATCCGGCGTCCATAAGGCCCTCGCGGATCGTCTTGTCTTGAATATTATCCGTGAGGAGCTCGCCAGCCTCCTGCGTCGTACGGAAGAAGGCGTCCTCGTACTCTTCTATTTCGGATTCAAAGTCTGCAAGGCCGGATTCATTGTACGTGAGGATCCGAGAGAAGTTGGACTCCTGGCTCGCAATCTCCCATTTCTTCTCCTGAAAAGCAACTTTGTATGAGTGATTGTTGCTAAAGTCATGTTTGAGGAAGAGTAGGTTCTTACAAATGTCCAGATGGGATTCTCTGGTCCATCTTCGGTACCAAGACCTTGTATCCAGTTGGCGCCATATTCCACCACAAGTGGCTTGCCATCTGGTCCCTTGCCAAAATCGGCGTGGTGGACTCGTCCCCCGATCTCACCCTGATATTCCACAATCAAGAAGTCCGTCATAGACTGATTGGTCAATGCTTGCTAGGGATGAGAGAGAACATATCAATATCTTTGGTCCCACGGACCCTGTCGCGGATAAATACAAGGCTTGAAGGCTTACAGCTGTGGTGATCCCCGCGATCCCCGCTCCTCTTCGTTCTTGCGTTTTAGCCAGAAGTCATTATGAAGCTTCACGAGGGCTTCAGGCGGATGAGCATCATACTCACAATATTGCAACCTTCGTGCGGCGGCATGCAGAAGATTGACGCCTGTCTTCATTTGGAATCGCTGATGCATGGACAGAAGGGGAAGAGGCCAACAAAAGAATGTGGAGCAAGGAACCCAGTCGGCTGGGAAAGCGTGTTGACCACATCTTCACGTGATCTCAGTTTGTTGATCAAGCTCCAAAGGGTAGAGTCAACCGCGCAGCAGAAGTGAAGAGTTTATATACACCGCTTGGTAAATATGCCAAGTCCAACACAAGATAAATTAATATCTTCAGGTCTGTGCAAAATGAAGTTCGTCCTACCCTTGGCTGCTTCATTCAGGGTCGGCAGGGTAGGACCGGCATGGTGTCAGCAATAGTTCGATGCATAGGTGGCCGGAATAGTAACCACCCACGTTAGTCCCCATTAAAGTAATACTATGCCAACAGATACACAGGAAATAAAAACAATGTGGCACCATTTCCAGAGAGCCTAACTAATACCTGTGGTCTCATAGCTGTGGTGCTGTTGCCTTGGTGACCGATTGGCACATGCGGGACTTCATCTTATTTCGCGGGCCACGGCCACGCCGTGCCAAACTCTGGACGCCCTGTGTCAGTTGCACAGAGAAGAGTGGCATAGTCGGACGGGAAACCACTTTATTGGTGAGCGTCATTTCCGCGGCAATCCCAGAAGGACGTGAGGTTGTTGTACCTCTGCGGTTGGACCCTTCGCTATACAACGGTCCAGGAATTAAACAGTCTTGAAAGATACAAGGTGCAAGTCTAGTGGATTGAAATGAGCTGTGGTCGTCATCACAAACAGTTCCAAGTCCCGGGGACGCTCGGCGGAGAACACAAGCCAACCAGGAACCATCAGCCATACTGTAGAGCAAAAACGCCACATCATCATTGAACCTAAGACAAACCCCGTGGAGTGTGACAGCCAAGCACCCGGCCGGACCAATTTGTGAGATCGTAGACGGTGGCAACAAAATCGACATTCTGTAATCCAGCCTTCCTGGTTGTAAACCAGGGAGTGACTGGCATCCTGGCATGGCACGTCGTTGAGTTGCATATGCGAGGTGAGCCTCCCCGCCCGGTTTTCTGGCAGGGATAGGGGCCCTTTGGGCTGGAGAGCAGGGTACTCCGTACACTACTGTACTCCGTACAACTACTCCGAACACTACATACGGCCGCAGGGGCCCACTGCGGCTCCACCAGAAAACAACCCATCCAACTTGGAAGTGATTACAGCCTCGCGACAGGCCCAACTGACAACTACAGCCGGGCCACCCTGATGACAGCGATAACAACACCAACAACACCCCCTTCACAATAAACCCAGGGGAGTACGACCAATCCCTCCAGACCAGCCGCCCACCATGCCCTCAATAACGACAGTCCACGAGTCCCTACCGTGTAAGCCAAAAAAAAAAGCCCCTTCTTTCCCATGCACGCACACCCTCATGCGCAAAATGGACTTTCTCCCCCCCCCCAAAATATGCTAGATGCAACCACCACCCAACAAACAACAATCACACAACCCAAAAACCCACAAACAGGGAGCCCCCCAACCA